>VXBO01007135.1:3850734-3891232 GCA_013400135.1 Rhinoptilus africanus
TTTTAATGTAAAATAGACCATTTAAAGAGACCGAGACCCTTAATACATTTCCAGTGCACATCTCTTCCCCCTGCCACAGTCTCCCGGTGGGGCTGGAGGATGCTGGTGGCCTGGGTGGATGGAGGATGCAAACCTGCCCCGGCAGCACCCTGTGCCAGGGGTTACAGAGGGTGCCGGCACCCAGGGCACGGAGCTGTGAAATGGTTGCTGTGACTTATTCCCTCCTTCTCCCGCTTTTAAAAATTGACAGTAGTATTTTTAGTAGGATCTCCTCGGCTCCCGGGTGTGCCCTGGGCTTGCGGCTGCTCCATTTACAGTCCCGCGAGGAGGTGGGCAAACGAGGCCTGTTAATTGCTGCTATTTCTATCTTCCAGCGCACCGCCCCGTGGCGGGGATGGCTCTGCAGAGCCTGAATTCACAGGGTTGAAGGGAGCCGAGGGTAACACAGCCGGGCTGGAGCCGGGACCTTCCCCCGTGTCCTGCAGCAGGTTGCTGTTAGCTCAGGAGCGCAACGTCCCAGAGCCCTTCCCAAGCTTTCCAGGCAATGGCGTGAGGTTCCACAAGGGCAAGTGCCGGGTCCTGCACTTGGGTCACAACAACCCCATGGATGCTACNAAGATGTGGTGCTGAGGGACATAGTTCAGTGTCAACGTGGCAGTGATGGGTTAATGGTTGGACTTGATGATATTAAAGATCCTCCAACCAAAATGATTCTGATTCTGTGATTCTAGGTTCACTTCTGCACATATTTACAGTTTCACACTGACACTCTGACTCAATGGTCTTCAAGCAAATGCTTTCATAAGGTTTATGAGAGGGGGATGCTATTGGAGATATACACATTGATACGTACTTTGCAGGATGTCACACTAGTCTCTTACAGATCGTACCTACACTATGTTTTTCTGCATCTCATTGCTTGCATAAAACAAATGGAGACTTTCATAATCTGTTTCTGTCTTGGATTACATTTTTCATTTTGTGTGTCAGTGGAGCAGAGGCTGGGCGAGAGGATGGGAGCAGCTAATCCACCTGGATACGCTCGCCTGTGTCGGAAGCTGCTTATCCATAATGGGAAGAGCAGACCAGGGAGCTCTGGTTCACCACCTGAGACTGCCCTCATAGATCAGAAGTTGCAAACAACACAAAGTGAGAATTTGGAATTCAAGGAATAGGTAAAAATCCTGAATAAATGGGAATTCTGTGGGTTAACCTTGACAGATTTGTGCATATGGAGCTGTGATTTCTGTAACAAGGAATCTGTCAGTGATTTTTCCAACCTAGCAGAGTTTGTCCCTGACTCATTTGGAAATCCTCTGCTCGTTGTAAGAGGATCCCTGGGTCTCCATCAAAGCTGATTAATTACCACACACTGGGGAGAGGGCAGCGATAAACTTGTTTGAAGATGACAGTTAATACATTTCCTTGGTTTCAACCACTCTTATTCAGCCTGGGACATCAAATTAATCTGCACTAAAAATTCACTCTTATGGTCACAATTTCCTCATCCGTTTGAAGAAAGAGAACCCTAATAACAAAACAGTTAATCCTACAGTCTTTTACCTCCTGAGGCCTATCCTAGACAATTCCAGCAGTATCCTTATTAGTGCTATATTCATCTGCTGGGAGATGTCTTAATTTACATATCTGCATTGCCACACGGAGTGATATAACTACGGGGTTTCTCTCCCTCACCAGGAAGATCCTCTGTGGGAGCAAGCTATAAATAATAGTGCGGTAAAGAATTCCCTTCTCTTGTTTTCTTCTTGTCCGCTTTATGGCCTCAATGAGAATTGCTGCCTGTTATATGGAAAAATGAAATATTTTATTAAAAAAAGCCAGAATCTTCACTTTATGTCTTTGTAGTCATTCTTCGGAATATGTTCCCCTGGAATAACTAGTTGGAAAAACTGGGTTTTGAGCTTAGAGTAATAGTAAGAGCATCTCTCTGTGGTAGACTGGGTGCTAGATGCAGTACAAGAAGGATCAGGTACAATGAGATCTTTGGGTGTAATGACGATTACCTTTCTGCCTCTAGAGCTGCAAATTAAAAATCTTTTAATTTTGAAATGGTGCTGTTGGTTGTCTTTTCTCTTAACAGATCCTTCTTGCCTGAGTGTTTCTGCAATTCAGAAAGGGCTGGATTCAGCAAAAGTGGAAGGACAATAAAGTTAAATAATATATTTGGTTTCCAAACTGTGTTTTAGTTCAAATCCTGGACTAAGCCTACTTCACTGACTGAAAAGAATAAAATAAAGTTCAGCTTTCATAATCAGCTATGAATGCAAACGGTGGAGAACGAAGGAAACTTATTAAAGCAATGTTAAAATCCTGTACTTCACCCCTGGAGAGGCAGAAGATGCCGTATGTGGTACTTGACCCTTCGGGCGGGCGCTGCCTTCCCATTCCTTACATGCAAATCGACACCGAGTCCTCACTTCTGTCAATGAAGGCACAGGTGTGGAACCGAAATTTTTTCCATGCCATTAGTTATCCACTAGGTCATTTTGGCAATGTAATTCGCGCTTCTCTGATTTTTGTTAAGTAGATATTCCTCTTTCTAAAGCTAACAGTGGGGTTCGTTCAGTGCCCCTACTCGGGGTTTTGCCTGAGCCTCGCCTGCCTCACAGTTCCAGACATCTGCAGCAGTAATTTAGTCCAGTAAATTGTCCCAATCGGCACAAGCCGGACGCAGGGCTTATGTCTGCCTTCTGCTCTCAAGCACTGTCTGTTAAGATACCCATGCTGTCCACACAAGAGAGCTGTATGGTGGGAACGCATAGCTGGCTGGCTGGTCTTCCCCAGGAGCGAGAGACTTGCTGGTTTGAACACACTCCTGCCTGCACTGTGATTTTTAACAAAAGTACTACAGAAATACACAGCTTAATGAGCGGCAAAAGTACCTAATAAAATCAATCATTTGTATCGGCAGGTTTGCACCGTCAGTATCAGGTAACACCCGATACATTGCCCACGCACGACGCACAGGGCCGAGAAATGACGTCTGAGCCTGGGACGGAAGAGAATGGGACTTTCCACATCTGTAAGACAATACCTGACCCGCAGGACATGTACGTCTTCACAAAGGCAAAGTACTTCAGGCCTTTAAAGCTGGTGCTACAGGACCAGAGCACTGGAGTATCATCCCGAGGGTTTTGCCCGGTGCCCTGTGTTGGTGTGGATGCCGTACAGCTTTCCTTCTCCGGTCCCTCTAAGATGGCAAAAAGCTTAACCTGTGTTGGAGCAGCTGTGGTGAGCTGATAGGAGACAATCTCTTCTCAGGGCATGGGGGGAGACTAATTCTTGTTTCAGATGGCGTGGGCAAGCTCAGCCGTTGCTCCCCCGCAAGCGGCACCGCACGCAACACCGCGCGATGCTCTGCTGACGGCGGCAGCTGGCCCTGGGCCAAATCAAAGTGTAGCCTTAAATTGATTTGAGGGCTGGATAATACATCAGGCACGGAGGTATTATCTGCACAGATCCCGCCAGATTGACATCCGAGATACAGCACTTACAAAGTGCCACCGAGACACACTGATCACTTCATCTCATAGGCACCACCTTTGTGGTGGCAACAGAGATTTAATACACACTTTTCCTCTGTCATGCAGTTGTCCTGCTCACAAAAGTGCCAAGACCTCTGCGGTTTTCTCTCCTGGTTCTCTATTCATACTCTTTATGGATGTAGCTCCATTTTTGTATCATCTGACAACAAAGTACGACAGCTTTTGGGGAGGGCCCAATGGCAATGCAAAGTGTACAACATGGTGCAACAGTTTCGAAAGGGACATTGATCCAGCCAGGTCAGTTAACAGGTTAAATGTCATGCAAACTAGGCTAATAGGGAGGTTTGGACAACATCAGATCTAGAAATCATATTTTTGATACATAAATCTCCCAAGATTATTTTTTCCTGCGGATTACAGAAGCTCTGATTTCCACAGACCCAATGGCTCTTTCTGCCCCAAGAGCAGTGTGGTCCAGCTCTGTGTCTTGGAGGTGCAGGTTGTGCTATGAGGACGTCCTGCAGTGCAAAAGCCTTCGAGGTATCTGTAGGTATCTCCGATATTAACAGGGAGCAGAGCTTTAGCTTTTATCTTTAGTATCTTTAGCCTTTCCCTCTTAGTTGACGCTTGAAGTTGGGCTCAAATACGCATTATAAACTTTTAAGAAACAGCTATTACCTGATGAATATAAGAGAAGAAGAGATAAGTGTTATCTGCTCAGTGAAGAACCAAAGAACTCAAACTCTTACATATTTGGATTTTTCTCCAGCTTTCTCTTACTTATTTCCTACGAAAGAACAGCAGTCTGGGCAAACCAGGGAAAAATGTACCTCATGCTCTATTTAACTTCCATGGGGATAAGGAGGGAGAGGAACCTGAAGCCAACAGCCAAAGCTTCTGGCTTGTCCCTGAAAGGTATATTTGTAATGTGAAGGAAAGAGTAAGTCAAACACGTGTTTTTTCATATAATTTTGAGGGACTCGGGGTACGTAGGGGGAGAGAACATCTAAAATTAATTGTCGATTCCTTGCAGAATCTCTATCAGCTCCCCTGCAGTGTCCCCTCTCTTTCGCTGAAGGGGTGAAATGAAATCCAGTCCTTGATTCAGCGTTTTCTTTGATCCCTGACTACGCGGTGATTGATCATAGCAATTTCTTGCACATTAACAGAGTCCTTTGGATAAAACTAATTTCAGACACTGAGGGCTATAAATGTATTACAGACCAAACACTCGTGTTTTGCTTATGGCATTTAAATTCATATTCAATAGGGTTCAAAACCACCTGTATAAAAGCAAGCAAACCATTTAAAGTCTCCTGATTTAATGAATTTCTGAGAAAGAGAGTCCTGTCCAAATATGTTTTAGTTACAGGAAGAAAATTCACTACACAATGCATCAGAAATCTTGTAAAAGTAAGACAGGAAGAAAGAGATAAAGCATAAAAAATGCCAATGACGCCACCACAAGTGTGTTTGCATCCACACGCAGGCATCTAATAAATGTCTAGGCCACACAGCAATCCAGATGTTGCTCTGCGATAAACTTGTTTTCTTCCCAAAAGATAACAATCCTTAGCATTTCATGCACGTGCCATTTTTTCTGTGTGCATTTTATGAGACCAGTTGAGGCCACACCGCTGACATAGCTAAATAACCACACAACCATTTGTACGTATATTTCTGTCTTCATTTCAAATGAATTCTCCGACCCTTCGCTCATTTTGCCATTACCAGCACCTCCAGAGACGACGAGAGCCTACCCGGCGGTGAAGTTTGTTCATGTGCGGGACGATGCAGCTGTAACCTCCCCCAGGTAAAGGGTCTGCTCATGTCTTTAATCTGAATTGTGACCTGGATTTTGTCGAAATGGTTCAAATTTCCTCCTGCATTGTAATTCATGTTTACTCGATATGATTACGATGATTTCTTTCATGAGAAGGAGGCTGATCCAAACTTGGAATGGAGAGAGTCGAAGCTGTGGGCAGCTGTTAGCACAGAGGATGGAGAGGGCATCCCATTTCTGTGCTAGGTTTCAGCCATAAGTTTCCCGTCTTTCTTTCCTATCCTTAACTCACCTATTAGCATATTCATTAAATGAGTTGTGGTGGGCATGCTGACTGCAGTGCTCTCACGCTGGGTGCGAGATCATGAAGCTGCAGTTTATCTGAGTTTGGATTAGATTAAAAATTAAAACCTCAGGCCACTCTCTTTGAAAAATTCATGGAGGCTCAAATATCTCTGGGGTGAACCTGTGTTAATTTACTGTTATTTTGTGTTGCAGGTGTGCAGAAGATGCCATTGTTCAATAGTTTATGTGCAGAACAAGGGACCCCTCTTTTTCTAATAAAATTGCAGCCTGAATTATATACGCTGACATCCCGCTGATCTCCTCAATAGCAGATCAGTGAGTGGAAGATAATTTTGGAGGGATCAGGTAGGAAAACAGTATTCACAAACCCTGGAGAACCAAGCATCAGGCAACTCTGCCGTGCTGCCTGACTTCGCCTTCTAAGATCTGAGCACAATACCTTTCGACGATCCTTGCATTCCATCTGTTAATTCTTTTGGTAGCATTAGGAGTTTCCAACACTTTTGATCCTGACAGCGAACACTGGAGAAAAAACAAGAATAAGGTATGAGAACAAGTGAAGCTTCCTAAGTCTCACGAGCCCCTCGTGCTTCGGGTTAGCACGAAGGGCATGGAGTCATGCTAGTGGCAACCCTGTGTTGGCAAGTAGGATTGTATCTTTTCTCCATTTCTCCAACTCTTAAACGTGCCAGAAGATGGCTGTTACACACTCTCAGAGCTAGAATAACTTTTTTTCCCAGGGATGTAAAAGAGAGCGCGGTGCAGCAGCCAATCTGCACCTCCTGTCCATCAGCATTTCCCTGCTGGGCCAACAAGGACGTGGCTCTCTGAGATGTTATCCCATCTGGGGGCCACCACGTCATGCTGTCAGTGCCTCCAGGCTCCCTCTTGCCCTTTGAGATGAAGGGGTCGCCCTGTCTGCAGGAGACGCCACAGCTCGTGGACGGGCAGAGCCAGATTATGCGTTTGATGAGATGATTCACTGGCTGGTCTGGTTGTCTCTGGAGTGCCAACAAATGAGCTTGACCAAATGCAGTCGCTTTATGAAGAAACATAAACTAATCCAATTCTAAAATAGACCAGAACAATTTGAAATCATGCTCATTTACTGTGTAAACACTGACCACAATTAACTAGGCATTCTTCACGTTGGGGAAATACAAAGTTATGGATCGATGGGGAGATATTCTGCTCGGTTCGACGGTTCCAGGCAAGCATCGTGGTGGTAAGTTACTTTAATTTTTACAGTGATACTGAATGAGTGCCCTTTAGAGAACCGCTGGAGAAATTCAAATTAGAAAATAATCAAGAGCCTTGGTAATGTGTACATATGGTAATATATAATGTGTTACACAATTAAGTCAATGTTAGTTCAAGGAAAATCTTTGCAAATCAGTCACTGCTGATGCAGCGCCAGATTGTGGTACCACATAGCCCCCAATTCAGCCTCGGACCTTCATGGCACAATAATAATTTGAACTTGCCCAATTTCATGCTCGATATGAACAGGGAAAACAACTTTTTTTTCACCCAGGAAAATGCTAAAAGTTTTTGTGTCTTCTCTTAACCCAAAGCAGTCATAAATCCCCCAGCGCTGGGGTGAGTATCTTAATAAAAACTGGATACCACCCTGGTAGCAGGCGGAGGGGAGCCCACGCTGGCCAGGAGCAGCCAGCGTGGCGGGTTCAGGTCCCCAGTGTCACCTCGGGTGGGGAGAGGTGGCAGAGGGACACCAGGAACAGACCGTGCAGCACCTCAGGTTTGCATCTCCCTGCCTGCCCACTGCTGGTAGGCAGTCTGAGAGCAGAAAAGACATTTTGGGGCAGAAAGAACACTTTTCAAGCCAGGATGAGAACAGACTCTCCGAGCGGGATGGTGCAACGCAGCGGTGATCTTCCCCTGGGCCAAAGGGCGCCAAAGTCAATCCTAATGTAAAACTCGCCCAGACTGATTTGAAAAACAAGTTTAATTCCAGAACTCTGCCCTTTTTTCCTCTCTTTCAGCTGCAGAGGTTTTGTGATTTGTTCTAACCTTGAAGATACAAAACAAAATATGTGCTAATGATATTCCTATCTCCCAGCTGGTGTTGGCAACTCTTTTACCGCTCTGCAGGACAAGCGCAAGTACAAATGCAAGTACCAGAACCTTGTTGAGAGCAGAGTGTCCCACATTTCAGTCTAACCATTCGAACTACAAGACATGTAATAAAACGGTTTCTGCTCTGAATGAATAATTGAGCTGCTTCTGTGGGGAGGCCTCTAAAGAGCCACGAGGCAGAATGTTTTTTAAGGCACTTATGAAAGCTATCCCACCTGGAAACCATCCCACACACAGAGCCCACGTTGCTCTTCCTCTCAGCTTGGTTTAATTGCTCGTTCCATGTCTGTACCCAATCAGAATGGTGAAGAAATACGGCAGGCTACATAAAATGCTGTAATAATTCTTAAGGTAGAGCAAGACTTCCAAAATGGTGAGACTCCACGGATGTCATTGGGCAGTTTTTTTGTTTGAGAATTCCTTCCATAAATCAAAAACCCTTCCAAGGATATCAAAAAGAATTTAAGAACACTTTAATGCTTGGTTCTTGAAGCAGTCGTGTAGCACATCAACATTTCACTGCTACCTCCTCCACCATACAGCAGCTGGTGCGGCCCCTTGCAGAGGGGTCACGCTGCTGGGACGCCCTCCCGGTTTCAGATGGGATGGAGTTAATTTTCTTTCCAGTAGCTGCTGTATTTTGGATTTAATATGGGAATAATGCTGATAATTCATATTGGTTTAGTTGCTGCTAAGTAATGTTCGCATTAGTCAAGGAGTTTTTCAGCTTCCCACAGAAGCTGAGAGGGAGCACAGAGTGGCCAAAGGAATATTCCACACCATACCCGTCATGCTTGGTATATAAATGGGGGTTGACTGGGGGGCAAGGACCTGGGATCACTGCTCGGGACAGGCTGGGTATCCCATCATCTGGTGGTGAGAGCAACTCGTGTTGTATCACTTTATTTTGTCTATTATTTTACCATTATTATTATTAGCAGTAGTATCTTCCTCTTCTACTACTGTTCTATTAAACTGTCCTTATCTCAATCCACAAGTTGGGGGTTTTTTCCCTCTCTCCCTTTCTCCCTCTTCTCCCAACCCTGCGGGGGGTGGTGGGGTGTTAGCGAGAGAGGGGCTGCGTGGTCCTAGGTGCTGGCGGGGGTTAAAGCCCAACAGACACCCACCCCAAAAGCGTCCTCCTTAGGCAGGCACACCCCCCCCCGGCTGTCTGCTCTAAGCCATCCAGACAGACTGAAACAGAGAATCATGGTTACATTCCCAAAAACATAGTAAGTCCTGCCTGATACATGCAGTGTCACTTTTAATTCTAGAAAGACACGCGTTTTGCTAGATGAGATGGTAGATGAAGCCAGATGAAGGTAGGGAGTTCAGCAGTGACTTGCAGCTCTTGTGGGAATTCAGCTCACAGCATCGGTCTGATTCTGGAAAATGATTTTGTTTCTTGCTCACTTGGTTTGAACCCATGTGGTCAATTTGTGCCTGAGGAAGAGATTTTTACAACGATGTTCTTTGTCTCAAAGACCATCTTTGATATATTCTGGGCCCAAATTCTTCCCAAAGGAACAGAGACCTTCATTCTTCTGCTTAGGAAGTTGGTAGTCATGACCATCAACCCAGGAAAAGGATAGTCTTACGAAGAAGGGGACACACCGAGAGCACAAGTTAACTTTTTTCCCCGAAGAGTTTGCGTGTTTCTATTTAGTATGCAATTTTCATACCTGAGCTGTCCGAACTATTTAGATGTCAAGTTTCTCATCTGTGGCGCAGCATACACTCCTCTGTGTTATAAATTAATAATTGTAATACTTAAGTCACGCAAAAAAAGAAAATGAAGTCAAAATTCGGTTTTATTATTCATGTTACATGCCATTACTTTGTGTTACTTTGTCTTTGGGGCTTTTAAAAGTGATTTTTTATGGTTGTTTATGGGGGAAAAAACCCCTTATGAACAAGATAAAGCTGAACTAAACAACAAACGCTGGAGATGGAACAAATACCCCCCACTGAGATTCAGCTGTTTTGTGCTTCAGGAAGATACTGACTTATCCTCATCCTTACCTTTCCGCTGGGCATACTAATGCGTTTTTGACATAATTCGTGCAGAGGCCACCTCCAGAGGAGAGCGCTTTGAAAGGAGCGTTACTCTCTTGTAGAAGAAGCGCTGATTTGTTGGACCCGTGCACCGTACATCAGGACCGTACCTTCTGGGAGTGACGGTAACTCACAGCAGGATGGAGGGACGCCTGAGTTACAGCCGTGCTTGTAGTTATTTGAGGATACAGGAACTATCCATCATGGAAATATGAACCACTTTTGAACTAAAAAGGAAACCAAGCATTCCTAGGAACAACACAGGAATCGAATACGCTCTTCCTCGTTCTCAGTGCTGTCATTTGATTGAGATGAGGCAGCTCCTTCCTTTCTTTATGCCCCACTGGATATTATATAAATTTTCCCCAGAAAAATCCCTCTTGTGGTTTTTCTTATGTCAGTTTGATCCAAAGTTCGAGGGATTCAGTGGAGAATCCCTCCATTACCTTCAGTCGCCTTGTATGAAGGTCTTACTTGGACTTTAACCATCTTCTGTTTTAAAGTTTTAGATAAGTTTCCTGCTAATTGCTTAATTCTAACTCAGCAGCAAACAGGGGGGGGGTGACATGCTAGCCTTTTCCCATTTCCCTAATTGCAGTTAGTAACTCAGAGGCTGTAGAATTTTAGGACAATCCACTAATGCTGTCTAAACTGTCAAATTTCTTTTCTTGATGGTAAGCCACTGTTTAACAGCCTTAGACATAATGTAATTGGCATTTCCTCCTGCTCTAGTATTGCTCTACTTGCAGTGCAAGACAGAGGGTTTCATAACGGCATATTCCACTCGGAAATAGTGGGGGTGTTTATGTATCTACCACAGCTTGTAAATTGTGCGGGATTAGAGAACAGACCGGGTTCACTCCAGTGACCTTACAGAAGATCTCTGTGCTGTTACAGGCAAGGTTTGAGTTCAGTGGCAACTACAGGCAAGGAACGGGGGTGAGGGTAAGGCAGCATATTAAGAGGGTGGAGAAGGCTGGAAGATAAATTTACTATACTCTATTTATTTTTAAAATGTTGTCGCTTTTTTGGTTAACAAATTGTCCATGATCATGATTTTTCTTGATTAATGTATTAATCTTGGTGAGCAATTTAGTAGCTGCAGCTTAATCATGAAGTTTATTTCAATAGAGGTTTGGACAAGCCTGGCCACGTGGTCCTGGGCTGGGACGTCAAAGACTGCAAAGGGACCAAAGGGATATTCCATACCATATGACGTCATGCTCAACAAGAAAAGCTAAGAGAAAGGCGGAGAAGGGGGCATTTTGTTATTAAGGCATATGTCTTCTGAAGCATCTGCTACACATACGGAGGCCCTGCTTCCTGGGAAGTGGCTGGACATCCCCTGCCGATGGGAATTAGAGAATAAATCTTTTTGTTTTCCTTTGCCTCCACACGTGGCCTTCATATTAAACCCCCTTTATCTGGACCCATGATATTTTCACCTATTTTCTCCCCTCGTCCTGCTGACGAGGGGGAGTGAGCGAGGGCTTGGTGGGCACCCCGTGGCCTCCCAGGGTCAACCAGGCACATAAGCTTATTAGAAATACTTCACATGGGACAAAATTATGTCAAGGTCAGATTTCTGTTCTTAGGGCGCTTCAGGTGAAGGCACAAAACGTGCTTTTGATTTCCGAATTTTCTTTAGTTCATTCATTGCTTTACTGCTAAACATGCCTGATTAGCAATAGTAATGCTTAATTACCCCCTAGCTTGTCTGACTTGTGAACTCTCCGGCTAACACTACATTTCTCATCTCAAACTAACGCTCTGACATGATCTGACATCTGTTATTTATTTCAGCATTATTTCTTTTTTATTTGTGGAGAAAAGGCTGCAGACACTAGACCATAAATTTTCTTTCTTTGCTAAGGTGTACAGTGGGGAACAGAGGATAAAGAAGACCCAGAATATATAAAGAATCAGGATCTAACATTGGGCCCCAGGAAGTATGGTGCAGAGGAAGATACGCTACAGAGACTCTCCTTCTATTAAAGCACACACAAAGTTTTCAACAGATTTCAGTCCTGGGAACTGAAATATTCAGTTTAGGAGCTGAACAATTTAATTCTGGGTTGCAAAAGATTTGCAGCAAGTATTTGAAACAGAAAAGGGATTCTGTTAAGTGCGCAGGAATGCAGTCCTGCAGTCCGTGCAAGAATGAGTAGAGGTTTTCCAAAAGTCCATTGGGGATTTGGGGATTTTTTGTTTGTTTGTTTCACTCTTTTTGAATAAGCAAAGCTTGAGATCATTTGCATCCCACTGCATCTGGATTTTTTACCATCCATCCAGACTTGTATTACCGCTTCTGATTTTCTGCAGCCTGTACTGCGGTTTCATTTATAAGGGACGACCGATTTGATTTCCAGCAGCAGCACACTTTGCAGGCAGATCCTTTCAGCGAGGCCTCACATTGCTTCTCAATGTGAATAATGACAGCAGGGTTTGGCCTGTACCGTTATAAAAGAAACCATTCTGCTGACCCCGTAGTGGGTTAATAATTCAATTACACAAGAAAAAGTAGACCTGTAACTGCAGAAACGTGCTCCACAGAGTCTACGTTAAAAAAAAAAAAAAAAAAAAGGCAAGCCAAACAAAAATATAAACCCCCACATGGCATCATGAGAAAAGCCTACTTTTTAATGAGCATATTGTGTAGGATCTTTTCCTCCAGCACTGACACAAAAACAATAAAGATCTCATGTCTTGTTAATAGTTCTGCCTTTAGGGGAGTGAAAAGAAAATTACCTAGAGAAGAATAAGCCTCATGGCAAGTTCCTTTCAGGCTTCTGGGCTCCAGAGATTGAAGTGGTTTTTGCCCTCAAATATTTTCTTAAGTATTTACATACAGGGTTGTCAGATCAGCATTGTACACCATCTTTTACAGGCAAATAGAGTCTATCAACAATGCCACCAGCAATAAAGCCATACGCTGCCAGAGCACGGATGCTCAGGGCCCCTTAGCTTTCGCTGCTGCATCCATCTCCTGCATCTCTCTCTTTATTTACCCATCTCCTCAGCGCTTTTAGTTGGACCAATATAACACAGCTGTTTATTGCCACCGCTGCTCTATGTGTCTGCAACTATATACAAGGATATGTGTTCTCATAAGAGAAGAATAAATGTATTAGACTAACATGATTCAGTAGTCACAAGCCTTATCTCCCAAGTTGTCTGAAGAAAACACAAACACCTTTTACTAAGCTCGCACATGATGATACTCACAGGTTTATTCTCCAGCTGACTGACAAAGTGCCATATTATGAAGGCTGGAATACAGGCAGGGCTTTTTGTAATACTGGATATTTATAACACCCTTGGAAACGATTCCTTTGTTTTACTAATGAAGGCGGGGTTATTGTCAAGACTGGCTGGAGACGTATTTCAAAAGCTTTGTGCTTACGCTGCCGAGGCTGATAGTCCTCCCCGGGGCATCGCAGAAAAGCCACCTTCGCTAACCAGTGCCCCCACTATTTCCTTCCACAAAGAGCATCACAGAGATGACCTCTTCTGAGGAAAAAGGTCTATTTCCACACTACGTCCCATAAAGTACCAAATCGTGGACATTAGTGTGTGGTATAAAGGCATTATAATTTAATTCCAAGAGGTATATTGTCACTCTGAGGGCTACGAAGGCATTTATGAATTGACATTTTCCAAGGTTTTGTTTTTAATGAAACACTAAATTATTTCTGGGTAACAATGTGAAAAATTAATGGCAAGGCAAAACAATTTGTTCTCCTGTCACAAGGTACACAGCAAAAGCAGCACATAATCCTACCCCTCCAGAGCAAGCAAACTTTAAAACTGTACGGCTAATGGATAAAATGTGACGTTTTCACAGAAAACAGTAGGGAGAAATTTAAGCGTTTGTCCTTTTGCAGAAGCTGATCTGATCTTGGGAGAAGGATGAAAACACGGAGGAAAGTATTTTCTGATCATCAGGAAATGAAGAAAATGAGGGACCAATTCCCTGCTCCGTGGACTCCGGACCCCCTGTGCTGACTTGTTTGTGTTATTTGGCCCCTTGGTAGATCCATACCCCATAGTATCAATTTAATACGGTACTGTGAAATAAATGACAGATTTAGGAGGTGCTCAGACGCTTAGGTAACAGGGACCGCAGAAGCATCTATCTTACATAAAAGAGAAATACAACTTGTCCCTGCTGGCATTTTGCTTCTGTGTGGGCGTGTATGAAGAGCAAAGATATATCTTTAAAAAAATGCACTTTCGTGCTCAGGCCTTTGAGCTGTTTGCTGGTTGTGCATAGCTTATCGCCCTTCCTCACGGCACCGCGTATCCATCACCACTGCTAATGATGCTCCACATCCTACAGCTTATGGTGTCCTCCTCGCTCCAGCCCTAGACGTCAGTTGGGAAATTGCCCAACTTTTTGCCCCCCTGGAGCCTGATTTCAGTGGGGAAATGCTTCCCCACAGAGGAAACCGTGAACATTCAGCGCCGGTGGGTACAGCTTTGGGTCCGACTTCACGGTGCTCACACACACCAGAGCTTTGGAGGTTGCGGAACAGCCCTAGGAGCGCTGGGCACAGCTGTGTACATGGCAGCAGGAAAAAAAACCCCAAACATTACAGACAGACATTATTTTATTCACCACTTCTTCCCAGTGACAGGAAGGCAGCTGATGACCCGATAGCCACTTCGGGCTGTCAGAGACAACCCCAGTGTGTGTTCACGCCTGGCAGCGGGAGCCTGGGATGAAGCTCCTACCACCCACTGGCGCTTAAAGAAAGACCCTGCTTCAAAAAAGGTACTTTGCCGCAGCCCTGAGCGAGCCGTCGGAGGCCCCGGAGTTTCAACTTTGCTTATGCTCTCAGATTTCTCTGTGGACCTGCTGAGCCTGTTTGCTTTCGGAGTTTTCCTGCTCAGCAGTCAGACGCAAGATCCTCTGTGCCGCATCAGATAAACATGTACTATTTCTGCCTAGAAGATGCAGAGTAGACCTGACCTTCAGGTATAGTTTCTCCATGTGTAGTAGGAGTATCCTGCACAGTGGCTTCTGCAGTCTTTCCCAGGGCAGAGAAAGGAGGAATAACAAGAGCTGCCATTTAACTGGCTACATTGGTACCTGATCTAGTCCAATTTACAACATAGTCCTTTACATGTCCATTAGTCAACTACCTCCCACCAAGAGTAATCAAATTACTTTCCTCTCCCCCATTTGATTTCCTTGGTAAAAAATGCACACACTTCTGCCTGTCAAACACTAAAAAAGGGCTTATTAGGATCAGTCATAAAAAATCTATATACTACCTACAAATAATTGAAATCCTATTTTCAGCTTTCTAGATGCATAAATCACTTTTCTGCTCAGCAATCCACATTACATCTATTAACACCTTTGATCCTGAAGGACAACAAAGGAGAAAGCACACTTTCTTATCTCTTGCCTTGGTCCAAGGGGAAATACGAGGAGAAGACACCAGAGGTCTTCACAATGTCAGACAGATAGGCATAAAGCACTCTGACCCACATAAAAAGTGTGAATGAAATTGAAATTGCTGGAGAACAGCCGTTCTCTCATGTCAAATTCTTTCTCAGCACCTAACGATCATGTAGACAAAACCTGAGGAGCCTCTGCCAGAAAACATACACAGATGTTATCTACTGAGATTTTTCCTTAAGAAGCCTACCCAAGGTGGAAATATTAGATTTTTAAAATATGTACGTAGCTGCTGGTAAGGAATTAAAAATCTGAAATCTCTCTGGATCATAGTTCTTGCACGGTAATGGAACTTGCATCTTGCTACACTGGAAAATTGTGGTTTCGTGCATTTTTGCCAGGAAGAGATTTTGACCGAGCTTGAGCACAAGGTCTCTTTACAAAGCCAGTGTCTCCCTGCTGAAGGTCAGGCTTCCCAATTAATATACAATTATTCATTCACTTATTTATTTATTTATTGCTCGGGTAACTTTCTAGCCGCTCTAGCAAGAGGTACTGTTTTACTCCCTACCTAGGCTAATACAAAATGAAATATTTGAAAGTAAATGCAATGCACTATTTATCATAGAAAGGATAGTCTAACCCAATTTAACAAAGAAAGAGAAAAAATATTTACTTTTGCTAATTTGATATCTGAAGCTGAGCTTAACATCACCGAGGTTCTACGAGAGCCCAAGCGCTTATTTTTGTATGTCTACAAACTTGTCACTGACAATCCCTGATTCCTCTACCTTCCATAGAGAAATCTCAGACAGATTTGTCAGAGCTGGATCAGACCCCGAGAGAGGGAGGCAGCTCCCGTAACACCTGAAGGACAATTAACGACTGCAAACCCAAATCATCAGCACAGTTTGGGCTGAAGACCTTCGTTATCCAGAAGAGAGTCTAGGGGTCTCTGGATGAACTACCAAGGTCTCTTTGTGGACTGGGAAAGATGGGAAACCTTCCACCAGCCTGTTGTTCAAAAGTTTGTAATATTGTATAATAAAGCTTTTTTCAAGACATTTTTTCTAGATAGAGGAGAGAATAGTACGCTTTTGGTCCTGCCTAAACTATTTGGTATAAATAAATAATCTGAAATAATAGGACCATTCTTTCCTTTTCAGCAATACACATATTGAGATCTCTGCGCGTGGATTTCTCTTGCCTAAGCTCAACATATTTCCAACTACAAGTTTTTTTTCAAGTCTTCATCTGAAAACCTTTTATTTTTTACCTGGCTGTAGCCCAGTTGAATTGTGACAGTTGAGTTAACCGACACTTTTGTACCCAACTCCACTTCTGCGTTATTTTTCATGAAAAGGTTAAATATTTCTACACGTGCTGGAGCCTTGAGTCGGCCTGAATTCTGATGTGGATTTGTCTAAGCCTTCTCCCACTATGACCTTGGGAAAAGGAGCTCAGGAGCTCTGGTTCTACCCAAATAAAAGCACTCACCGGTGTGCCACAGCCCCAACTCGCCCTGTGGTGCCCCTCTCTATGAAAGGAGAGGGTGCTGAGGAGGGGGCTCTGCCCTGCCACAGAAACCCCTCTGCTTTTACGGGAAAAGCCTGGAAAACAGCTTTTGCTTGTCTTCTGCCAGACTGGAGGAATTCCCTGAGGCCTGCATCGTCTCTGATGAGTATTCAAGCTTTTGGGTATTTATTTAAGTTACAGCGGTAACTTTCACCCTTGCTTGCTTGTCAGAGCAAATCAAAGTTCAAAGAGATATATACTACTATGGGGAAAATAATAATCTTAAGAAAAATATAAATAACACTTAATAATGTGTCTTAAGTACTCTTGGACCCTTAGGCTTTGGAGAGGACCAAATGGTGTCCTGTTGGTCTACACCACAGGTCTGGCTGAAATCTCCCTTCCCTGGGGGATGCCACGGGACTCGTCTTTAAAAATTAAATTCAAATCAGACCTGTTTTGCAAATCATCCAAGAAGTCTATCAGGCTCCCTGGCTACATCAAAGGCAAGGCAAACCTTCCTCTGCGGTGCTGCTGAACATCATCTGAAAAAACTTCAATGGGGAAATGTGCAAAGACATTGCTTTAAACTCTCAGATTGTTTCGAACAAGTTTAAAAAGGGTGATAACACATTGTAATAGTAACTGAATTTCTCCTTGCTGCTCTAAGTGCATTCGCTTTCCATTCTGGGTTAACTTTTCCACCAGGCAATTGCATGCGAGGAGCTCCTGAGCGTTGACTTCTCCCTGCAAAGGCACGGAGCAGCCAGAGGCACTTCCCTTGCCTTTCCCACTGCACCCTGGACCTGCACCGGGGTCTCCAACCTGCCCATTTCCTCCGCAAACAACAGCAAAAGCTGTCTGTGCCTTCATTTCGGAGGGTTTACTGACTTAGCAACAAATGCTGAACGTATGTTCACAGCGAGCGATGCTTTATTTTGCGAACAGGTTCTGCTCAGGCCGGTGGGTCTGTCCTCAATCTGTGATACCACACGACAATGGAAAAGGGATGAGAATTAACCTCCCTCTGCTGTAGCCATCCACCTATGCACATTTACACCACATCTTATTTCTAACTGGAAAAAAAAAAAAGTAGGTGCAGCTTTGGAAAAGATTTTGTCGCTTATTTTCAATGTAAAAAAAAGATAAATTAGTCAACGTGACATGAAAATTTGTCTAAGCTTTTGGCAGACTTAAAAATAATAATTAAGCTTTCTTTCTGGGTTGAACAAAATGTTCCATTCGAATCCAAAATTAAATGCACTTTCCTACTTGAAAGCTTGCTTAAACATCTTTACAAACAAGATGAAAATATGTTTAGAAAGTAAACAATGAAGCTATCAATTAAAAAATCGCGTTGAATTTATCGCAAAAGGTATGGACGCAGCTGATGCTTTATGGGATTTTATTTTCAGATTTTTTTCACTGTATCAATCTGGCAAAAATTAATAGTTTAATAAAAGCTTCAGATTTTGAAATAGGCTGTGAGATTTTTTTTTTTTAAATGGCCCATAAGAAAGGTTATACTGCTCTTTGATGCTGAGAGTAGAGAAGTTAACACAAAAGACTGATTTCTGAGAATGCTCTTTAAAATATAAATTGGTAGATAAAGCCTTGCAATGGTGGAAGACCTGTGCTGGGTCCTCCACCACTTGCATCCAAAGTTTCCAGCAGAAAGGAGGGGTCTATTTTCTTGTTCTACTCCTTGCCGGGCTCTTGCAGCCAGAAAGCATAACCCCCCCCTCCCCGATCTCCCCGATTGCAGGGTGTGAGGAGGGACTGAACTTCTGGAATAAAATGANNNACCTCTGGAAGAAAATGAAGCCACCCGAATCCCTCAGCCAGGAGCCGTGTCCCGGGACTGGAAGGGAGGATTACAGCACTTGTGTTCCTCATTGGAAGCCAGTAGTTCTCAAGAGACTTTGAAGAGAGAGAAATCCTCTGTTTGTTACAGGTGGCAGGTTTAGAGGCGTTAGAAACAGGCAGTACATTACAGTGGGATTACCAAGAAAAGTGCAAACTGCAAGACAAAATCATTCTGAAATTTAAAGAAAAAAAAACCCAAACCCTGTATCTCTTCCAGGAGCTTGGAAAAGCCGCCTTTCTCTGCAAGAAAATATCTGCCAAGTGCGAGCACTGATCATGTTGATGCAGAGCTACATAATACAGCTAAGTCACGTGAATTTGAACAGTTAACAGCTGGACTAATTAGGGAGCCCAGTATTATTGGTATAACTGATAACCAGGACTAAGCAAGGTTATTTCGCAAGTAATAGATTTGACTTTGCAAAGAACAGTGGATATTTGCAGAGCTAATGAAAACTGCGCTTCCCAAATTAAAGTGCGAGCAAGCAGGGAAAGAACCGGAGTGCACCTAATTAAAAATGCATACCCAGGCAGGAAGGCAGAATACAAGGGTAAACAAATGGCAGAGACCGGATTTGTTTGCGATAAATAGGGAAGGAGGCACAAGGCGGCTCAGGCCGAGGTGAGCAGCGGTGCCTGGGCACCCTGGGAAGGATTTGGCACCGCTGGGCGATGCTGCCGCGTCTCCTCTCCCAGCAAACAGCCCTTCAGGCTTTGGGGCTGGCAGACCAGCATCCTTCGCCGACACCAAGCACACTCCTGGCGTCTCCAAGAGGTTATTGTATGGCTTACAAAGATAATACTTAAAGAGTTTGCATTTTCGCATGCAAATAAGCTTTGATTTAAACTCATTAGCATTTCCCTTTCAGAGCTCTAGGTTGAGTTATTCTTAGACGCCTTTTCTCTTGGAGGAATGATGACTTATTTATCTGACAGAGTGACTACTATCTCCCATCTCATTTTCGCAATCTAACATAACCTTCACAATTCTCAGCAGCTTTGTTTGACAGATACCTACAAAAAGAAACGTGTCACGGGCACAGCTGTGGGGCGTCTGCCCTTCCCGCACGGAGTTTAATACGCCTCCCCCTTTGCCTTGCCCCGGCGGGTTGGTACGGCCAGAGCTCGGCGCTGGCACCAGCCCCGTGGAAATGCCAAAGGGTTTGACTGCTCCTGGCCGAGCACGGCTGGGGTAGGGGGGGTGCTTCTGGTGCCCCATGTCAGAGTTCAAAGAAAAGCTCTCCTTTAGGCTGCCTAAGTTTGTTTATTATCATTATTTTCCTAAGTGAGTATCCCTCCTCATCTCCCCAACAGGATATCTGCTGGCACCACCAATGGAAATCACACATGAGAAGGACATACAAGATAAGGCATAACATAAATTTTCATTACGACATAAATTTCTGCTAACTAACCTGTCAAGCGCACAGAATAAAGGTTTGCTGACCACTTGCTGATATTTCCTCTAGTCACGGAAACAGCTTCTGCGTGGCGATAGGAGTCGGGAATTCCAAGGCATTTGAACAAGCAAGGCTGTTCACTTTGGACGCAGAAAAAGTGGGGGGATTTTATCAAAAAATGAATGGCAGAGAAATGTTTTCACCGTCTCAGACTGTACAATGGTGGCACAAATCATTGAACAGTGACACAACCGAAGTGGATATAAGGGAATAATTTTCATGCAGTGCGTGATTAGTTAGTGAAATTTATTGTCATGAATGTTCTTGATGCAAAGACCGTGGCTGGATTCTAAAAGCTCGTCATCAATAGAGTTAATAAAAGCATTCAGCATAAGATTTACCTTTTTATATTTTAATGAAAAGACATGCATATATTTAGAGCGTATTTAGCTAGGAAATTTTACAGGAGACACGAAGCCTCATGCATCTGGGTTTAGAGCCACCTATTTAACGATTATGAATGAAGATGGAGTGCCTAGCATCCCAAACGAGCGTGTTGCAGACATCTACTCCTTTCCAAAGCATACACTGCCAGCTCCTTGTCAAAGAGTAAATGTGGAAATAAAAGCCTATGGATCTGAAGCAAATGAATTCCTGTATCTAAACAAGACCAAAGTTGGCGGTATCCCCCTAGTGAACTCATGCCCCCTAATACATCCCATTTGTCAGGTGTAGAAAACACCGACACAAACAGCCTCTTAATACAGAATCACAGAACGGTTTGGGTTGGAAGGGACCTTAAAGATCATCTAGTTCCCCCCCCTGCCCTGGGCAGGGACACCTCCCACCAGCCCAGGCTGCTCCAAGCCCCGTCCAACCTGGCCTTGAACCCCTCCAGGGATGGGGCAGCCACAGCTTCTCTGGGCACCCTGGGCCAGGGGCTCACCCCCCTCAGAGTGAAGAATTTCTTCCTTGACATTACTGCGCTGGTTGCTGCTCATGAAAAGTTCCCCCATTTCCAGAAAAAACTCAGATCCATTACGTTTTGCGTAATGGACCATAGGGGACAATTTATCTTTTTAAGGGACTTCATCCAAGCTCGCTGGGGAAGTTGAGTTGAAGGTCAAGGGCTGTGGCAGAGAGGTGGCCTCCAGCCCTGAGTGCCACCTTCCCACCCTCCTCATCGGAGAGCCGGCTTAGCTCCCGTCTTGCTCGTTAGCCCAGCACATTACCTGTTTGCTGAGGGATTGACTGATAACGCTAATGTTGCTGTACCGAAATGGCTGTAAAATCATTAAGCATATCTTGTTTTACTTAACCTAAAGTCATTTAAACCGTAAGGCTTCTGGAGAGCGTTAGCGAGACTAGAATTCCCTGATGTGATAGGGGAGACTTTAATGCAAAATGAAGTCTTATCATATTAGGCATAATTTTTATCATATCAGTGACTTATTTAACAGATTAGTAAATGTTGTTTTTCTAAAATTATGAGACAGCTCCTGATAGGAAATTGGATTATGTCAGTTCATTTTCTCCATCAGCTTTGCAATACTGCAAAAAGCAAGGATTTGTCATTAACATATGGAAATCACTCATTTTTCTCTCTTAATTAGACTTCGCCTGCCTCCTTTGCTATTGACACATAAACATGGGCTTGGGTGTTATAGGAAACCCTGTTTCCTTTTAGATACATACAGAATAAAACTTCTGTAAACTAAGGAAAGCTAAAAAGTGAAGATTTTTTAAACTCAGTAACTGCAGAGTTCGCAGTTCCTTTAATATTTGTCAGGGGCATTTTGAAATTATTTCAAAGCTTGTCTCTTCAGCTAGTGGAAATGCAAACGTTAAGGTCTTTGGGAAAGTTATCTTTTTTTTTTTTTTCCTTTTCTTTTTTCTTTTGACTAAACTCAGTTAAGTCTCACCACGTTTTGACGTTTGGTGACTTCAGCCCAATTTCTGCTGCTTTCCCTTAGCCATTCGGAGCCACTGGGCTGTGAGTTTGTGGGCCACTGGAAAGGTGACTGTGGTTCAGAGAGTGAAAATAAGCGCTGAAGATTATGTACACACTCAGGGTCAAGTTTGAAATAGTATAAATCCATCTCTATATAGCTGCCTTAAAGTTACATTCAAGTTGCAGCTGCTCCTCACGGTGAGAATGCTTTTCCATCTGTACCCTGGTCTGAAGCTTTTAGGGTCACCCTCACACGGAGCTTTGACGGTACTTAGAGACTGATCCAGTCCCATAAAATCAGGATGAAGCCTATTTTCCCCTCTCCCCGCTACACCACAGCTCACAAAATTCACCCCTTATTTACCAGGTAGATGTTATATGTCAAATCTGAGCCCTGGAAATATACATTTTTTAATTGCTTCCCTGCTATTAGCAATAGGAACATTATTAATGTAAAATTATCATGATGCGATTACGGTACATCCAGCAATATTGAGTAATATCAACTGATGTTCATGGAAGTCTCCAAGAGCTATGCTCACACAGTATAAAATTTAGATATCTGATCCACATTTTAGTTTTCAGATAGTTTACTCTCACCTAATAGTAGCATTTTGAATAATTAGTTGCAATTCATCCGAAGGTCTCAATTTGCATTTAACTAGCAAACTTTTACAAGCAGCATGCACTAACAGTTTTAAATGTCACAGCAACGTTTAATCGCGCTAGACAATGCATAAAAACACTTAAAAATATTTCCAATTGCCAACGTAATTATTTGCCTTACTGTCTAAACTTTGTTGCCGCATACTTTGCCCGAGACATTAAATTCAGACTTTCCAAAAGGAAAACAGGAAATGGTCACGGCAAGATCCTACAGGCAACTCCTCCTCCTGCGGCGCAATGCCTTATGCCAGGACTAGACCCGCTCATATGGTGCAGATAATGAGGTATGAAGTGCTGAAAACGCTTTCTCCAGGGTGTTGGATATTTTGGGACAGGGTTTAAACGCACGCAGGTCTCGCTTTGGTTAAGCAGGTCCACAACACCCCTCCGCTTTTTTGTGCAATGCCGGCACCTGACAATTCCCCCGCCAGCCGAACCACAGCTCCCCTTCCCGACCGGCACCAGCCTTGGTGTATCAACTTCTAAAACATGTTTTTAGCAAAATATGTTCTGTAAACACCAGGCAGAGCCTGCTCAGACCATCAGGGCTCTTTGCTGCCCTTCAGACCCAGCTGCACCCAGCCTCACCCTGGAAACGCCGAATCTTCCTGCAGTTTTCTCCGCGGAGTCAAACAACTTTCCGCCGTGAGGAATTGCCTATGCTTTTAGGCAGTCACATGCCATCTGGGTAAAGAGATAAGTTAGGAAGCCGGGAAGTCTCACAGGTTCTCCGATCAATCATATCTGCATATTTTTTAAAAGCCATATCCGCAGGAACCGGCAGATGCCACTTGTGCCCCTCTCTCCCTGCACTACAACGGAGGCGTCTTGCCATCAGTGGAGGCAACCAGTCCTTGACCGGAGAAGCATAATTAAGTGAAATAATCTTTCTTTACTGCGTCTTTCCATTCTCCACTCTCTGCTCTGGCTTTACTCTTCCCCAGAGAGCTTCTTTTTACTGCTAACACTGCTTTGTCCAGAAGGCTTCATAAATCACCTTCTGAAGAACAGAGGAATCACCTGTAGCTGTTCCCATTCATGCCCCGTGCAACAGTTCCTCTGCTGCGGTAATACAGCGCTCCACTCTTACATCTCGGGTACAAATTAGAAAGCAGAATTCAAACAATTAAAACAGTTTATAATCTCATCATGCGGTCTATTTGAAAATCGGGGTTAAAAATTAATAACGGTTTGAACAGAAGAGAAATATCTTGTTTCTGATGTTGCCAAGTCTTAAGCAATATTAAGAACATAAGAACTGCTACAGCTGGTCAGGCAAAGGATATATTTAGCAAGCTTCTGCTGTGTGGCAGCAGTGATTATGGAAGAATTTAATAACATGGCAGGTAAAGAGTAATCCTTTCTCCTCTTGGAAATCATCGCTAGCAAATTTTATAGGTTTTGAACTGTCATAGGGAAAAGCATCAAGACTATGACCCAGGAGACTTGAAGTTGATTCGTGCTGCTACCGATTTTTCCTCTATTCTCTCTGCACTCATTTCTGTGTCTCTGCCTGTGGAAAGGTGATAACGACACTCTCTATATTCCACACTGTTTTCTATTTCCAAACCCTGTTCTCAGGACACAGAAGGTGGGAGTGAATGGAGAGCACCTCACTCAGTTGCTCTAGGGTCATAGCAGGATACTGGCCTTATTACAACACCGTATAATAATAGCAACAACAGTGACAGCTCTTTTAAAAGTTAAAATATATCAGTAGGGAGAGAACCTATTTTTCCTCCTTTTCATCACTGCTCCATTTCCCTTCTCTTGCCCCTCTCGCTCCTTCCCTCCCCGCAGAACACGAGATGGATTTTCCTACCGCGGACGCAAACCTTCACCAGCGGACACCGTGGCCACGTCACGCTCTTATTTCAAGGTGTTGGCAGGAATTGTAAGACAGAGCTGAGAAAGTGAGTGAATTCCACACCGAAGAAATTACATGCCTACAGCGCATCATATGGTTAATACAATGGAAAAATTGAAGCGCGGGTCCCCTAAGTTTTCTCTCTTAAAGCACAGACACCTTTAGTTTATGAATTAGTAAGCCTTTTTCATTTCATAGTCTGTAGGGAATTGCTGCTTCCTGCCCTGTTCCTCACGGTCCTACTGTGCTTTCTTGTAACTTTTACTTTAACCACCTGTTTCTTTTCATTGCATTGGAAGAAAAACTCTTCCTGGGGAAATGCTGGCGTCCTCCCTGCCCGACAGCAGCTGGCTTTGGCAGAGACAGAAACATCATTAAGAATTAGAATTATTTTCAGTTCACACATTGCTCACTTGTAGTATTTAAACCTTACTGTACAGCCCCTGAGAGGTGTAAACAGGGTGTGGGCAAACGCAGCGCTTCTCCTGGATGCCCTAAACTGAACAGCGAAAACAGAGCCGTACCTGGGCTCAGCCCACGCCCGTTAAACATCTTGGGAAGACAAACAGGGACTCAAAACCCACCACCCAACGCGCAGACAAATTTTGGGTAACGGTCGGGGTTTTACTGAGCAGAGCAGCACTAATTGTGCTCCATCACACACTCTCTCTCCGGAGTACGTGGCTGGATAAGTAATATCTCTAATCGTTCTAATAAGAGGCTCTATCAATACTTTCAACATGACTAACAGCATTTAACTCCCAGATTATATTTATAAATGGTTTCCACTTAACGCACTGTATAGTTGACTTTAATAAGTACTTATTGAAGGCTTGTGTAGTACAAATACGTTGCCTAGGCTGTGATAAAACGGTACTCCTAGGAATACTTGCAACAATGAGCGGTTTGGCTAATGACAGAAAACATACATTTGTGAATGCTTTATTTACACAGCTCTCTGATTTATGTTTCTCCTTGTTTCTGGAGTTGGGTAAAAGACTTCTTCCAAACCAGGCAAACCCTGTGGGGAAAGCGTATTGAACTTTGCTTTTTTTGGTCCGTTATCGAAGTGCATTTTTGACTTTGACTATTTTAGATACAAACCGCATCCACAGTTCTTTGCTAAGCAAATGCGGCTTAATCTCCCTGTTCTGATCTCATTTGTGCTAAGGAGCATCTCGGCTGCTAAGGCAGGTAAGGTGTTCGACACGTTCTGCATGTCAGAGCTCCAGCTTCACCTCCCTTCTTGACATTTGTTTCTTATCTCTGACAATTAGTTGTGCTGAAATCACCTTGTTTGGTTTATTATCAGGGAAGGAAAACAGCTTTGCACTCCGAGCACTCTCTGCAGTCTTCCTCTCTGCCTCAACCGTGCAACATTATTTTATTAACCCTTTGGTCATGAAGATCTCGCGTGTTCAGAAATTTCTGCTTTAAGGCTTTTCCATCCAAAGGCAGAGACTTATTTTTTTTCCTAGGATGTGGTCAGGGACAGCAGTGATAGGCCAGGCAAACATAATTTGTGTATTATTTGTTTATATATGACTCATAAAGTTGATGAATCTCTTGAGAATCCTTCAGAATGAAAGAGACTACATTGATGGAAGACATACTATGTCTGTTATTACTAAAAGCTAGGTTTTTCAGTTTTTCTTCAGGTAATTGAGATTACTAAAGGGGGACATAAGAAACCCACCTAAAAATGGGAACAAAAATATAATGTTTTGATTAAGTTAGCAGTAACAGTTTTGCTAACAAACCCTGGTCATTTTTTATTCTGATTATATTTTTTCTCTGCCTTTCACACCTGCTTTTCGTGATGAATTGTGGCTGTTGCCCGACCTGCACAAGCTCTGCTGTAGCAATGTGCACTTGGGATTTGCAGTGGTTCAATTTTAAAGGAGTTACAGGAAAATGATCTTTACATGTTTGGATTCAAAAGTACCCTTGAAAGGAAAAGCAAAACAACACACTCTACCTATATCCGATCGGATACAGTTGTTCTGATTGTTCAAGTTTGCCAGGGAGAAAGTGAATAACTTGATTCATTAACAACCTCGGCAGAATTGTGATGTTCAGCATCCTGCTTTCTGCATTCCATAAATCTGTTAAGCTGTCAGCAATGGGCTACCCTCTGCATTTATTCTCCCCCAGACAGGCTGCAGTTCAACATCCAGTCAAGGTTTAAGCCTTTTCACTCTGTTTAGGTTAAAAGGTTTTATTTCTGAAGCAGCCATTACCTTGAGAGAACAGATCAGTCTTTAAGACCTTGCTTATTAACACCTGCCTATTAAAGCGTACATTATACAGCAGGCGTTAACGCAGAGGCACCACAGAGCTCACTCTGAATATTTGCTTTTTCTTTAAGGCAGCTTTTTTTTGTGAATTTTAAGTGTTACTTTCAGTTTTATGCTTTGAACTCCATCCTGCTGGTCCCTGTAATAAATGCAGCCCTGGAGGAATCCTCTGAAGAATAACTTCATCCCTTAACACTTGAAAAAGAACGCGATGAGCCCAGCATTGAGCCACGCTGATGCTTCATGACTTTTTAGACTTTTTTTTTTTTTTTTACATTCATTTACGTTATTCAGAACTGCTAAACTTTATGGTCCTGATCCTGACTACCTTTTACAATTTGGTCAAAGTTCCCTAAAGAAAATATAAAGATTCACCCAAGACACACAAGCCTACATACAACCGACACCAGTGGAACAAACCCTACACTTGCTTCCACCCTTTCAGCTCCACGGATTTCAGCCCCATTGACTTTAAATGACAATATTACAATGCAAATCTTTTAGTACAAAGGCTACAATATGTTTGGTTTTGCTTTTATGTCAAAGTTACTCGACAACGAGTGGATGGCGCTTTCTTTCTTTTTTTTAACCTGATGCAATTTGAGAGAGATGAAACATCATGAGGCTGAGGGACAAAAAGCACGGGTTTGAGGCCAGAAACTGCAAAATACAGACTTCTGAAGAAGAGGAGGAATATTCAGAGAAGAAGAAGGAGCGTAATTCAGCGTGGGTCATCCTGGCAGGCTGCTGCCAGGCAGCACGGAGCCGGGGAGGCGGTGGCTGATGGGGCAGGACACAAGTCCCGGCATCCTGATGGCCACCAGCGCTAACGGGAAGGACTCTTTGATGCCTTTTCCTTCAGATGGAGAGAAGTTCCCCCAGAATCAGTAGAGATCTTTCTACTGACTGAAACAAGCTTTGGATCAGGCCTGGAGTACAAAGGAGAAATCCAAAGGAAAATAATGTGTGAAAACAAATTCATTGTGAAGTGACGTTAGATAGGAAGAGTACGGAGACGACACCTCTGATCTTTCCTTCTACGGAGCTCTTCAAAAACTGGCTTCCTTCATTTGCACGGAAGCTTCATCTTCGGGAAGCTTCTAAGACAACCACCACACAGCAACAAAGCGATTGCCACAGCCCAGACGTTTCCCTCTGACATCGCTTTGAAAACGATTAGCCCAATTCTCTCAAAGCTTGACAATTAACTGGGATTTGGTTACTTTCAATCACCGGAATGAAAGTAAAAAGGGGAAAAGTATAACAAGGCAAAGCTGGTAATAAACTACAAAACCTCTCTTCTGATTGCTTCAGAGTTGATAAACCTTTCTGTACTACCCGTGTGTCAAATGTCCACGGGAATACAAATACCGAAATTAAGTCAAATCCCCAGGAATGGTGATCCCAAGTGGCTCAGATCATAAAGGACCCTCCACAGCAGCTGGATAAAGCTGATCATCACTCCCAACCCCACGTGCTGGAATTTCTATACGCTGCAAAGGTAAAAAAAATGTGATTTCCATAGGGGGTGACAGAGTGGGGATATTTCATCACCCCAGGTTTTAATCCCAGGAGCAGAGAGAGGGATGGGATATTGCTGAGCACTGACTGTGCCCCGCTCATGACTGACCGCACTCCTGGGGGGTACAGGAGACAAGGTTTTTCAAATGTATAGAAGAAAAGAAGAGCAAGTAAATACCTAGGAGGTTAAGGGGTTTTAAAGGACTTCTAAGACTGAAGTTTTGCTGTCAGGCTCAGAAGGTCCCTGCACTCGCCTTGCAGAAGGATGGCAGAAATTTTAATCACTGGGTAGGAAAAAAAGATTGTGAGAAAATAATTCCTGTACTCCTTTAGATAAATCAGGGTAAATCCTGGAGAGAGGTTGGTGTGAATGCAGCCAGGGACTTTTCAAATTAGAAAACAAAGGAAAACTAAAGCTCCAAAACAGATCTCAGAGCGGAAGGAAACTGCGTTGTCTTTCACTCTTGAGGGCACTGCAGTGCACGCAAACGGGACAGCAAACATTTTTTGGGTTCACCTCTCCAGTCTCAGCTCAAATCCAGTTTAACAATGGCCTACGGACGGACCTGATTTGAAATCCTTAGGGACCATCTAATGATCAAATATCAGGTTTAAAACAATCCCCTGCTCGGCTCTGTACCTCTGTGACACGGGAGCTGGAAGAGCCCAGTTCAGTTTACTCATCAAGAGATTACTCGACGAGAGAACTGGAATTTGTGAAATTCCTTTTTTCTTAATAATCTGGACCATTAGCTGTTGAAATAAAACATAATATGCCAAAGGAAAACATCACTCTCTGAATAAAGCAAACACACCCTGATTAATTTACTTTCTCTCCAAGTTGACAGCAGAGGTCAGCGAGGAAGACAACAGAAAATCACATTTTCTCAGCTTGGTTTCAGATTGTTTAGGGAGGTCACTCCGAGCAACACAAAGGTAATCACCCAGCTGGGCAATGAAACGTTACCTCCAATTACTTGCAAGTCCTGGCCACTTTTTATACAGGTTGTTCCTTGTCACATCGTGGAAACCATCTGCACATTTTCACCTTTGCAAATATTTCTCCTGAGACACCGGATTTTATACATTTCTTTTCCCTCCCTGGCTTTTCATTCCACTATAATGGTATTCCCTCTGATAGACTTTGTCTTCTTTTAAGGATTTTGGCTTCTTTCTCTGTCTCTTTGCAGTTATTATTGGATGGTGAAAAAAAAAAAAAATAGAAGCAAGTGGGAAAACTGCCAAAGCTGCCATTTATTTTAAACAGCTTCTCTAATCCATGCTTTTTTTCCCCTTTGCTTTTACAGTCAGTATAACCTTGTTGTTTAAATATCGTATCCTTTGAAAAGCTCATCCCTACAACACTCTTACAATAACAATTAATGTAAGTACTAGCTGTCTCAGCGGTTCTTAAGCTTGCTCTTCAACCTTAATCTTCCATCCCTTTCTTCAAATTTACCTGTTCTCCACACTCCATAAAACCTGAAGACTAACATTAAAGCCACATTTTTACATAAAAAAAAATATAAATATAATATAGGTATGGGATCATATCATCATGGCTTTAACAGAGGGAATGAATTCAACAAAAAGTTGAAAAAACACAAGGAAACTAAAAATCACCATGAATTTTATAACATCATTTATATATGCATAAAAAGACTGACAAAGAATACAGATGCTGCTGTTCAGATTTTCATTGTCTAACTAGGTTTTATTCAATGAAGAATTGCTGTATTTAGGCACATTTAGAAAATAAGCCTTTTTGTGATGTGGTTTTGTAAGTCAATAAGAAATACCAGGGAAAAATATTTATTTCATCATTATAAGCTATGGAACTGGGTAGATTATTTTTGTCACTTCTGCAGTGCAGTACTGAGGTCTATTTGTAGAGAACCAGAACACTTCTTTGATGTGGGTGCTTTTAAATAACTTAATTGCAAGGCAGATGGTAAGAAACAACAACAACAACAAAAAAAACCCTGATGAAACAAAACAAAAAACCCTGCATAAAGGTGGAAAATTGCTTGAGGAATGCTGTGGTCTCACAGGGAGAAATCTTTCCATTTGTAGCTGGTAACTGCAGACTCCAAGTCTGTGATTAGCCTTTAATGTAGAAGGTAACACGATGTAGCTGATGAAAACACGTCAACGCAGCATGAGGAGAAGAACAAGAAGGCAACTTTTCCCTCAAATGAAAAGTTTCAGATCTTCAAACGGCGCTCTGTCTTCAGTAGCAACAATTGGGGGGAAAAAAGCACCTTTTAGTATTTGCACAAAGCATCCAAAAATTTTTTATCACATTTCTTCAGGCTTGTTAACATTGTGGGCTGCATGAAATCTCGTTTCCTCACTACGTCCCCAATTTTATATGCAATATGATATCACGGAAGAATTTGGTCACAGGACCAAACACAGCTGAAATGTTTGCTCCTCTTGAAGACATTAGTGATGCTGCTGGTGCACCCTTACGGGTGGAGCACGGCCACAGAGGTGGAATATTTGGTGGTCTTATGGGGAGCACTGAAATCATAGCATCACAGAATGGTTTGGGTGGGAAGGGACCTTAAAGATCATCTCGTTCCCCCCCCTGCCCTGGGCAGGGACACCTCCCACCAGCCCAGGCTGCTCCAAGCCCCGTCCAACCTGGCCTTGAACCCCTCCAGGGATGGGGCAGCCACAGCTTCTCTGGGCAACCTGGGCCAGGGGCTCACCCCCCTCACAGCAAAGAATTTCTGCCTCAGATCTCAGCTAAATCTCCCCTCTTTCAGTGTCAAACCATTACTCCTTGCCCTGTCACTCCACTCGCTGATAAAGAGTCCTTCCTCATCTTTCCTGGAGCCCCCTGAGGGACTGGAAGGGGCTGGAAGGTCTCCCCGGAGCCTTCTCTTCTCCAGGCTGACCCCCCCCCGCTCTCTCCGCCTGGTCCCCACCGCANGTCCCCACAGCAGAGGGGCTCCAGCCCCCCCAGCATCTCCGGGGCCTCCTCTGGCCCCGCTCCATCAGCTCCATGTCCTTCCTGTGCTGAGGGCTCCAGCGCTGGATGCAGCACTCCACAATTCTTGTTTTAAGGACTTTTCCCTACTAATGTTATTTCCCCTCAGACTCCCCACGCGTGATCTCGGTGCCCCAGTTCCCCCACGGTGTGGGGTATGACTGTGGCCTCCCGCGTTCTTCATCTCCTGGAGGTAAGAGCCGACCTTTGCTGTGTACCTCTATGTCACATCACATCACGCCTGGCTCACTGCAGCCTTGCTTTCTTTACTGCCTTTGGGCACTGATACGATACAAATAGAAAAAAAAATAGATCCCTAGGAGTAGCGCTGTGTGTAAGGACTGCACATTGTAAGCAGACAACGCAGGACACGCTCTCGCCGATGCACTCGGGGCCAAGCAATGTTGACTTCCGACCATGGCTAAATCTAAGTAAACGGCGGAAAAAACCCAATAATGCCGGGATTAAAACATCAGATATGGGCTCTGCGATTCGCATGTTACTGTTTAAGAAAAGGATAATAACTCTGCAGTTTTTTGGGGGAGGAAGAAACGTTTGTGTACTTCCAAGTACTCAGATGTGAAAGGATTTACAGATCCCCGAGTAAAGAACACTGGAAGATTTATTGAGATTATTATGTGGGAGATTATGACCAATGGCAGTGAAATTAGTAAGAGCTCACTGTGGGGTTTTCCCCTCTGAATTTCACGACTGCCAGATCCTAATCTCAGGTAGGAGTTGTGCATTCCCTGGGACATGGAAAATGCTGCTGCAAGGCTGCCTGCATACCCATTAGCCACGTTTCCTCCTCCTCCTTCTTAGATTCTCTGAGATATATTGCCCTTCTGAGATTAAAATCTGGAGCTAAATCTTCAAAGCAATTACATAGACAAAAAGCAGCAATCTCCTCCTGCCATACAACCTTCAGGGGAGTAGAAATCGCCAGATCAGAAAGCGATGGTAGATTATCAACCCCCAGAAAAGGCATGATATCCTACAGGAGTGATCAATACACGAGCAAATATTCCTACCTTGATCTCACTCCTCTATAAAGCTGTAGGAGCTTGTTGCGGATTTTAATGGGAAGACAATTGGACAATATAGATTTTTTTTCCCCCCAGGAAAGGGTGCATTTTAAGAGCTAAAGCAAAACAAAGGAAGTATGAAACTAGAAAGAAATCCACGCTTCCAGCCTGGTTTTGTTTTCTTCCTTTGTTTGAAATAAAATGCTACTGGTTTTTTGGTCTCTTTGTATATTTTTTTTTTAAGGTTTATTGAAAAGAAATGAGTAAGCAGTGAGAAAGAAGCTGCTTTTGAGGTCCTCAAAAATTAAGATTTTTGGAATGAATTCTATCTGTTTATGTTCTAATTACTAAGAATAATATAAGAATGAATCAAACATTTTTACAAAGAAAAGATTATAACGAATCAAACCCAAGTCACATTATTCTGGCTTTATTCCCACATGCACTTAAACTAACAATGACATCTATGGTATTTCTTACTTATTTTACAGGGTAGGAGGCAAGATTTCAAAAATTATTGCTAGTTGTGGAATCACAACGGCACCAATAAGTGAGGAGGGTTTTTTTTCCCACCGCAAAGAGACAATTTCAACCTAAACATACACAGAGAGAAACTTTGCCTACAGTATCAACAGAGCTGGGATTTTACCAAAAGGAATCAATGAACTCCTGGTTTCCCAAGGTGGGCATTCAGTGGTGACAGCAGAAATCAGCATGTCCTCATGCCTAATCCGTGCATGAATTGTTTGATGAATTGGAATATTTTAAAGCTATCTCTGCCCATAGTAAGCCATAGGTGAACTGTGGTCTGTGCAACGTATTGCCTGTGATCTAGCACAAAGCAGGTTGGATCTTCAAACAGTTAAACATTTCTTGTTCCAACTGACATGAGTGGCAATCAGAAACACAGACACGTGGCAGGATATGGACCCACATCACTGTAATCTGGGTAGAAAATATTTTTTTAACACATTATGGAAGAAGAAACTGAGGGAGCATTTTTTGTACAGTTTACCAAAGATTACAGAAGACAAGCAGGTCAGAAAATTATTAAAATAGAAAAATGTGAGTGCCTTATCATGAACCAGGCTTCTTTTATGCTATTAAAAGCAAATCCACAGAGGTTAACAAAAAATGTTGTCTCTGAAGTTTGCTTGATTTTAAACAGAAATAATTAAATACTGCTGTAGTTGTCTCCAGAAACAAATCCTGCTAAAGATCAAACATCTCCTTTAAGATGTAGAGGGGATTAAATGCTATTGCAAAAATTTTCAGTAACGGTATTTGAAGCCATGCATTATGTATGTAGAAAAGGACCTGTAGCAGAAATAAAAGAACAAAACCTACCCAATTAAAGGTGGCTCTTATAACTTCAGGTAGAGAAGAACGTATCTCCCATTGTGTACCGTAGCACTTGGTTGTAAGTGACAAAGTTATATGATGCTGCAACAATAAAAAGGGAAATTTAGATCTGCAGTAAAAGAATTGAAATGGTTTCTCGTCTACCAGGGTCCACAAAAATCAGCACTGTGCGCCATTTGCACTAACAAGATGGTTATTCCACATTGCAATAGACATTTTGATGTGCATATACATTATTTAACATTATTGAGAGGGAAATGATGCTTAGCTAGAGTAAAAGCAAGATTGTCTCTAAATCAACTCTTGAACGTCTATAGGAATTTGTTTACTGGTAACCTCTTATAACTTTCACTCTGTATTTTGTTCAATATTCATCAAATATTTTAAGCAGCTCCTAGTCTTTATGTAGGAGGAAATAATCACTGGGCTCACAGCAGATACATGAATTGCAGATTGTGACTGCAGCTCTCCCAGACTCCGATGGGAAAATGTTCTGTGGGTGACTGAATGTTGACGGTTCACTGCCTGCTTACATTTTGCCCTTGTCTTTTTGGAAAAAAAGCCTCCTAAAGACCTGGACCCAGGGTTCTTCCTCAGCACTACAGCTCTTTGTAAATGGTCTTCTCCAGGGCAGTGGCTCTGGTTAGGGATGCCTGAGTTTAAAGCATGCTTCGGGTTTAACTGGAAAAAAAAGACACCTTCAAGGATTAAGGAACAAGCTATTTTGCAGAAGATTCAAACGTGTGTTCTCCTTCTCCCACAGACCTCTCTCACAAGCTTGGCCGATGTTATGGTACAGCTATCGGGTCTCCAGCAATCAAGAAACAACCTGTTTTTCTGGGTAGAACTTGCATTATTCCACTTTTGCCCAGGATTTCCAGAAGCCCACCTAGCGTTGTGGTGCACTAGTTTCAAGCAGCCATCATTAGGTTCGTATGGAAAGGAACATGGCTTTATTTCTTTGAATATTATTAAGAAGCAGCTTTAATTGCTCCAAATTGCTTCCTCTTGTTTTGTGCAGTTTGTTCAACCACGCAGGCAGGACAGGCAACGGGACACCCATAACCTGCATCCTGATTAAGTTCTAATTTTGCAGAGGCATAAGCAGACCTGTAATCATCGGGAAATTTTAACACTAAACCCTGAGCTACCCATAGAGTTTAGGTGATTTCAGGATCTGACGGCGGTGGGAAGCGTAACAGTTCTGGGCAGAGGAGAAGGGGCACATCCGAGCCTCTGCCTACGCTGCGGGCCGGGTTTCTGCCATACCATCGAGACTGCAGCAGGTCCCCATTTCATAGGCATATTATGAAGATAAATACGCGTACAAGGTGTTTTGATATGCTCATGCATAAAGTCGGTGGAATGCTCTCAGTAATTTTACTGGAATTAAAACTGGAGCTTAATTTCCTTTCTTAAGATTTATATTTCTTTCAGTTCTTTTTAAGGTTTCCAGAGGGAAAAAGAATTGAAGATTGTAAACCAAAAGGAAAGAGTCTTTAATCCTTTGATGAGGACTATCACCTGAAAGGAAGGTTTTATTACTCAAATATCATTAGATACTATGATTGAGATACTTAGTACATGCTATAAATTTCTCTTAACTACTGCTGATACTTAAATATAATCCACATTCAAACCTCACATCTAATCAGCCAACTAATCAACTTATTAATCAACATTTCACAAGGAGTCTTGACCTCTCTAAGACCACGGTATTATCAATGATCCCGAAAGGCACTGATCCCAGATTTGAAAAACCTAGGCAGTATAGGAGTCATACAGTTAGGATTTTTATTCAGTATTTTGACCTTGAAACCTCTTGATTCATCAGACTTGTCAGTGACATAAGCAAGATCAAGTCCTGGGCATCTGGGGAACGCTCTGGCAGTCTTGTTCCATTTTCCCAAGAAGTCACCAGCATGCAAATGGCACAGCTGGCAGCTCTCCATCAGCAGGACGGTCCCCAAGTCCAGCAGTCCTGGACACCGAGGGGTTTTTCCATCACAGCTGACAACCGTCGCCCTCCACCCAGCATCCCTCCGGTGCTCATGGCATCCAAGAAGCAAGCAGTGGCGTTGGATGTCCTACGGCTGGAGTACCCCACAGAGCTCACAGACAGCTGGACCTAAAGCAAACTGCCTCGAGAGTGGTCTACTTTGTTCTGGGGACTAGGCCAGTTTGTGACAACCTGGGACCCGCAGCTCCTGAAAGGGGAAAAGCCACCCTCAAGTCCTGTGGCAGACACAACTCAGCTGGTTGGAAATCAAGCCAGAGGAATTTGATTTCAAACAACACGCTTTTCACACCAGCGTCAATAGACACATTTGGGGGCTTTTTTTTTTTTTTCCCTGTGGGATTGAGGATGATAAAAACCTATTCATGACAAGCACTTCACGAACAATGTGACTCCGTATGTAAACGTCCTCTTTGTTTAGCTGCAGCTGCAGATCTGTCGCACACTGTACTCACAAAAGACTCCACCGAGCATCCTTAATGGGATGCTTTACACTCTTTAGTCCTGCCTGCTGCTAATCGTTGACCTGGACACAGGTCTGATGTTTATACAGACTTGTTCCTCAGAAACCGTGGAGGATAATGAATCTAATTCCATGGACATAACGATAATAGACACACATTTCCACCCTCCTTCTATCAATTCCTATTCCAGAGTGTGGCGAATAGCCTAACATCTTCTACACCAGTATTACCAGTTCTCACAAGCAGCTAATTGTTCTCTCGTCCGTCATTACTGTCAGTCAGACTGAGTGTTTAACTTTGTCTTTTTTCTCCCCATCTCTAAACAGCAGCAATGCCATTTCCGTCCTCAGCAGTGTTGAGAATAACAGATTTAATTGCACTCTCAGCTCTTTGGTTCTGATTTTCTGCTTCTGTCAGAGGAAGTCTGAGTGGCCGAGAGACTTACTGCTTCCAGTGAGCGAAAGGGAGCGCTGCTTTGGCACAAATCTGTGGCAATTCCCTTGTAATCCTCAAGGCATTAGAGATCATGCTCATTAGCTAAAGACTTTGCACCAGGACTCCCTTCCTTGTGACTGTAATGACCTCCATAATACTGACCTTTTCCAGAACAAGGTTTCAATGACGGATCCAAATTACAGACATTTATTACTAGAGATAAAGGAGTAAATCCATTACTGGTGGTAAGAGTAGATGGCTTATCTTTTATGCACGCAAGCCTTGGTAAGGGGATCCGGCGTCCCCTTTGCCCGTGACTCCCGGGAGCTCCAAGGGCTTTTCTATCGGCACCTTTGGAAAGCTACTGGAACGACGACTAACATTCCTCTGCCCTTCCCACAGCATCTCCCAAACCATGGTGCTCGTCTCAGTTGAAACATTGACTCGCTAGCGATGGGTCACAGTAACCGCGCTCTCTTTCCCGAGATAGTTTTACTCTTAGGCTTCTTAATTTCATTCTTCACAAGACATCAGAAAGTGCAAATAAAGATCAAGAGTTTAAGTAAGGAAATCTACCCAATGATAGCTTGAGTAATCATTTTCCCCTGAGTTCAATTATAGGAGTGTGATGTGTTCTTAATGAGGGATTTCGGCATGTGGGCTGTAAGGTGTTCTCTCCTGCTCAGTCTCTACCTGGTACCTTTAGACATCTCCCATTGCTTCAGTAAGTGCAGTATTAATAAATTAATTATTAGAAGAATACACATAGCCTGATGGATTATGCACGAGCTATTAACAGCAATATGTAGAGGATAATATATGCTGTTTACTAGCTGAAATAGTAATCAGGCTGATTTAGGTTATCAGCCCTCTCACAGCACAAGGCAAAATGAAAATGAGCTACTGGGAAGTTAATTTGAGGCGCTTGCTCTTTTCAACACAGCTTATGCACCCCGAGGAGAAAAAATGGCGCAACAATTGCCATAAGCAAGTTGAAACAAACGGCTTTAAGGGCATGGGTACAACTAAACATAAGGTATAGATCTTTCTGTGGAAAGTGATCTCGGCAAAGCTTTTTGTCTTTTTTGATAGAAGCAGACTGAGGAGCTGGGAGATTTTGTGAAGAATTAGTTGCATTGCTATGTTAAATCGGCATTGTTTGGTTTAGGAGTGGCTGATACCTCTTTGTGTCATTTCGTGCTGAAGTTGAAATGTTTTTTTTTTTAGTAGAGCAGATGCAGGGTTGACCCTCTTGAAATGTAAAATTTCATAGAAATCACATAGAAATCTAAAAAGAAAAAAAAAAAAACCTTTTTAAAATTGTAGTGACATAGACCAAAAGAGCAAACCCCCGAAGGATGCGCATGTCTTTGCATTTCAGTGCTCAAGGTTGAAAGCAAAGGAGGGGTCTAGAATGAAGCACTGGAATAGAAAATGCCCTATAAAAGGACCAAATCCCCCTCATTTCCTCACACTTTTTTGCCTGATAGTTGCAACTGCAGTTTTGTGTGAGAAGCACCACGATCTCCGTGGGAATGTCTCACCTAATTGATTTATTCAAAACAGGCCTGTACGTGAAAACGCACCGTTGCCCGCAGGACAAGCTTTTATTTCATGCAGGTAACACAGCTCGGCTATAACCTTCCTGACATTTAGGGGGTTTGATCACTGGTGCTAAATGCTTAACAAGCAGAGATTTGATTGTGTGGCACGAAGCCTGCATAATTTATTTTTAATAGTCTGATAAAATCCATGGCACAGTTGAAAGATGCATAAAGATTTGGATAGTGGAAAGGACTATCCATACAAAGATTTACACAAATGGCTACGTAATGGGAAGAGTGATGGGGTGTTAAACTGCTGGGAACCATTTGAATAAGAGCGTATCTTGAGAAGGGGCTAAATACTGTCATTTTAAGGAGTCCGTGAAAAAGAGATGGTTCAATATCTTTCTAAAAAAGAGAGTATCTGACTCCAGTAAAGCAAAAACTGTCTCACTGTCTAATGCTCTTTGTAATGTTTTTTTTACCTCTTTATATCAGCCCTGCTGCACCCGTGAACATCTCTAAACAGGGGAACAACCACGGTGAGGGTTGACATCCAGAGCAAACTTCCTATAGGTTCCCCCTACCATTTTGGGAAGGCTCCAAGCAAATAAAACCCTTCCTGACCTGAGATTTGTCTTTCACTAAGCTGTTGCCTTTGCAAGGTTTATCCTTGTAGGCTTATATGCACCCCTCAAATATATTAGGGGTTTAAAATGGAAAGTCAAGACTGATCCTTGATTAGTGCTCCTCGTTACAACTCTAAAAGGCAATACTAATGGGAAATTATCAAGTATGATACAAAACCTAACCTGCACAACATCATCACGCACATAAGCGATGGTCTGCTTTAAGAGAGCGCAGTTTTAATTAATCTGATCTTTGAGGGGGAAGTTGATGGGATTACAATAAAGAGATCTTTGAGGGGGAAGTTGATGGGATTACAATAGAGAGATCTCTTTTTCTTCATAATGAAGGTTGGTATAACTTTACGAAATTCAATTATTTCTATCCAATGCTGCATAAGAAATATTTGGGAAATGACTGAAACAATTCTTAAAGCAAATTATACCACTGTCAGAAAACAAGAAATCAGCATGTCAAAACAGGAGGATATTTCTATACAAAGCATCTAGCAAGTGACTTTATACAGACGATCCCTGTCTGAACGTTATACCCCTCTCATTAATTTTATCTACAGCTAGAAAGAGGAATATTTTCTGTTTGACATTTGAAATTCAAAAAAAAAATAATAATCCAAAGGAAAAATGCAAAGAAGAGTGCAGAAAAATGTTATGTTTTAATTCACCTAAGCTTACTCAGTACTGTAAAAACCTAGGTACAGGGTTATAGCTTTTGAGATCCCCCAATAACTACTTTTTTTCTGCAGTAAAACCAGATCTATAAAATTCCATCCACTATTCTCACGTATTTGTTTTTAATAAGTGGATTTTATATACTAGTTACCTACAGGAAGACCTAATATAACAGCAAGTGTTAAACCACGGACTCTCTACTGTTTGTATTTCCAATTAGATCAAATGGTGTTAAAGTCCGAGGTGCTCAAAGAAGGGCCCAGTGAGCCCTGTGGAAACCGGCTGGCTGGATAAACACATCCAGAGCTGGTTGAACTATTCCTTTACTCTGATCTAATACCGCTGACATCGATGCCAAGCTTAAAATGAAGGAACCAGAGTAATAGGGAGGGATTGCAAGGAGCAATAGTACTTGAAGGCTTTTGGGTATGTTTTTTCTGACAGTACACACAGAGCAGTCTAATCTGCCTGTAGTTTATATGAACTGCCATTTAAAAAAAAAAAAAAGATTATTTTCTTCTTTTAGATGAAGATGGATACATTATTTTAAAGCTTACGGCCAGCATTTTCTTCCAGCGCTGAAAAGGGAGACTAAAGTTTTTAAAGGACCCAAAAATGTGGTAGAAAAAGTGAATACTCTTTCTGGTTTTAATCCACTCTTTATCTACCTCTCTTTCTGTGAAAGCTGTGATTACGTTGCAGTATATATAGATTTTAATTCCTTAGTATTGACTATAATATTACATCATTTACCTGGTCAAGTGAATCTGTGTTATTGTCCCTGTTTGTTTCATTTATAACATTCTCCAGCCTGTATCTCCATATTCAACAATTTTCTGCTTCCTTGCACTTGCGCTCCAGACGGAGAGCAGGTAAGCAGATGCTTGAATGAATATCTTATTGGTGATGGATCCTTCCTTGCTGCAATTCATGCGTGTCACTACGGATCATTTTCACTTCTTCAGCAAACTTTAGCCTGTAAATCCTGGAAATCTGAGCATCATTACCACCCTTCAGTTTCCTAATCTAAATTAATCATATTGTCATTGTTGAGGTTTTTTGCTTAGCTTGTTTTAGGTTTTTTGTTTTTTTTGGGGGGGGGG
>VXBO01007135.1:3891271-3954763 GCA_013400135.1 Rhinoptilus africanus
ACTTATAGTAAAGAAAATACAGAAACACATGGGAAGCCCCATGCTGGACACATCTGGCTAACGGAACCGGGCTCCTCAACAGGTAGGGGACAGCAGCAGCAAAGGTAACACAGAAGGCTCCTATGCAATTTTATTTTCTGTCTCTAGGATAAAAGCTTGATTGCCAGAACTTGCGAGGGAGAGGCGAAGTGTGGGTCGCATTCATCAAGTCACAAAGTGACAGGTCCGCTCAGGTTCTGAGACTGGCAACAGCCGAAAGCTTTCTCTGACACCAGCTCTAGACAGGGCTGCTACAGGCACGCACACGTACATCCAAGCCAACATACGGCCTTTGCCTTGTTGCCCACCTTCTTACACTCAAGATATTTGAGCAAGTTCAAGAATTACAAACGTACTAACTCCATAATATTACTGTCTATAAAAATAAGAGGAGATGCAAAGACATCTATACATGGGTATTATAGGTATAAAGCTTTACTGCAGAACTATAATAAGAAGTCTTCTTGAGCTACTAAAAAAATGAAACCTTTAATTTTGTGCCCACCTGTTCATGTCCCAGTTATCCCAGCATCATCCTCTGCTTAAAATCCCTGAGGCCCATCAGTGCCCCCGGCACAGAAGAGGATTCAAGAAGTGCCACCTGACCGCAGCGGATTTCCGAGCACTCTTCTCTCTTTTTTTTTTTTACTTATTTGCACTAAATGGGCTGGTCAGACCCCTTTGGTTTGAGAGAAGGAGACTGACAGGGAGGAGCTGAGACTGTGGCTCAGAGGCAGACCTGCTCCAGCACCGCTGTGGGTTCTTCTGTGTGGATATTAAGCCACTATTATTTAGATATTCAAATATAAGTATAGGTGTCAAGGCTGAAAATAATTTAATATTTTCACTAGCTTTAATATTTTCACTTATTAGTTTAAATTTCTTTCACTCTAAGCATTAGTCACCCCCCAACATACAGGTATAATTAAAAACCAAGATAAAATAAGGGGTTTTCAAGTTATGAAGAGGCAATTCTCATCTTATACAGCAGCTCTTTATTTTTCTCACGGGATGTGGAAAGTTTAAGAATTATAGACTTGATCTGAGTCCATTTGAAGTCAGCAGAAAAACACTAGAGCAAAGAATTCTCAGCTTCTGCGGACACATTTTTTCACACTTTTTTTTGCATTTGTTAATTTTAATGTAGAGCAGGAGCCACTAGTGTCTGAATGCAGGGGGCCATTAAGGTTTTTTCTTTATAATACTCCACTGAAAAGCATGGAATGTTACCAATTGACATTTTGTTCTCCCAGGGATGTGGGAAAAACTATGCGTTCACTACAAAACGCACTAAGTTCTGTAAATTGAGGAGGTTTGTGAATTATTCTATTTTAGTCTCGTTTTCCAAGCTCGCCCTCTCACAGCTGAATGACTACTTCCAGCTGATACCATCGTGTGACAACTAGTACCCTATACTTCTAGCCAATGATGTCTTTGTAGTCCTCTCCTCCACGTAGCACAGGTGGTGGACATTGATCCACTGACCAGTTAGCAGAATTGTGAGGTGCCGTAATGGAAGTTCATTGTAATTCCCAGACCCCATCGTTCTAGTTTTCTCTTCCTTAAGGAAAATCAATGTGAAAAGTGACCCGTTACCTGATATTTCACATCCAGGAAGCTACAACCGCAAATACAGACCTAAAAATCTGGAAACACACGACTGGTGTTTTCTCAGATGGCTGTTTTCTCTTTTTAAAAAAAAAAAACAAAAAACCAAAACACACACGAAAGACCCAAAACCCCCAAAACCACACCCCACACAAAACCCTGAAGTAAACAAAAAGATAAACAAGCCCCCCCAATTGCTATGAATAATAAATCACGCTGGAGTTAGCCACAAAGCCATTCTGGGGGTATTAAAGTATCGCTAAGAATACTGTAATTGTCCTGATGGCTAAGGCTGCTCAACAGTGGTTGCACTTGGCTGTGCTTTCAAAACAGAAACCACATTCAGTAACACTACCAGCCGTACCAAAAACAATTTAACAAAAGCCTTCATATTTATTTCTGCTTATACTTTTAAAATTTCCTTGTCCAATCATCTCCAATCGGGCCTGACACTTCAGTCCCGGGGTTAAAGAGCTTCCAGTTCCATTATAGATAAGCTCACAGGTATCGATTTGAGCATTTCCCACCCCCACTCAGAACCAGGTGTCTGGAGAGGACAGAACGTTTTCAAATCCACTGCCATGTAGCAGAAGAGAAATACCATCAGAGACTAGCGCAGATCAAATGAAAGCATAGGAACCGTTTAGGCTCTACTCAGAACATTATTCATGGCTCCAGAGGTCACCTTTGCCGGAGGGATCATTAATAAGCAGCGCATTTTGCAAGGATTAACACCCACTAAACCTTCGCGTTTGTTCTAGAGACGGAGATCAATGTGGTGCTTTCAGACGAGGAATAAGGGTATCGCTGAACGGTTTCCTTCCCTCTCTCATCCTCTTTGGGGGGCGTAGAGTCTGAGGAGTTCAGAGGGTTTGTTTTCTAGTCTGTTTGTGTGTGTGTGTGAGTAAGTGCTTGTGTGTACGCGTAGCGTAAAACTAATTACTCCCCACGTTATCAAAGCATTACCGAGCGCAGAGTCTATGAATGGGATTGTGCAGATCTGTTCAGTCACTAAGACCTACGTGAACGAGATGAAGGAGACAAAGACTGAAGTTCAGGCAGAGGAAAGAGTTTTGTGGAACACAAACAAGGGCCGAAGTAGCCTAATTCTGATTCTTCAATGGATCCAGAGTGAAAAAGACTAATAAGCTTAATACTTTTAATTGTGTCATTTTACACTCAACAGAAAGACAGGTAAATATACACCCTGTTCAAACAGATCACGTTAAACCTGCAGATCCCTTTTCTTTTAGTTTTACTCCCCTCCACCCCAAGTAAAACAAAATCTACAAAGACTACAGAAGAAATAGCTATTCTGTATTAAGGTGTATTTCCTATGGGTTACAGTAAGTTTTCTGCATTAACATTCTTCCATGCCTCATATTGCTAAAACACACAGAGATGTACTATTGAGACTTTGTGCTCTCTCCACTTGCACAGTAAGAGCGTAATACAGATTTAAAAATAATAAAAAAACCCTCTTTAAACAAAAAAGGAAAAAAAAAAAAGAGACCGTTGCTTCCACAGCAAATTCCTTTCCTCTTTCCAGAAGACTGCAGAAATAACTCCATAAGGCCATCCAAAGATGTTTCCCATTGAATAAATAGCAAAACCCTGGAAAAATGACTAATCTCCCCAAGTGGCTACATCAAGTCACGATGCACGGAGGCAGCAGAAAGGCACTGATTTTAATGATTGCTCTCCACTAACTTGTGCACTTCATTGCTGGAGTGATCGTATCACCTCCGTTCCTAATGAAAACCTCCTGCACGTAAGGCACCAAAAATGTAGGTGTTTTTGGTTTGTTTGGGTTTTCCTAGTTGTTACTCCGCTGGAGAAAAACGGCACAGCTCCAGCAGCACACTTTTTAGGGAGCTCAGGGTACAATAACCCATTTTTTGTGTGATTTCAAGGCCTATTTTATGCAAGATGAGATCACTCACCCTGCCTGCACTGTTCAACTGTCCAGCTGGACCAGTAGCTCAATTAACTTCATAGTAGGTTTTAATTTTTATTTCATATATTATGAATTTATTTCCTATATTATGATTTTTTTCACACATAATTGCATATAAGTTTTTTCTCTCAGGTTTCCATTGTCCATGTTTTCCAACGTCTGTCTCTGACAAGACTTTCAGAAATATCACAAGACAAAGGTGGCGTAACCGCATGAATTTGAAATGACATAGCTTACTTAAAAAAAAAAAAAATTGCTCAGTTGCATTCACCTAGCATTTAGTTTGCAATTACCGTGTGTTGCAATTTATTTTGGAATATGTCTAACAGGACTGAGGGGAAACTAAGCCGATAATATGAAAAGTAATTACCTGCTGGCGGTAGAGAGAAATGCTGTGAAGTTTCCCAAAAGCAGCGAGCAGTAGCGTTCGGAAGGGACTTTGTCCAACATCACCAGGGCGTCTGCAGTAGAGCCACTTGTATCCAAACCTATTTAGTTCGTAACCCAGGTCGAGGAGTTTTGCCTCTGGAATGACTACTGGATAAGCCCTGCGAAATTCACTTTCAATCTTACTTGAGCAGGGCCTATGCATTCATAAAGATGAGCGAAGATTTTTGAGTAACCAAAATCCTACACCGAGCCTAAGTGCCAAACAGCAATTTAAGCTGCTCAACAGATGAGCTTCAAAGGGGCAGGTGGCACCGAATAAAGCACCTCGCGGGATGCGATCCCATTCCTTTCTTCACAGCAGTTTCATCTCTGGCCTTAAATTTTGCCTTTGTGATCGCAGGGACAAGCTCAAGGACAAGCTGCCGTTTGAGCACAGCGGAAAGTCTAGATCATATTAGTCCTTGATCTAATTCCCTTTATAACGTTGCTAAAGACATCTTGGATTTATCTACTCTGTCTAAAGGAGAGAGAGAAAAACTGACACGGCCCCAAGAAGCCAGCAGCAAGCTGGAAGGCTCGATCTCCTTTCGAAGGCATAGTGACAGCTCCTACAAAAAACCGCATGTATCATTTGAAGGCATCTCCGATTTTTACAGAGGAAACAGAGGAGAAAGTGTCTTCCAGACCTTTCCTCAGCAGACTTTTTGCAAGAACCACCTTGGCCCAACTCCTGCTAATTCGCTTCTGTCTTCCAGCTCACACTCCAGATCCTATCTGCCGTCTACTTTACAGACCAGATCCTATCTCCGAGTTATTTTTAGCCTACAGTAGCATCCTGAAAGGTACGCAAGGACTTTGTGCAGTTCATTCTGAGTAAGGCAAACAACCTCTACTTTATCAGCCAGGGCCAACCTTTGGGGTGAGCAGAGCCCCATCCCAGACCGCTGAGGTTTGCCAAGTTTCACCCCAGATTGCTTTACAGCACAGCAGCAATCACCCACCTCTGACCCTGTGGAAACCCAAACAGGAGCGGCAGGAAGGATCAATGGTTGAAAAGGTTTAAGGGGATTCTGACAGCTGGAAACAGCAAATGTTTAGAAGGGTTTCTTTTTTGATCAGTGGGGTTTTTTAAAAGAAAACAAACAACTGTTAGCTTTTTCTGCCAAAATACAGCAATTATTCTAAGGCGAAACATTTGACAAAGAAACGTCAGCATCAATGAAATTTTGTTTTGAAGGAAAACTGTGCAAGCCCAAAACATTTGGTAACATTTAAATGTTTTATCCTGACCTTTAAGAAGGAACTGGTTTGGTATTCAATTTTAGCACACTTTCTGTGTCATAAAAGGCATAGGCATCATCTTTAATGGGGTAAAATATAGTTCAGAAAATCTAAATGAGAACTTCCCAAGTTTTAATAAAAAGACAATTCATAGGTTCAGAGGTTCAAGATTCAGACATTTAAGCGTTACAGTCTTTCCTGAATGAAAATATGAGCTTTTGAAATGAATAATCTAACTTTGGAAGAGACTTTCCTCGAATGTTTGTTTCCATTCCCAGATGAAAATGGGAAAGTTTTAACAGCATTCATGTCCTCAGCAGGTGAGAAGTTCTGTTCCCAGACAGTCTTGGTCGACAACTAATGCATAGGCAAAATCATTTGTTTTGAAACACAAAAGATGAGATTTTTAGTAAACTTCTAAAGTTGGAGTTGAGAAGCTTGGGTTAATCTGTTGTAAGCAACTCCTTTTTAGTCTAATTTTAGTCTATTTACTCTTGATACAACTTAGAAAAAGGACTGACATTAAAAAAGAAAATTTTAATGAGGAAATGCCTAAAATTCCATTTCAAATTTCATTCCTAATTAAAAATAGAACTGCTAATTATAATGCCTGTCTACTTTAGAAGGTGCTGCAAGGCTTAATTAATTGTTGGTAAAGCTCGTTTGAGATGCTCACACGATGGAAGTATAAAATTGTTTATGTTAATCAGGAGGATGGCTATGAGAGCTCCAAAATGGGAGGGGAGCACTCGCCATACTGGCCCCACGGGGCTGGCACAGGATGCCTGGCTCTTCTGTGCACATCCCATGAGTTCCCACCGTCCTGCTGTCCCCATTTTACAAATGAAGAGCAGACCAGGAACAACTTCCAAGGTCCTAAGAGAAGTCCTCCATGGAGGTTGGGTTGAACTCAGAGCTCTTAAATCAGGTCAAATGAACCATCCTCCTCTGCAGATGAATGGTAAAAACCTCCTCCTCTCCTCTGCTTTTAGGAGGGACACCACCTTCGCCTCCTCTCCTGCTGCTGTTACTTCATCTTTCTTCAAGGGTCAACTCAACAGCCACCTCAAGTAAGAGCAAACTCAACGCTGCCGCTCAGCAACGCCTCTGCGTGGGCTGAGGAGGAGCAGAGAGGCTCAGTCACAGAGCAATGAGCCCCTCCACACCTCCGACCCGCAGCGGGAGGGATGGAGAAAGCAGCCCCAAAGGGCTGGTAACAAGGCAGGGTCACTGAGGAGACACCACCAAACTCCTGGTGCAAGTTCTCCGCAGTCAGCGGTTGTGCTGGAAACTAAGGGGATGGACGAATGCGCTCCCTGTTTATGGGAGGGGGGGGGAAATTCAAACTAAGAGAAACGCACACTCCCCTTTTGTTGACTGAATTATTGTTTGTTCCACCCAAGGCATCCGCGTGCTGCTGTGTGTTTTTGCCACCTGACTTCCAGGTCCTCTCCACTTGCCATTGCTCAGACAGGCATGCAATTAATCCCGTTAAACTAATGGCTTTACGCTGAGATTACATTAAAACATTGGGAAGCAGTGCCTGTGATCCAATTGCACTTTTCTTGGCAGAAACATTCTGAAAACTGCTGTTTCCCCTTCTCTCCCCTGTGAATACAAACAACTTTCGCTTACTAACAGGAAGGCATTCCCCCGTCTGAGCTTTGCGTTTGATCTCTGCTGAGGCAGTCCCAAGAGGAAAAATGGAAATCTAAGAAGGTTTGAAGTTTGTATGTAAATAGGATTTATGTCTGTGCTGCTGTAGACAAGCAGGTTTTCCTTTTTTTTTTTTTTTTTCCTTAATATGTAAACCATGGAGGGGCAGTTAGATGTTTCCAGAGGACAGTGAGATGTAAGCTGAGTGTCGCCGCGCATCCTACGAGCTTAATCTTAATGGAGCTCAGGAAGTGACTGTGGGACCCAGGACTAAACACAATTCTTTCCATTCCTGTTCCAAACCTGATTCCGAGTAGTGACCCAGTTTTCAAGAAGAGAGGTTTCTGATTACCTGACAGGAGCTCGTATTTTCACCAAAAGAATAGCAAGAGCACATTTAATCTTTTATGCTACTAGCGTTGACAGCTGCACTTTCGCTCTCTCAGCTTGAAGGATGATCAGCGCAGAGCTAATTTTTATACGTTCGAGATTCCCAGCTAGGAATATGCATAAACTGTAGGAGCTGTTTATCTGCTTCAAGCGCTAATTGCGTGGGTCCTAGCACGAGTGCGACGGGAAAACAGTGCATTTCACGGTTAATCCCGGTGAAGAGACACGCAATGCTCAGTGGATGAAAGGCTTGTAGCCCCAGCTGGGAAAATAGTTCCATTATCTCCCAGCTGCATAGACCTTCCATACGGCTCCGTTCTGCCTCGATGAACACTGTGGCTTGCTGAGAGCTTGAAACAGTTCTGCAGAAAACTGTAAAGATCCTGAGACATTTCACTGTTAAGATCTGTAAGTACAGAATTGTGCTGTCTACTGCAATGTGAATAATGCTGGGGGAACTGCGTTTTCTGTGGGTTTGGGTGGTTTTTCTTTTTCCATCCTCAGTAATTTTCATTAGCATAAGGGGGAGAGAATGAGGAAAATTCACTGCTTTATTTATGCTACGTGTCTGTAAATGGCTGATGCTCCAAGTGTGTACGTTCTTGGAAGAGAAAAATGTATGTAATGAATCTGTATGCAGGCGAGATCCGAGTCAAAGAGGAGACTGTGCTGGGAACAGACACCACAGGTATATTATTTGAGTATATCACAGCTCTGTGCTGCAGTAAAACACCGAGGATGACAATGCTGATTTTGGCACTTTCCTATGACTTTCTACAGCATATTAAAAGATGAAGTGGGTAATGAGAGCCTAATCTCATTTCTACCAGCTGAAGGTGCAAAAGCAAAAAACATAAATCTTCAGGAAAATTCAAGTAAGTCCTAAAAAGAAAGTTTTCCCTGTTGCTCATTTTAATGATTTTAAAAAAAACCCCACACAAATAAACCAAACAACCGAGATCACAACATATATTGAACTTTGGGTTCTGCATCCAAAGATTTGCAGCAGTTTTAGCTTTGATGTCGTCATTTATTTACAGTGTACGATGCAGCTTTAAAGGAAATACAGTTATAAAAAGTTTTGGAAAGCTGTGGTTCCAGAAGCAACCAACTGCTTGACTAGCGTTTTATGTTCAATTGTATATTCCCACAGTGCTTTTTTGGGTGAATGCTTTGATTGGGACAGTTGTTGCATGGGTATGGAGTCTCCTCCAACACCTTTTGCGTCATCGGGGTGAATTTCCTGCAGCACTCACGTATCTGAAGGATTAAACAAGATGCAAACACTCCGCAGCCTCTTTAATTAACAGTTAGTTGTTCTTTTGTCAACACTGCAACCATTTTCAGATAAATATTACAACTTAAAACCCAGACTATTTACCTCTCTGAAGTGGCATTTCCTCCTTTAATTCCCTGCCCCCATCCGCCCCGGCCAGAGGGAGGGGAATTGTCAGACTTTTCCTTCCACATCCAGCATTTGGAAAGTTCTGTGAGTTCAGGGAGTTGTATGTGTGTGTGTGTGTGTGTGTGTGCAACTAAACCCTGCAGCGTTTGTAATTCCAGGCACCGCATCACCACAAATAACCCATCTTCATCAGCCAGCTTCTGCTGTGGTGCTCCAGAGGCACTCTGTCAGTGTTTCACATTCCACGAGTCTCTGCTTCAGAGGTTTTATGACACTAAAAAGTCCCAAATCAGTACCTATATGAAGTTAGCAACTACCATATATCACATTTTATTGTGCAAAAAAGAAAAATAAAACACACCAATGTATGCAGCTACAGTTTCCAAATGCTGGTGAGGTACTGATCACCATGCATTAGAAGTGTTACCTTCCATGCCGAGGATAAAATTATAAATAATATATAACAACTTAAGTGCTTTAAATCAAGTAGGAGACATGTCTCTTTTCCTTTTCTTCCGGCTTTACGACCAGTATTAAAAAGGTTTGTGGTGCATAATAAGCTACCCTAAAATTAATTTCTTGCAGTTGAAGCAAATATTTCCACCACAGAGCAAGGTGCCAGCATCCCCAGGGGGACGGGAAACACAAAGTTGTCTGTTTGCATTATGCGGGCAGGAAGCGCTATTTGTATTTGAACAGCGAATTTTCATTAGAAGGATGTTTGTCTCTGTCTTGTGAGCATAGGAAAATATATCAGCTCTTCAAAATGGCATTCAGCTTTTTTTTTTTCCCCCCAGAAACCGCATTAGCTCCATGTTACTGCGGGACAATATTCTTTCTGTTTAAAATCGTAACCGAGAGTATTCCAGAGGATTAACACAGATTGCCTTCTACTAACCCCTGCCCAGAGCTCGGTTGGATGCCGCTCACCTTCCCGGCACGGGGCTCGCTCAGGGAGACCAAGACACAAAAACCATCTTAATTCTGCCCTGCTGCCCCCAAAGCCTGTCCCACCCCCCCCATCCCAGGCCACCGGGCCCTTCTGACCTGCCACACGCTCACAGGGAAAGCTCTTACAGAGGATCAACGCCAGAAAGTCTGGCTCAAAACCCCCCTTATTCCCTCTTACCAAAGGCTGCACTCAAAGTTGATGGTAACTAGGTACGTGGGCAACTTTATAGCCCAGTCTTCTAGGCAAGAGGCAATCGGGTTTTGAGAAGTGGAGACACAAAGAGCTTCAGGCACAGTTTAGCAACTACAACTACCCGTCCTGGCAGTAATCATCTCTGGGACACCCAAAAACCTACTTTGTAGGAACACACCAATATTTAGACGAGCAGGTGACCTTGTTTCCATCCATGAACCAGCAAACTCCTGCAAATCTCTCTTATTTACACAAAATCTCCTTCCACAAGCGCAGAACGTACAAGAAAAAAACACCACTGAAGAGAGAATCAAGTATCTTCAAGTAGCCTAATCAGGGAAAATAAAAATAACCCCTATCAAAATACATCAGGACAGTGTCCTTACAGTTCTCCATCCTACTGAGGAAACAACCACACACAACTAGCGCGAGACAAAGCACCAGGGATACGGAAGACCTGAATGCCAGGAAGCTACTCAACAGACCGGGTCAGCATTAAGTGCTAGCAAGGTGTTTTTGCAGAGAAACCAACGTGGGGATTTGCACACATCAACTTAAAAGGTTTATAGGATCTACAGACTGAGGTAGAGAGAAAAAAAAGCTGCGTTTTGCCATACCTTTCAGCCCTCAGCTCCATCTCCTCTCCCCCGAGCAGCTCCCGGCGGGCTCCCTGCCCAGCCGCAGCCCCGCTGGGCTGGAGGGGCAGCTGCAGCCGATCAGCACCTTCTTCTGCTTTTTCTCATCCAAAAAATGCTTCCACCTGCTTGTTCAGGGTCTGTAAAGTTAGTTGTCCCATCTTAGGTAAAGAGGTAATTAAAGGCTCTTAACAGCTCACAGGATTTTTAGTGAAACTGCTTTTTTTTGGTGTTTTTTTCAGTTGGAAATGTTTTACTAAGGTCTCACCGGCTCTGTGACTTCACCGCTGAGCTCTCTCAGGCAGCTCTGCCCAAGCCTAGAGCCAGGGCAGTCCCTGTGCCGAGCTCCTGCCTGGAGTTACTGCCATCCCTGAGCACTGACACTTGCCCATGGGAGTTTGTGGCACAGCTGGATACTGAAATCTTCTAGGATTTGTTCCCAGGCCATTTGATGAGCTTCAGAAATTGTGAGAAGGGCACGACAGGAGAAACACCTGGTGGGATTGGTCTGAGTTTTCCCATTGCGGGGGCAGCTTCCAGCCTGACCCGCTCCGCGCCTTCCTCCTTCCTCCCCATGCCTTTGCTCACACCTCCAGAGCCCCACAGAGGTCTGCAGGTGTGCAAGGTCCAAAAGGTAAAGGGACAGGTCCTGCCTTGAGTCACCTGAAGAGGGAATCACGGGCACGCACAGAAAGGAATAACTCTCCTACTTGTACATGATTGGATTTTCAGGAGTACAGCAGTCTCCATGCTCCGTTTGAGGACAGGAGACAGATGACGTCTCTTCTGTATTGCTAGTAGCAGCTGTGCAACATTTAATCAGGTTACATGTTACTGGCATATTTCCTGGTTTGCCCTTTTTTTTCTTTTTTTTTTTTTTTTTTTTTAAATTATTATTACAGGGACTCAGTATTACAAACCTCCTGTATGATTATCCCTTGGGATGATGCTATGATTTGGTCAGGCTGTTTCCAGGACAGCGGTGGAGCATGGATCTATCCCCACTAAGGATGTTCTCCAGCCGTTCCACCTCGCTTACCGCAGCTGGGCTCATCTTCCCCCCCCCTGTCCGCACCCAAAGTGGGCTGGGGACGGGCTCTGCCACAATCGCAGGCCCTTCTGAAGCACAGTGCAGGAGGGAGCGATGGGTACCCAACGGATGGTCAGCGTGACCAAGTATCCAACAGCCACATACATTCTGTGGGGCTCTACTGGGGGGCGTCTTTGTATTTTGGGTTTCCTGCAAGAGGGAAAGCTCCCCAGCACACAGTGCTCAGGAGAACGACTGGGAGAAAGGGATGGGGAGGAGGGAGTGGGAGAGAAGAGTGATTTCCCTCACTTAGACCCTCAAATATGTTTCTAGCCTATAAAGACAAGAAGAAATGGATAAAGACGGTCAGGAAGGCGGTTTGTTTTATTAAAATTCTTGACAGCATCTGCTGTAATGCTCTTGTTAGAAGAGATGGAAAACAGCAGAAAGAAGAGAGAAACAGTGCTATGTCCTTGCTCTTTACACAACATAATAATATGGAAACTAATATAATTGGCTTCCAGATAACTGTTTTTATTAGCCATATACAACCAGGAGTGACCCAGCCGCTCAGGTAGGCAGTAACCCTCTCCGGGCTCGGAGCACAGCTCCCACCAGAGGTAATTCAAACAAACAAAAAAAGATGCTACCTAATTTTTCTGAACTAAGTACTCACTTTTCTTCAGGACGCCCTGGTGTGATTTCCAATAGGATCCATTTTATAGATAAGATCCCTCAGAAAAAATACGAGAACTATTTGGTAACGGGTTAAGCCCTCCTGTGGCCATACCAAAGCATGAGGACGGCAAGTCCCTACCTATGGTGATCCCTGCGAGGAATCTGTTATTAAACTCTTACCATGGGGGTAGGCTGGCTGGGAAACAAGAGTCTTCTGCTATCGGAAGTGGTGTAATTTTACTCATTCGCATTCCAGTATGGAAGGGGCTGACGCAGGCTGTTTCAGAGGAGCTGGTGGTCTGGGAGTCAGGGCTGTCATCTCACGTGTGCGCGCTTTTGAGCTGCAAAGAAAAAAGATCAGTGGTTAATTTCCAGATCGTCCACTGCTGTTCTGGCTGAAACCTTTCTCATGAGGATTTTTCTGGGGTCAAAATGATCAAAACCTGGGGTAGGTCTGCCCACAGCAGCCAGCACTCTGGGATAAGGACACTCTCCAGGAGTACAGGAGATCACTACTTAGGTAGAGCAGAAATTTCATCGCTGCTTGGGCCTCAGCTCCTGGCTCTTCTGGAGCCTCGCTCCAGCAGGCTCCCTGTATATGTGAGAAAAGTTTATCAGAGCTGCTGTACATCTGAGGAGACCGGGCTTTGACGAAACGGCATCTTGCTGAGCACCGCGTGTGAGAGCTGCTGCCATCACGCCGCACTGTGGACCACGTGCCTTCATCTTCAGGCCGCTCAAACTCCGCTGCTAATAGACCTGGGGAGAGGGAGATTTTAGAGAATTCAGCTAATGAGGAAAATGCTCTCTATTCTGGGCAAAGGACATGCAAGGCTGGGTTGTCAGCAAGTGTGAGAAGACCTTTCACCAGCACCTTTTTTTACTCCCTGTGATTAACGCTGGGAGTAATTAGAGAAGCTGTTTGGGCTGAAGCTCTGCACCGAGTTTCCTACAGTTGAATGAATTCTCAGATGTTTAGTGCTTATTTCCCCTTCAAACGCATCTTTTGCTTTTGTGCAGTTTAGGCTTCATCCTCTCCCACTGCCTTGTCCCGTTGGGAGGTCACTCCACTGAAAATAGGTCTGGCTGGACCACAAAATATTTGCTACTCTTTCTGAAACCCCGGTGCAGCGTATACTTTATCAATTCAAATCCATTCCCCTCAGACATTCCCTGTCAAGTAGCGGATACACTGAGTTTGGCCTATACAGCCTACGTGTGGTACCTTTGGTGAGAGAAACGGGGATTAAAGGCACTGAAGTTTCTGCAACTTCATCTTTTCAAGCACTTTCTGATAATCCTACCATGAAATTACAAAAGCAGCGGGACCAGAGCAAACCTCACTATAAATTGCGCTTCCTCCGGTTGTAAAGGAATCCAGATAAAATGTAGATTTTTATCACCTAAATTAGATGGCTGCGCCACATGGACTCGCCAGCATCCTGCAAGGACTCAGTTTCCCATCCCTCAGCTGAAAACTCTCCCTCATCCTGGCAGACAGATTTTGGGCTTGTCTGCAGCGACCTTTGCTCTGTCCCTGCCTTTCCCAGCATCTTACAGCTTCCAAGGAGTCTGTCCTTGAGCCACGTAAAGAAAACCAAGCGTCTTATTTGCACCGTGGGACTGGTCCCTGCAGAGAAAGCAGATGCGGCCTTTGAGGAGCCCCGTTGCGCATCTCCAGCGCGGTTCCGATCAGCCTCCCTGCCTCGGCACCAGCCCCTATTACAGTAACTATTTCCGATGCTTGCTCTGGAGTCGGATAAGCCCTGGATGGTGACTGCTGGGCTCTGTGTTGTTTTGCAGATCGTATTATAGCCGGTCCTTGGTACCACGGCATTTAAGCTCTCCTCAAACTGATGACGTTCTGTTAATTTCCCGAATTCAGGCACTTAGCCCGAAATGTTTTCCTTTTCCTGAGGTTGATAATAGCAGGGAATAGCTCTGCCGTCGCCGGCAGATCTGGGCGCTGAGGAGATTTCTCTCCCAGAAATTGTTTTGTCTGCTGGTTTAACAGGAGCACTGAGGCTGCACAGCGGGTTAGAGGGTTTACCCCTATTATACTCACTTAAACTGCCACCTTTTTCTCAGCACTGCCATCATTAGCTATGACATATTGTGGAAGCCTCTCCACAGAGGTGACCCAGTCCTTTCTGGAGCTATCATACAAAGCTAAAAGCCATATATATTTTTAACCCTCTCATTCCCAGTCTTTCCTCTGGAGGGGCAGGTCTAATTTCGCTGCCCTAAACCCCCTCTGGTCCCTCCATTACACCATATCCATGCGTTAGGTCTGTATTTTCAGTCCTGGATCACTTTTCCCACCCAAAGATCCATACTAAATAACAATATTTACCAACTGCATAACTCCGTAACGGCTGGGCAGCTGCATAACCATCTGTTTGGTGAGGGCCCAGCCACAGAGGAAAAACTTCGAGGGATCCTCTTTGACTTACAAGAAAAATCTTAATTTCCCTCACAGCTGAAATAGGAGCAGTTTTTCACGTATTTCTTTGCAAAAAGCTTACATAAAAAGTCAAAAAAAGTGAAACAAAAACAAAAGAAAAGGCCCAGTCTCCAAGGACAGAATTCTTGTAGGACTAAATGTACTATAATACTTGTTGTCACTGCTGTTTAAGTACCAAAAAGCTTTGAGCAGGATAAAGTCACAGAATCACAGAATGGTGGGATTGGCAGGGATCTCTGGAGATCACCCATCCCACCCCCTGGCCAGAGCAGGGTCACCCAGAGCAGGGGGCATAGGAACGCCTCCAGGCGGGTTTGGGATGTCTCCAGAGACGGAGACTCCACCACCTCCCTGGGCAGCCTGGGCCAGGGCTCTGCCACCCTCACGGGAAAGAAGTTCCTCCCCATGTTTAGGTGGATCTTCCTGTGCTCAAGTTTGTGCCCGTTCCCTCTTGTCCTGTCCCTGGGCACCACTGAGAAGAGCCTGGCCCCATCCTCCTGACACCCCCCCTGTCAGTATTTGTAAGCATTGATAAGGTCCCCCCTCAGACGCCTCTTTTCCAGACTAATTCCCCAGGAAACACCCCTGTCCCAGGCAGGAGGCATGGCATGGTGAGAGATGGGAGCACGGTGAGAAACGGAGGTGTGGTGAGAAAGGGAGGGATGGTGAGAAATGGGGATATGGTGAGAAATGGAGGTGTGGTGAGAAATGGAGGGCTGCTGAGACACGGAGGGACGGTGAGAGATGCGCCTCGCTCATGGGCGGCTGCCTGCGAAGCAGGTCAGGGCGCTGTGTCTGCAGCGTATCCTCCCCGTCCCCTCGCTTTCCACTGCCCGGTGAGGGCTCCCGGCTCCCGCAGCCTCAGCTGTCACAGAAACCTTCCTGTTCCGAGTTTGCTGCGGGCCAGCTGAGCAGAGGGATGTATGTGTATGGCACCGTTTGGCCACTCTTCCATGCGTGCTTCCGTCTGTTAACGGGATCGCTCACCCCCTGCGCTGCCGCCGTGCCCCAAACACCGGTGTGGGCTGCGGGGATCCTCCCCAGTGCAGCGGCAGGGATGCTTCATGCCCCGCTGCTGCACCTCTCTGTTTCCATCTCCATCTGAGACATCACCTTGGCTTTTAGTAGCCGCCTGAAGCAAAGGACAATCCTGGCTTATGAACCCGCGCACAATTGCTGCAGTTCCAGCCAGGAATAAACTGCTCTTAACCTAAATACTCCTCTGAGGACACTGAGCTTGGGGGAAGAAACATAACTACGCTGTCTCTAGTGCAAGCAGGAGTAAGTGAGCCTGGTATATGCTGGGTAACTCTGGGAAGACATTGGGAAAGCAGCCGGAAAGAGAGGGGAGGGAAGGAAGAACAGCGATGAGCACGGCTAAACAATAACGACCTCTTTATATTGTAGTAAATGCAATGTTGTCAAATAAACCATATACTATTGCAGCTATGAAGACCGTAAAGGCGTCCAAAGGAAAAGCTTTGTCCAAATCTTTTCTGTAGGCCAATTCCTCAAGGAAAAGGAAGACTCCAGCGTGTTAAAGCCTCATTCCACAGAGGGGGTGGGGGCTGCGGTGGGTGCTGCCCATCACCCCTCCTGCCAGGTCAGGCCGGGGGCTGCGGGGCAGCAGCACCTACAGGAAACACTGGATGATTTCCATGAAAGATTAAAGAGGGATTAAAATGATAGAACCAAGTAAAGTGGGCAAAGGCCATCAGTGCCATAAGCCGCCTTGGGGGTGCATTGTGATCGTTCAAATCTGGCATAAAACGGGTGCACTGCAAGCTGATGTAGAGCCCCCTGTTAAATTTGCGGGAAAAATATTTTGCATTCTAACCTCGGTGAGCCAGGATCGACCACTAAATCTTAAACAATATTCGATAACTAGAGACTTCAGGGAAGGCTATGGGTATTTTGGAATGCTCCGAGGAAGGCTATGGGGAGTGCTATTTGGTATTATTCTGTACTTGAGGTATTTCAGCATTAATTGCAAAGCTTTACTGAGAGATTACTAGTTTTAAAGTTAGTCTCATTGAAGGTGTTGAATAATGGATGATATTAAACTTTGGGTGAGGGATTCAGAGGATTGATTTGGGAGACGTAGGCAAGAGATACCCAAAATCAAACTTCTGTCAAAAAATGGTAGAATAAAAGTTATGTATGAAGTGTAAGAATTGACAAAAAGTACCTTACTCACTGATTCAGGTGGAATATAAATGATTAACCATGTCACGATTTTACCTCTTTGTCTGGCTGACTTTCTCAGCAAGATTGATTCCAAATCCATCTAAGCCCTGAAAGGAATTAGCAGAAAACCACTTTGTTTGACAACGCTGGGGGGGTGGCTGGAGCAGGCAGAGAACCAGCAGCAATACCCAAAAATAAAGCCCAAGCCTGGCCTAACCGGGGGGGGGGCCCTGTTAAGTGCCGTGAAATATGAGTAAGTCACACAAACCTTACACTATACCCACCGACGCAAAAGAAGTATTTTGAAAGGAAAAAAAAGAAGTTAGAAATTGATCGTGAGATACTCTAAAGCTGAATCACAAAGGTAGCGGTCACCGGTGATTTTTCTAGACTGTCCTGCAGAAGGTTATAGCATAAAATATTGCAAATGTTTTTGTTTGTGAACGGGGCAAAATCAAACATGGAAGGGTGCTATATACCATGAACGCCTGGGTGATGTCTGTGCTCTCTGAACGAGTTAAAAGTAATAAGGAAATGGAAGTAACAAGCGCCACTGAAATAAAAGCAAGCGAGATCCTTGTTATTAACTTTCTTTATGAGATCTCACATTTCAGAAACATATTGGCCAAATTCAGGAGGTTGAAAATAAAAAATTTATGAAGAAAATACATCAGGGAAAGCACAATTTTAACAAAACAAAATTAATCTCAATTCTAGATTTTTTTTACCCCTGCGTATGGGGATGCTCCTTGAGGCTGTGCCCTTCCCATGAATCCCTCTGCTCCCTGGGGGCGGGGGGCGAAAGTTCCTCTGCGTGGATGTAAATATACGGCTTGTTTTTACTGGAAGAAGTGGCCAATTTCCTTCCTAGAACTGACCCCCTCACCAGCAGCGTATGGGATTTCTTTCTTAACCAAGTGGTTAAAGCCAGTGTGTCAGCTGAATGTGGGAGGGGGTGTTAAGGACAGAAGGATAAAGGCGTCACAATCAGCAGAATTTTACCCCAAATCCCTGTGGGCTGATTAGGGCAGTAGCATCGTGCGAGACCACCCTCGGAGCCACCTCTTGCAATGTTCTGTTGACTGTCCACAGCCAGCACAGGCAGCGTCTGCAGCGTTGGGTATAGCAGGCGAGGGAGCCGCCAAAATTTACACCATCACGGGAAAAGCAGCCACTTTTGGGAAAAGTCCCACTTCTGGGACTCACTTCAGATGTCCCAGAAACTTGACTGTGGCCATCGGAGAGCTGACCTGAGCAAGGCCACCTTGTGTGTCCTGCCTGAAAGCCTCCCGCATTTATGCAGAATGAGGGTATTTTTCAGTCTCTCATGCCTAGTCAACATCCGTGGCCTTAAATGTATTTTTAACTTTATTTCTGATTATGATACATATTTCAGTGGTTCCTCTTTTCGCATTAAGCTTAATGGCTGTACACACAATTAAAAATGCATTGTTACCTGTCATACCATTTATACCATCTCATTTATTCTGAGCAATACAGCAGCCCATGCTATAATTCATCAGAACCAGACACTGATTATTGAAGTGGGTAATTGCACAGGCTGTGGCCTGGTGATCAACTCCGGGCAAGGCTTAGTCGGACAGACAGGATCAAACACGACGAATGTGATTGCAGGGAAGGTGTTCACCGTTGACGGGCTGCATCCCGTCACACAACGTAAATCACGGGCATACGGCTTATAAAATATCAGTGCCTTACCCTCATCTGCCAACAGGTGTGTAAAATAACACTGCTCCAAATCCATGATTGCCCTCTTCTGGGTAGAATAATGCTAATTAATACCAGTTATAACAGACTTGTTTGTGCCTCACCTCCCTGCTTTAAGGATCGGTAGATTTTATTGCATGTCTCTGTAAAGAATATGTACATCTGCAGTCCTTCTACTTTATATACACTTATATTGTCATTCTACTATATACATATATGTATGTGTGTGCATGTATGTGTGTGTATCTCAAAATTCAGCCAATCACAAAACATTACTACGAATCAAATCAACAGCCCCTCTTTGGATAAAGCCTTTCTGCCATTTAGTCTTTCGCCTGTATTCTCTTGATTAAAAAAAACCAAACCCAAACAAAGCCAAAACCCCCAGGAGACCGCTGCCTGGGCTTCTAAGTATCTCTACAGATCAAGAGGAAGCACAGAAAAAGGCCAGTCCTTGAATAGGTCATTTTGGAAGATATCTCATTGTCATGAAAGCACTGTAACTTCTGAGAGATTGATATAATTGATACAACATGAGGCTTTATACAGGGGCAAGGGGAGTCACCGGGGAACATCTCAGCATCCCTGCCAGTTTTATTTCTGATGTTGCAATGATGCACCTTGCATTTTTTGTCTGTAGCTTTCGCTTCGTAATTGCACACGTGTGTCTAACTGCCACCCAAGTCTAGAGTGTCAGTTGTTGGCCACCACTGGAATTAATATATTGGCCTTGGCCAAAGACAGCTTGCATCCATAAGAAAAATATCTGTGTTCCTAGAAGTCCAGGAGGTAAAACCCTACCCTCCTTCTTCCTTCTTGGTTCGTATCGAGCACTAAAAGCTGTTCGGTTTAAAGTGCTGTCTTGTTGGTATCTCCCTGTGGATTCTGGACCGCAAAAGGTCAAGTGAAGATGGCTTTGCAGCCCCACCGCGAATCCCACTGACTTTCCCTCTCGCAAAACTCTGCAAACCCTGCATTGCAGAAAGCAGATAATTGCACTAAACGAACAGCACAAACTCTTTGATTTTTCACCCGCAATACCAGGCGGCTCCACCCCTCACACAAACAGTAAACCGCTAACATCTCACCATGGAGATGTGGCAACAGCGGAGCTTTACAGAACTGTCCTGCAATTCCAGGCCGGTGCCAGACGCCCTTTCCTGGCTTCGTGGCGGACGCGAGTGCTGAGCTCCTCGCTGGAGCTGATGCGCAGGGTTTTCTCAATCACACGCAGGGAAGAGAAAAGGTGAACTCCAGGCTATTTCCAGGAATTTGATGGCATTGTTCAGAGACGGTTCTGGTGGCTACACTTTTTAAAAAAAACTGTAATGGAGATTTCTGTTTTCCTTTTATTTCAGTGTTTTGGAGAAACAGTAATGCTTTGCTTTCGGGTAAAATTCAAATCAATGCAAACCTCATAAGCCAATAAAATTTTATAGATTGTTATCCAATTTGTAATTTGTTACACAATATCTATGTGGCTTCTGTTTATTGAGACATAAAGGCTTTACTTTTTTTAAGGTAGATTTTATGTGAGAAGGGCAAAAGAAGGAATAACCTTTCATACCTATTGTGCCATAAACTAAATTACCCTTAACCTAAATCATTTATCATGTGGTGGCAGCCTAATGAGACCAAAATAAACAGAAATAAACGGCCTGAAATTTTCTTGAAGGGACAACTTTTATTTATATCGGCACAGTCTTTTGCTTGTAGCTTCCCAGGTTGGCCGCATGGATTTTACAGTGGATAACATCGGATGCTCTGAGCAATAACTGAAGAAAACTTATGAGGCTGTAAAGCTTGTGAAAGGGACTTTTTCACCCTGGACTCACATATCACAGGATGAGAGTGTGGCAGAGATGTTATAGGATAGTTGCATACTTTATGTTTATTTTCTGGTAGTAACTTTCTGCCGGATGCAGTTAATCCAGGGAAGGGAAGGAAGGAAGCCTTCATTTCCCCAGCACATCTGCAGAGCAGCCCGAGGGGTACTCAAACACAGGGCATCATGGCTTCTGTGATTTGGGTCAAGGGGGTTGGAAACCTTTCCGAAAGAATGATAGCTACCATACTGGTGAAATACCCCGTAATGTATTGTGCTTACTGCTACAATGTTCTTTTTCTAATATAACATTTCTCTTTGCAACATAACATTGGCCCGCACACAACATGATTTTTGCCAGTAGTTTCAAAGAAAAGGAGCAAGACTTTGGAGTAAATGAGACTTTTTTTTTTTTTTTCCTTTGAGGCAGACACACAAGCATAAAAGCAGCTTTTACTCAGTAGGTCCTGCTTGAAGTGTGAGCGCGCTGACCTGCAGATACAGAGAGTATAAGCCTGTTTACTGCAACATGTGACTGTATCATAAGCTAAGTGAAGATCCAACTCTTTAGGAAGCTCATCCAAATCTTACTGAAGGCAGTGCAATGTTTCCCTGACTTTCCTAAGACTGAATCATGCATGTTGCTTATTAGCTACATTAATTACTGCGTGATTTACCCTCCACATAATGTCACTGTGGTTGTTACATTCGGATGTGTACAGAAATTGAGGTACGTGTTGATGATCTTGCACACTGATGAGGACTGATTTGCTTATTAAGGAAATAAAAGCTAAAGATAGTGGATCCCCTCAGACCCAGTACTTGCTATTTCTCCCCAATGGATGATAGATGTTTCTAAGAGGAGCAGACCAAGAGAGGAATATAATCAATCTGTTGCTCTTTGCCTAGAAACGGAGAAAAATTTGATTTGAGCAACTGTGTAGCAGCAACATTGTTTTATATGTCAAGAAAAAAATAAATAGTCCATTATTTAGATGATCACCAGTAAATGGATGTTTTCAAGAATGAAATGCAGGTCCATCATCTTCTTCTTATCGTCTCTATTCAATCTCCTAAACTCCCACTGAACCTATAACATACGACGATAGAGAAAATCCTGGGCTGAGAGAGGCTGAGTCAATGATTGGAGTGACACGCGGTGTAACATCAGCAGAAGTTATTAGTGCCCACATGCAATTTATGAGTGCAATCAAACATGCGGATGACAAGAAGTTCGGGAAGAGCTGCAGTATCCCAGGAAACAATCTGCATTATTAAGAGCATAACTCCGGTGAAAGTATGATTAGCATACAAAACTGCAGACACTTCACTTCGAGATCCTCCTCAATGTCTCTTCTTCAAAACAGGAAGCACATTTAAGCCATTAGAGACTAAACTCTGTTTTGAGGTTTTGCAAATGCAATTTCAAGGAAATGTGCAGAAGCTCTGCAGGTCTGCGAAACTGAAAATGATACTCATACAATAATTTTTCTGCAGTCATCGGGATGGGTTTGATGGTCCTGGAAAAGGATCATATTGAGGTTCTTCTGGCTTGTTTGTAGTATACAGTTCTATTCTTTCATCCATAGCTTTGAATCACACAGATATAACTAGCTCCAAAGGTTGCCTCTTACTGGTATCCACACTGGTATGCAAGCCGAACCACTCAGAACCTTTCTTAACCGCAGCTTAATCAGTGCAGTCTCCTGATTGCATTGGAAAAGGATACCTCAAATGGAAACTTCATTATTTGTGTGTTTTGGATCCCTGTCCCATGGAAACACTCCCCACATGAGAAGGCAGGGGTATAAACTGTTCAGGTTTGTCAGCCAAAACTACTCTTTCAAAGGAAAGCATCTTCTAATACACAGTCTGAACTCAGCAAAACCCCTAAATACGTATTTTGCGTTTAATATGGCAGTGATCCTACAACCACAGCAACGAATACACCAGAGCACCTGACAATATGCTAATTAGTAACTCCTACTGCTAAGGACCAAACATTCTACTAACTTGGCATCAGACAGACCCTGAGGCAGAAAGCTTATGGTCTAAAGACCCTTTCAATTCAGAACAAGTCCTCTTGTTCCTCTTGATGTCCTCTGGCTAGAAATATTAGCCATGTTAAATAGCCAGCCTCCGCTTTTGAAGATAACTTGCCTTAGGCACCTTTACAAAATGCAGGGAAAATTCTGGTTGTTGACTTGTATTATTTTTATTGATGTGGAAAGTGCAAATGTGATTCCTTATTAAGAAATGCATTCAAGGATTTACTGCAACAGCACATTTTTTCATGTTCTAAAGGTATTTGCAGTTGCTGTGGCTTAAAACAAAAGGCAACATTTCTAAGAGGTTTGCGGAAATCACATACTTTAATCGTTAACTACAAAAGGCAAGATTTGCTTTTGGTAAGAGATAAGGAAATGATAAGGCAGAAAGGAAATATCCATTTTAATATGGAAAGACTGATCTTGATATTCTTAAAGTCTGCTAGAACAACAATTGGAACAGTTTACAATGAGTAGTTTAATGCAAGTACAAAACCAAAGAAAGTAGGTCCTTTTTATGTCATTGTCAAAAGGCAAAGACTGCTTCTTGATATAGAGCCCTATAGAACCATATACGGTTGTGAGGAGTTGAAGAACTGCATGAGGATTACTATCTGCAGGGTGGGTCATTCTGACTTTCAGGAGAGGGTTTTGGAGGGTTTTCAGCTGCTGCTGCTACTCTATTACAGGTTAGTCTGTCCTACAGAAAATGCTTCCCCATATTGTGGAGGATCGAAATGTGATTAGCACACGTGTACAGACATCAGCACGTAGGGTTTTGCTTGACCAGCGCTGTGTTATTGACCAGCGATGTGTTCTTGACCAGGTTGTGAATGTTATTCAGAGATGCTACAAGTCCCTGTTGCACAGATAGGGGTGTATTCAGCTACTTCTGCGAGCAGCCGGCGAGGAGGAGCTGCAAGAAGAGCTGAGCAGTGGTCCTGCCATCTGCGATCGTGAAATTGGACCAAGACAAAGAGAGAAGGATCATGCAGTCACCTAAGAGCCGTACAGCAAACAAGATAAAAATGACAAACTGTCTCCTTAGATCCGTATGAATTAATTCATAATAGACTGCATTTTTACTCTGTTCTTTAGCAGTTAAAAAAATAAATTCTGATCTTAGATCCACATGGAGGATTCTGACTGCAGTACTCCATTCTCCCTGTATGAGTATAATCCTTTGGAGAAACAAACACACACAAACCCAGCACTATCAACTGAATTTCCTGAGTCACATCAGCAGCAATACCCATTCCTCTCTAAATAGAAAGCTGTTCAGCCGAGATCAGCCAGGTAAATCTTGGAAGAAAATTTGGCCTTGAACATCTCACTTATTCTACCACCGTAACATTACAGCCATGTATGGACTAAGAATGCAGCAACTGTTTAAGAAGTAGACAAATGCTTAGAACAGAAAATACAGAGCAGACGCACAAAAATGGAATAAATAACAGCTAATCATGTAGGTGAATTTTCACCATCTTCTCTCCATTTTCACCACTGACAAAACAGTCATATTCAGAACTTCAGGATTCTTCATTATGGTAATTCCTCTTGTTAGTTTGTGAGTGCAGTGCAGTTTACCGAGATGCTCGGGACTATGTTATGTTGAGGAATGTGCATAATTCCCCACCACCTAGTTGTATTTTGGGGTACTTAATCAGCAGAATCATTTGCATAAGTGCTTTGCAAAATAAGTGCTCCTCAAAATGGCCTTGAGTAAGATAGCAGTGTGTTTAATTCACTCCTATTTCTTTTTTGTATTATAACAGATCATTTGGCATTGTGCAATTTCCTTTCGATTATTCTCTGTGATTCCAAGAACATATTTTGGTGCATAAAGAGAGTCTAAATGAAAGTGCTGAATAGCAGGGTATAAAAGAGGCTTCTCAGAGCACTGGTGTTACAAGAAAACAGGTTAAAGTCCTATTAGTTTTCAATGTACAGCCTAATAGACAAGAAAACAAAGCAGAAATGAAAAAGTTCTGCCTCTAGAAAAAAAAAGTGCAATAGCCAGAAAAATCTCTTGCTAAATATTTATAACCACTCATTTATATCCACTTCACATTTTAGAATTTTAGAATTGACATATTCTAAATAAGTGCATACATAAATAAGTGCATCCTACATATTATCTGCCTCTGTATTAGGAAACCCTAAGTAAAATCATTATTTTTATCTTACAACGGATAAATTTAAAGGCTTTTTCTTCCAAATATCTGTGATCCTGATTCCTAACTGGCGTAAATTAGCATTTCTCCTTAAAGCTCAGAGCTATTGCTGCTTACACCACTGAGGTATCCAAGCCTGTTTACCTGCCAAATCCCAAGAACACCTCCAGAATAGTAAGTTCAAGCTCAAATCTCTTTAGTGTATCCAGGAAGAGAAAACATTCATAAATACTGATTACTATTCAAGCTAACATTTTGCTTTTCTAACACATTCCGAATCTATATAAATTGTCTGCTGCATATCCCGCAGATGCAAATGTATTGATACTTGCATGCGTGACTTGTTTGGAGTGCAGTATAATTATCAAGAAGTAGAATCAATTTCTAACAAATCATATGCCATGCGCAAAGCAGGGGTCCAGTAGTAATTAATGTAATAAAATGTATTAAAGTTTCTCTCTCTCACTTTCCTTTACCCGCTCGCTGACACTTGATAAGGTCTGCCTTCTGCATGAGCAAACAGCTCAGACATGAGCCCAAGGAAACAGCATGAATTGCAGAAGAAATTATTTAATAAACAAACAATTAATCTTAGGCCTAGCATCATAATTTTCAAGCAACTTGATACAAATGGTGTATGTCATGTGAACTGACTCTGAACTGACTCTGAAGGAATTTAGGTGTGTTTACGGGATTCTTAGCAAAAAGAAAGACACACTGAACTGGAGGGAGAAGGAAAACAGATTAGTCTTGTTTCAAGTGTGCCAAATCTTTCTGTCTGGTAAAAGGAATCTCTAAACTTGTGTTTATGTTTAGATCGTGTTAACTTCTGCTTCTCCATATATATTCAAATACACAGCTCATAATCAAGTTTTCTTTTCAAATTATGAATTTAAATAGGAAAAAAAGTCTAGAAGTTTTTCTGTGCTTTGAAACACAATCATCTTCTAAAAATCAAAATAGTGGTTAGTGTCTGATGTGTGGCAAGTTGTTACTGACAGACCTGGCTATTTATATTTACTAAACACTAATAAATCATTTATCTTCAGAGCCTTGATTGAGAATAGCGGACCTTCTGCTCAGCCAGGTCAGACTCCCTCGGGGCGGGAAGCATCACCCAGTTTCCAGGCCCTTTCCCTTCCTCCCCTCTGCCTGAGCTGGTGTGTAGAGTACAGCCCCCCGGCGGGCATCGCCCTTTCCCTGCTCACCTTCGTCTCACGGGTGGGAAGGCGAAGTCGCGTGAAGCAGCTCCCTCTGGCACGGCTGCTCGGGCGGGTGTCGCAGGCGAGGACAGAGCTGCGGGCTCCTCTCTTGTAAAGAGACCAAAATATTAGGGATATATAAATGCAAGGGAAAAGCACAGGGAGATGGCCAGTATCAGCGCACTGGTAGGGGACAAAATGGCGCATTAATGACAGACCTTCCTATGAGCTGGCTTTGCCTTGGGTACTAATTTCATCATTGTTGAGTAAACCCAAGAGCCCTCTGCTCCTCTCTCCTGTAGCACCCAAAGACCTTCTGTGGAACAGGTTCTCAATACGGTGAAGCCATGAGAAACTCCAGCACTTTTCTCCTTGGCTTTTGTTTAAAGGAATTATTTCTCCGGGTTTTTTTGGGTCCAGATTCCACCAGCATCCAGATGTATTGTTCAAGGAGAACAGGTAAATAATTTGCGTGCCTGTTCCCATCTCCTGATCATCCTGAACCCTAAGTAGACATTTATACAATCTGTTTGCTGCACTGATTATTCTACTTGGATATATCCCCTATGTTAAAATACATAGATTATGCTGAATTAAGTGCAATTTCATCTAGAAACCAACTGGTTATTTTCTTCTTTTCCTCATTATCAAAGAGATTCTAAATGATAGTAATAAACAGAAATAGCATCACCGAGGAGGAAGGGAATGGTAAGGATTATTTCACGCTGAATCATTTACTTGTTAAACAATAAGCCCTGAAATTAACTTTCCCTCCTGACACACGTGCGTGCACATAGCCATGCAAATAAAATGATTAGAGACCTCATCTTAGGCAAAAATAATGGCCATGTGTGGTTCAGCTAATCCTAAAGTCACCCTGGCATTACAGGCCTGCCCTGTTCCTATTTATATTATTTAGTATTCAACTTAGTCTCATTGCCAGCTGGTTTAAATTCATCTAACCTATAAGCACTTGTGCCCACCTAGGCCAGCACAGAACTAGTCCTAGATGCCTTATTTATTGCTGGCCAGCAATGTATGGCTATTACAAAATCTAAATATTTCCTGACAGCTCTCAGGGAAATCTAAAGTTAATAATTTACATTCATGGTAGAGTTAATACTTTCTGCCAGGCTGAAGACCAGTAGTTAATAACTTGGAGGATTTCCAGCTTCTTGTCTAAAATTAGCTGTGGTTTCACTTTTTGTTTTGTTCACAAATACTAACTCTGAGCCATGAATTCCCGAGGCAGGAGTGGCAGGCAGACTCCTCCATCCCCTTCAGAAGGCATTTCTCCAGGCCCTTGGTTCAAGAGAGCATGTCTCCAGCTCCTCAGTGCTCCACTGATGTTCTGCTCAACTGCACGTTCACTTTGGGAAGCAGCTTTGGTGGACTGGTGGGTGTCTCTGCGGCCAGTGCACAACCACATTGCGTTGCCCACTGGGAACCCCACTGGGTGCTCACCCCAAGGCTGGTATCCACAAAACGCAGTCTGCATTAGGTCCTTGGTTCACATCTGCTCTTCTCAAGCCAGGCAGCTTGAAGAAGTCGTTCCTTTCCCTACAGCTTCACTGGGGTACCTCAATGTTCAGCTGAGAAAACCTCCTGCTTTTTTTTTCCTGAAAGTGAGTCCCAAGATGACTTGCTGCTCTGTAAGGTAGTCCAAGAAGCAGACAAAGGACTTCTGATGCGCCACATAATTCAAGCGTCGTGTTTAATACCCACTCAATAGCCCTCACAGCACCTTATGTCTAACTTTCTTTCATACCTTGTGCCCGACACACTTTCTGTGCAAAGCACATCATTCCTCCCCTTCCTCCTCCAGCACAGAGAATATGAAAATGAATGGTTTCTTAATAAACTGGCCATAACAGTATTTTTTTAAGTAGGAGAAGCTGGTAGCCAGGTGTTGTGATGACAAACGACTGGCTCCCGCACTGGGTTTGGGAGTCCAGCATTTGAAGCTGGCTGGCTGTAATTGGGAGGAATAACAAACAATGAGCAACAGTGGAATGAGAAAGAGAGAGATCATTTCAGATGTTAGAGCAATAAACCGCAAATGAGATTCAGTGCTGGTAAATATATAATACATCATCAAGCCAAGAACAATAAAACCAGGGTCTGTCTCAGTAAACGGTAAATTCCTGCTGCGTACTGATCAAATGAGATGTGTGAGCCACTGCAGGGAAATCCTCTCGGCCATTAGCTCAATGAATGGTTGCCAAGTACAGGTTGGGTGTCGCTTGCTGAGAAGGACAGAGATTTGTTATTAGGCTTCTGAGAAACACAGCAGTTCCACCCTGGGTGGAGAGGAAGGTACCAAGCGAGGTGACCTGAGACCGCACCAGTCCCTCCGTGCACCATGATTCCCTCCACGGCCACCAGCTGGAGGGACAGATGCACCAGAAATGCAGAAGTAAGAGCTTTGTCACTAAGGATATTATTTTGTTTGAAAGGAGAGCACCATAAAGATATCACAATACCTTTAATATGGATTTTAATAAAGGGATCTGGGATATTAAATATGAAGCAAGCAAAAGATTAAAATGAAAACAGTGAATTGCAGAATTTACGGTGGCACAAATTAAAGCGTTCCTGTGGTATAAGCTCATATCGAAACAACTGCTGCATGAGATCTTGAAAGAGGTGAAGTCTTCAAGATACTATTGTAAAGATTTATCAGCAGTTCCTTTATTAACATCCCTATCCTTGAAGAAACCTGCACCATATCTTTTGATGACATTGTAATTTTGATCCTATTTTACTGAAGAAATGGGAATTTTGCTACTAACTTCAGTTGGAATAGAATCAAATTTTTTATCATTATTACACTGGTAATATTTGGAAGGCTGTTTTCTAGAGTTCTTAAGCTTTTACTTATAGATACAAAGTAGGTATTAAACTTTTCATCTGTGAAGAACAGTGTATGCTCTTCACGCTCAGTATTTGGGTACCATCTAGAAATTTAGCTTTAGTGTTTTCAAACACGTTAAAAGAAATGTGACAATTAGTTTACAGGTGGTATTGTCGGGTTTGGTAAATGTGACCCTTTCAGATCTCTTCAGAAAATGTATTTCATAATGTACTCACTTGAAAATTGACCAACACTTACACTTCAGCCAAACCTTTCAAGCCTTTTTATCAGACACCTCCTACCTCCATATTTGCTCACTAAATACTGTTGACTGTATTGAGTGATTAGTAGAAAATTTTCTATTTGTAGGAAATGATCTATATGATGAAAAATTCTAATTCACCTGGAAAATGTTCTCTTCTGCAGTTTACAGAAATGCCTGAAGACTAGGCTGAAATTTCCATCTCATCAAAACCAAAAGGATAGATTTCATAAAGATGTCTGAATGTCCATTCCCACGTTCACAGGGATTAAACGAGACCAGCACAACTTTAGCTGAAGACTGTGCAGAGTTCTTGCCTTTGGTCCTTGCAGTCCGGTCAGTTACTTGACAAGAGCTGGAAGGATCCATATGAGGACTAACACGACTAACTGGAATGACTCAGGAGTATTGAAGTCGTAACCCAAGCTCTTACACGAAGCTGGAGAATGGGTGAAGTCGCTGTCATCTTGTAATAGACATGAACATCTTTTTAAATAAGTATTCTGATTAGTAGGTTCTAGATGAGAGTTCTGATACAGAATGCTACTTTGACATATACAAGAAGTTTAATAACTGTGAATTTTTTCTAGTTTTCCTCTATGAACAGTATGATAGCAGGTGATACTCCTAATGCTGGTCCAGAGATATGGAAAGGGATGAAACTAAAAGAGCGAGAGGTCTGTCACCTCCGTCCTGATAAGAGGGGAAAAGGCCTAGATGACCTAAACATCGTATTGGAACTAAGGTACCATTAGATCTTGTTCCTGCCATCATGAGGAAGGTCACGCCCAGAAGGGGCAATGGCTGGAGCATGTATAGGTCAATCCAAGCTCCCTTCTGTGAGAGGCTGGGGAATACCTGGATCTTCCATCAGGAATTAGGCACGGGTTACACAGCTGCGCCAGGGACTCATTGTATTCCCAAGTCTAGTAACACACGTAATACATTTTGCTTTTTCTGTCTTTATGCATACCACATATTATACAAAGGAAGACTTGAACTGCAAACAGAAAGGGAAGTGAAACGGAAAATTGTGTATGAGGTTAATTCTTCCAGTGTGCCTCCAGGATGCAAATGCAAAGAGATGGCAGGTCAACAGCACATTATCTTTTGGTGAACCACTGTACACCGAACCACTTCTCGCCTACAGAAACTTCTAAGCTTGAATTAGTTTTGCCTTCCCTCAGTTGCTGGAAACATGGCAGTCATTGCTAAATGCTACTATCACTGCTGCAAATCTTTCTTTAAGGTTATCCATTTTGCCCCAGGAAGCTTTTGTGGCTTACATTTTTCCTTCTATCAAACAAATAATTACTCTACTTCGCCTCACTCTACTTCTGCCTCACTTCTGTTTGGTTTATGGAGGAGTTGCAGGCTAGAAATCCACTGTCAAAGGCACCTATGCTTATCCCAGCTACAAATTTAATGTAGAAAACACATTTCCCTGAAATCAGAAGTGATGACTTCTGCTAGGAACAGAGAGCACAGGAATGAGACAGCACATAAGCCGAAACTGAAGAACAATTGTAGCAGGGTATGAGACCTTGTGTTTCTTGATATCACATTTCAGGATCTTAAAGATGAGGAGCTTACTCACTGTAAAAGGATGCTGATCCTTGCTGATGCCTCCAGGAATATCAGTAATGAATACTAATGTTCATGACATATTTCTAAACTACTTAAACTGATATGATTGCTTTTTACATTACATAGGGTAAAATGGGGTGACTAGCTAACAAAAACAGTAATTCACTGAATATTTTAAGAGGCACATGCAATGATGTGCCTCACTTAATTAAGTGGCAAATATTTTATACTAGCCTGAATTTTGACAGTCTTACATGCAAACGATATTCCAAAAGATAATTCTCCATGTGATAGAGACTATAGGACTACAGAACAGAAATTACGACAAACTAATATATTGACTTCGTAACTGTACATGGCCTTCAACTGACTTGAGTCCCAACATGTATATATACCGTGTATATATATGCCAGGCATGGTAAGTGGCCACAGAAACCACAGAAACGGTGTTACAAAGAGATATGCAATTATTGGGATTTTATTTTAACGAATTCGGGGCCCATGGTTCTGGTAATGGGATAAACAATCTAGCTGAATGCCATTTACCATTCTGGGCAGCGTCCACCTGAATTGGTAGCATATTTTAGTTTTATCATTTCCCCGAAAGGGATTTTTCGATGGGTCTGGACTGAAGCCAACCCTTGGCACAGCTCAGTGCTGCTCTTGGGAAGCTGCAGGTGTGAAGCCATCCCCTGAAGTGCAGTATACCGGCCGAGCAAGGGCACCCTGACACCCCCCCTCGTTCCACATGTCCCAGAATAAGAGACCTATAGACCAGCCAGGGTTTATAATGAATAGAAAAGCCTTCCCCACTCTTCCGACTAAAACCATCTTCTGTGCCAGTTTTATCGCACTACACCACAGTGAGGTATTCCTGTCTGTATTTATCATACATAGCACCGCAAAGAGCAGAAATAGAACCGTAACTTTATAGGTCAAAAAAAAAAGACAACGGTTGTAAATGGTTGAATCAAATTATACCTTTGTTTGTACTATGTATATATACATAGACATATACATATAGACACATAGACACAAACATATATAAGTCTATGTATGTCTACCTCTCCTAAGTGACAGAAAACACGACCAGCAGTGTTGGTACGTGAGCAACCTGAGTACGTGAAGCAAAATTTTATATTGCCTGTGAGACGATCCTTGCAGAATGATAACTGGCATTGCATAGCATACTGTGTATAAAAAAATAATATCAAAGTACTAGTAAATAAGCTCCAAAGGACATGGTTCATATGAGATAACTGCACCTTTACTGTGCTTTCCTAAGGCTTGGTTAAGCACAGGGGCTGTGATTGTATTACAACAGCTATATTCATTACGACTTAAGCAGTTTACTGTTGAAAGACATTTTTATGCCGATTTGTCAACAGTGCAACACACTGGGGTTTACATCTTTCAGTCTTTATGTTTGGGTTAAATACAGCGAATTCTCTCATCACCTCTTTCCTACTGCGACACGGTTACTTACAGTTGTGAATGCCCCCACAAATGTTTGTGCTATTGCGTTAAACCAGTGCATATATTCATCATATTCTGGTGAAAGCGTGTCACTCACCAATACCTTCCCAGGGCGTCGCAGCAGCGATGCTGGCGGGATGCGAATGCACACACAGCACATGGGGATGTTCTGCAGTGCCTTGATGTTCACTAACTGTTGCTGTCTGTGAAAACAGAACCATGTGAAAAATCAGAATTATTTGTACGCAACAGGATTTCCTTATCTTAAAAATAATTCTAATCCTTCCCACCAAGTACTTGACTGTTAGAAGAAGGGGTGAATCCTCCTAAGGATCCTTCATCGTGGGAAGATGAGTAAGTTCACCTGAGGCAGGGATGGTGGATCCTGTTTGCTGGGCAGCTTGTTCAACCCAAGCCATCTACCTTGTCCTTAGATGTCTCAGGACCACCAGGGTGTCATCGTTATTTACTAAGCCAGTTATGGCCTTCATACCCACTTACCTCAATACTGGTAAATCCATTTGGGGAGCTGAGTTGAATGAGGCCTCATCACAGACACCAAAGTAGAGTCCGGGCCACCACTCCTCACATACCAGTAAAATGCCTTAATACGGGAAGTTTAAGGAACAAAAGCATCTATAGTGTTACACAGTATACGAGTCCCAATGTCACCTGAAACGCAATGAGCTGTTAGGATTTAGGAAAATGTTTTGAAAACACAAGATATAAACCCTCCCTGAAGGCTTTATGTACTGAATTTGAATTGCAAATAAGCTACAATATTTTCTGTTTCCCTAGGAAAAGTAAGCAATAGCAGTCAGGAGTGAAAAACAAATGAAAATCCAAGTCTTTTTGTGAAAAAGGAAAAATAAGAGTGATCAGTATCTGAAACCTTAGTTAAACAACAGTTAGTTATTTCCTCCTGCAAAATATGGTTCAACAATTTTAAGTAAGCAGTAAGTACTACAACACCATAGGTAAATCTTGCTGGAGCCTGTAAAACTGGTCGCTTCTGCTTCCGCTCTGGTAGGTACAAGTATTTGCTATTCAGTCTGTTATGGATATCTGGAAAATAGTCTGAGTGCAGAAAGCGCCTCAGGGATAAAAAGTTTGAAAAGAAAAATGTAGCTGTATATCATTGGCATTCATGAGAAAATTCACATTAGATGCCTTCAAATCAGGTGCTCAGGAGACAATATAGAGATCAGGAGCAATGGTGTGCCAAGAATGCGAGCCTAGCTGGGACAGACTCGGCTGAGCTCCTGGCAGATGAAGAATACAGAAGTACGTAAGGCCAAATTCAAAAGATAATATAGATGTGTGGAAGCTGATGGGAGGGAAAGCTGAGGCTGCGGAATAAAAAGGCTATGCATGCACTCCCTGGATTATAGCCTCCCATCTTCACATTTTGATTCCTTCCCTCCTATATGCATTCAACAGATCTCTTTCTAGAGCCGTTACACCAATCTATCAGCCCTGGGGTGAAGTTCCTCTGCATGCACCACTGTGGAATTTGGCCCCAAATCCCTGTTGTCAAACACTGTTTCTTTCACCGGGTCAAAAAGTTGCTATTTCTGCAAACATCGCTACATTTTGCCATGGGTAAAAATGTCAATTTGCTTGAATTTAGCTAAGAGCAAAATCGCATCATTCTCCCTGCCTGACAACTTTTACCTCAGAAAGATGTCAGTTTGCCACCTGAACCGATTCTTTCTCGCTTTTACAAAACTAACAGACAATCGTGGCAGAAATGTGAAATGTTGCATATTTCCATGAGAACTCAGATGACACCAGAAGTGCATTTTCTCCTTTGTCACATATTTGATCTTGTAAGTGTTTTGTTACTCAAAAAATAAGCAGTTGGAGAAACTATAGGTCTCGAGACCCAAAACCTAGGCATCGCGTTGAGACACAGCTCAACCTATTAAATAATAGACAAAATACTGGCGCTTTTGTTAATGCACTAAATATATGTCAGACCACTTTAGTTAATAAGTGAATGTATAACATATCCCCTTCTAAATCCCATTGCCAAGAGAAAACAGCAATAGAACTCTGAGGTTCAGGCACACAATTCAAAACCCTTTCCCTCTACGTGCTAAGTGCAATGCCACTAAGTCAATGCATCTACTCGTAGCCCACATTTAGACTGAAATTTTCAATATTCCAGATAACCAGAAAGAAAGGGTAGGTGAAAGCAATACTTCTGTGCATTTGCCTTCCAATAATATTACCCGGAGCATTTTCAATGGGAAGTGGCCTCTGCAGAACCCATCCGGGCAAAGCCATAGCTCACCAGCCTATTGCCCCTAGACACATTTCAACCACTCTTTTTCTATCACATTATTTCCATCTATTCATCTCATATACACACCTGTATGTCTCCCACATCACATCTGGATGTCTCAGGAATAGGTATCTTTCCTTCCCCCACAGATAAGAAGAAAAAGTGAGAGCTAAAACGTATCTGAGGGGTAGAGTCCTTATCTACGGATTTGTTTTCTCTAATGGGAAAACAACAAAAAATGATGCTGACTACTTCTGTAACAAACGTATTTGTACAAATTACATACTGTTGACAAATGGACGTGCAATCAGTAATTTTAGGGGAGAACGTAATGTTTCCCCATGATCATACTTAACATACTTCGGTCTCCATCTATCTGTCTAGACCAACTGTTCAAACCGTGGCACAACAATTAGAGTAAGTGATAGCGTTACCCCCAGAAAACAAAGAGTATGATGGCACAATTTATCTTGTTACATTTCTTGATTTAATGCCAGTCTGGGACTTCTAGTCTGAACGAGATTTTTCTTACGCTATAAATATTTCAGTTTTTTCATTTGTTCTTGATTTAGCTTGATAGTAAATAATCCCATGGAAGCTGCTGTTGGAAAGACATTGTAAAAATTATTAAGTGCCCGCTTGCCAGTTCGGTCCTTGTGTTTGTCAGAGTGAAGTAAGTAAAAGAGTTGGGTTACTTAAATGAAATGTGTTGTGCGTATACATATATCTTTACAATAATGCCCCATAATTTGCAATCTTAGAAGCGGGAGAATTACAGTTCTGAGGATTGATCAATATCTTATATGAATACAAAGAGCTTGGGGTACGTATTCAGGATATTGGCAGCAGCAGGTGCTGGCTTCTTCGTTTCAAAAGACTCAAGTAACTCAGCAAGAGGAGAACAGAGAGCAGGGAGTTTTTCAGAAGGATCTGTCCTTGTAAGAAAGGGTAAGTATCTTGGAAAAGGATGGATCTGGTCGGTTAATTGGCTTTTATTGGTGATTTTTTTGTCGTTCAGCATATTCCCCCTGGGAAGCATGTGAGTAATGCTGCAGGTTTTAAGTCCTTTCTCCTTTGAGCTGTAACTGCCTTTGGCAACTCTTGCACCTTTACAAGGGATTTCAGGTGATCTGCACAAAACAACTCACACGCTGAATGTCTAACGACCAGAAACAGGAAACTTTTGAGAGATCTTGAGGAAAGAGAGCTGGGTGGGAGCAGAGGAGGCAGGCCTGGGGAATGCTCTCTGTCCATATCAAAAACAACCACCAGGAAAAAACGTCCAGCACAGGAGGTGAATGCAAATAGAAACACCAAGGAAACACAACTCATGGGAACGTGCAAAATTCATTGCAGTACCTTCAGCAAAAGAGAATGTACAAATACTGGTTATTTTCTACTGATACTAACAGAGAATGTTGGCACCCAGCAAGCTGCTTTGTCAGTAAATGGGCAATTTGAGCCTTTTTCCTCAACGGTGTTGCTGGACTCACAGGTCGTGGTTGTTTGGGGAACCGGATCCTGCAGGTAGATCCCTCCTGCTAACCTAGAGGCAGAAAAAAATGCAAAACTGGGACACAGGGGAAGGCAAGGGGTCAAAGTCATACAATTAATATAGGAGAAATTAACATGAAATCTTAGTAAATAATTAAAATTCTAACTTTTTGATCTGAAGGATCAGGAACAAGGAAAAAAGGTAATGGGTTTTTTTGGTCTTAAATATCAGAGATGTGTACATCAGCTTCGAAACAAATATTGACAAGTAAGAGAAAGGGTGTGAAATAAATATGATGCAATTCAATAAGGAAAAGTACAAGGTTTCACACTTAAGTTGAAGTAAATCAATGCACACCTTCAGTATAGGCAGGTGGTTTAAAGAAGGGGTTAGAGTGGAACCTGAGCTGAATGCAAGTACTAAAAAAAAAAATACAGCCCTGCTCATTTGGGAATGTGTAAACAGCTTTTTGTCACTGCTCTGCCTCAGCTGGAGGACTGTGCCCAGCTCTGGGCACTCTGCTTGAAGGAAAATGTCAGCTGTGCTGAAATAATCCAGAAGAGACAAAAATGAGAAGAGATGATAAAACAATGGCTGAGGATAAACAAATCTGGAATCCTCTAATATAAAATATAATAATAGTCTTCAAACATGAAAAAAGGTATAGAGACAAACGTCCATGTCCATTGAGAATAGACAAATAAAGGCACTTATAGCCAATGTTAGAACAACTTTTAAACCAACAATGTTGTCAAGGTTTCCTGGGGAAGTTATGGAAAGACTTTTATCACTGTGTATCTTTGAAGCCTGATAGGCAAATATTTGCTGAGGATATTTTAGCTGCAGTTACTATTGCTTGGGACAGGATTGCCGTGTAAAGGCACCATCCAGCTCCTTTTTCTCTGTTTCTACTTTGACCGAATCATTAAAACTTCCATTTCTGTTTTTTAAACAGCTCAAACCATTTATACTTTTAAATGATGCAGAAGTGCTTCAGTAGACCCCTGATGCGTGTGAAGTGTGACCTCACAAAAGATTAAAAGACACTCTGTTTTTCCCATCTTTTCTTTCAAAAAACTTTTACATTTGTCAAGGTTTGAACATGCTCTGCCTGAACTGGCAACTACCAATAGTGAATGGTGCACCAGGTCCGCAGGTGTTTTCCCTGAGACTACCCACAATATTTAGGTGAGGTTTCTAAAACCCTATGAACAGAATTAGGCCCCGTATAGAAATGGGATGACTTCCAAAGGAGGTGAATTTTTTTGTTTTCTAAAAAACAGCACTCTCATTCATATCAGCAGTAAGTTTCAGGGCAACCTTGTATGATGTTTTTTTCACGCTGGTATGAAAAATGAGACAAGAGAGAAGAGAATATGGATCCGTAAATGTGCATCATAAATGTAATTTCTCAGTGGAAAATTTTCAGCACTTAAAAGGGTTTAGAATGATTTTATGATTTTGTAAACCCATTTTATTAAGTGATTTCTGGTTTCATCTGTTTTATGAACTGATTCCCAACAGTAAATTACCAGTTTGCCCTTTGGGAGTATAGGCCAAACAGATACTTTTTTCCTGGTTTAATTCATCATCTGTTGACTGAAACGTCAAAGGAAATGAAAGCAAATTGTTATGTAAATCCTTATGGGTGAATGCTTCATTTCTGAAGAATAAATGTTAACACAAAAAGAGTCTGTTGGGTTTTTTTAACATAGTGTACGTATGACATTGTCATGCCCTCTCCTCCCCCCTGAGCTCTACCGCTTTGCGTCAGTAAATGCTTACCTTACAATTCATTCACCAAAGGATCCTTTCTGGGAGCAGTAGCCCTGCAGAGCAAGACACATCGTAAAGTGTGATGAACATTTCGGAGTGAAGAAAAGTACATTTTTGCAAACAAACACCCTTTCTCTTACCCAGTAACGTCTGGCGGTGGATCACAGGCGGATTTTGCTTTCTCACTTGGAGAAATTTATGCTGTGCGAGCGATCTCTGTGCCTCGTGGATGGGTGGATGGGTGGATGGATGGATGGGTGGATGGATGGATGGATGGATGGATGGATGGATAGATGGATGGATGGATGGATGGATGGATGGATGGATGGATGGATGGATGGATGGATGGATGGATGGATGGATGGATGGATGGATGGATGGATGGATGGGTGGATGGGTGGATGGAGGGGTCTCAGACATTACATACACTTTTCATTCACCTCCAGATCTGTGTCATTTGGGAATTGTTTATCTCAGGATCAGATCCTATCTAGATTCTTTATTGCATTTTTAGCATCTGAGTCTTCAAACGGTGCCATAAAACATGATTTCACACAGGGAAAAATGGGGTATTTATTTCCAATTTGTGCTTTAATTACCCAAAATCTCTTTCTGTTTTTACAGAATACCAAGGTAGTCACAGGAAGACACACTTTACTTTCCACTGATTGGATGGGAGGAATTTTTGACCTTGGAAAGTGGAGATGGTGTTGCTATGGAAACTAATAAGTCTGCTGCCATTCATGAGCTGCAGCACAGGTAAAATGTTCCACTATTAGTGTTTGTGATTGATAAATCTGTATCAGCATCATAATTCTTCTAGAAAGGAGAAGCAATTACTAAAACTAACAGTACTTATTCGCATGAACAAGTGACTAAGGAGCTTTTCATTAGGACATGCTTTAATTTTAAGCAACACAAGGTGCTGCCTTTGAACTAGGAAAACACGTTTCAAGATCATAAGAAAGCTGTAATCCAGGTAATAGCTTTTTAAAACGATCTGAACGGTAACATTGAGAAGAAAGTACAATTGTTACTTGGCTAACATGCACGTGAAAGACATTTCTTAGCCACACCGCAACTAAATCCCAAACCAGCAAATGGAACTGGACTGAAAACCAGAGTAGCTTAGTGAGGTGTGTGGGAGCATTGCATGGTAGTTTAGTTTCCACACTTAGTATCTTACCCTTCGAATGCCTCCAGACTCGTAAAGTTTCTTTAAATCATATTTAACTTCAAGACAAACAAAAGCATTTGCTTATGAAGTCTCAAATTGGCAAGAACCATAAGGACTATCAAACATAAATACCAAAAATGAAAGAAAATCTTGCTTAATGCCCAGAGCAAATGCAGCCCATCAGCCCTCAGTTTCATTTCAGAGGAGAAAGCATGGTTGGTGGAAGCAGGACTGCTTCCCCCCATTCTCCTGCTGGAATATCCCTTGTGCTTAATTAAAATATCAACAGGTTGCTAACATATTGTACGGTAAAATGTTCTTTTCTGCCTGGCTGGGCATTGTTCACAGTGAGGGTTTGGTATTCCGAGTTCATTCCTTTTTTTGAACCTTTCTTCCAATTCAGAGCATGTAACTTGACAATCCTGCTCCATAAATCCATATAAATGGGATTAACTCATGTGACTCATTACAGACTCATCTCAAAACAGACACAAAATGGTAACTGAACTCTTTGAGGTTATAATGAATTTGGGAACAAACTGACGCTTCACACTTGGTCTGTGATGATAGAAACTACAACAACTGACTTTTGTCTACCATTAATGTATTGAGCTCTAACTAGCTGGTATGTTACTTGTACTTACAAGGAAATTGTATTAAAGTAACCTCAACTGATACTTAAATTCATTACTTAGTGCATAAGTCAGCAGCTGTTTGAAATGCAGAAACAGAGGCAGACTTCAGTAGTATTTTAAAATATGATTTAAATTAAAGTAGATAATATTTTGCCTAATAGATTTGAGAAAAAAATGTAAATCTCAGGATCAGGCTTTCTGTTAAATAGTACTAAGTGCCTGTTTCAGCAACAAACATCTAACGTGTTAAGGACTTCCTATTAAAATGTTTGTAGAGATTTCAAGCAAGGCGTCACTCGTTCAGGCCCAGACATGCTGAACTAAACACAACCACCACCTGCTTACGAACCAAATCTTCCCTTCAGTTGCCCACCCATGACCACAGCGTCTACGAGCCCTCTTGGGTACTTCTCACAGGTCATTTCTCTCTTTACCAGTCTAACTAAAGGACTTGTACCAATCTGTTAGAGTACAGGATTCCCCTAAAATTTCTTGATGGCTTTCAGCAGTTGTGAAATGGACGGTGATCCTGGAATACGCGTGACTGGAGGAGCCGTACAGCTTGCTGATAGATGAGATACTATTACACCCACGTTTCCTATTTCCAAGTACAACCTTTTCCTTCACTTCTTTCCACAAAGCTTTCGTTTTGCACACTTTTTTGTCATCTTCATCTTTCTTGCTAGACGATTGCTTTTTAATGAGACCAGTATCCTGGGCCAACTGAGTTAAAAGATTGGAGGAGCTCACTTTACCGTTAACACGTTCAGGTTTTTGAAGACTTAACAATAGATAAAAATTTTAATGTTCTGTATTCCCAGGCACGAAAAGCAGATCGCGATGGTACCTTTATCCTGATCCTGCCGTCAATTAGAGGAACAGCAAAAGCTCCCATTGACTTCACTGAGATAAGTTAATTTATACCTGGGTATAAATTAACTCCATTGTTTTCAGTGGAGCTATGCTGATTTTCACTACATGGCATTCTGAAATATGCTTCATGGTAATAGTCAAACCTGCAGTTATGGGCAAGACTTCTTTGATTTATTATATGGATGGCTCACATCAATTTCAGAGCAATAGAACTGAGTGGGAAAACCAGGAACTAGTCATGATGCTGAGTCTTTTGGGCTGGGGCTTGAAAGGTAATTCTGGTTGTTAATGACATTGGTCAGTCATTTCTTCCGTGTTCCAACCTCAGTTCTATCAGACGTGTAGAATGAGAATGATATTGACCTATAAATGAATTTTAGATCTAAGGATTAAATGTGCTGCACAGCAGAACTAGATATTATTATACACACACACACACCCCGAAATGGTAATTCAGTTACTCAAAAATCAAACTACCCTCTATATTCTCTCTGTATGGAAAGATCATGGAAAGAGTAATACTATTTTCCAGCTGAGATTTTTTTACGTGACTCAACAAGGGTCTTTGGGGTTTTCTTGCAAGTGCCTTAGGGGATAAAATAAAATAAAGTAATGTATGCATGCACGGAGACCCAGTGAGGGAACAGATTAGACATTTTTTTCATAACCCATTGCTATTTAAATGAGATAATCTGATCTAAGCAGAGCACCAGAGGCAAGAAGGGTGATGAAGATAAACTCAGAGATCATTACTTTAAATTCTGCGTACTTGTTATAAGGATGCATGACAACCAGCTCCTTACACTACCACTGAAATTTAAACATTGCTTTATACTAATACGCTAAGAAAGAGCGCTCACTTTCTGGATTAAAGACCTAGACAGAATTCTGAGAAGCTGATACGAACTGTAAAGTGTCCAAAGTGCTCAAAAAATAAAATAATTATTTATTCACACCAAAACTGTCACAAGTTTTCCTGCTACGGCTGCTCCTAGCTCATGCTTCTCTGGAGCTACTCAACAAGGCTGGTTGCGATGTCATATTGAGAGAGGAAGTCGTCTTAAGCACCCAGCAGATGCACCTTAGACTGGGACCTTACCGAAGTATATGATACTGGGGGAACAAACAAGCCTGTTGGTAGCTCCCTACACAGCAACTTATGTACACTCCCACTTTGGCACCAGTTTTAGTGTAAATATCTGAGCTTCCCTGTTTCCTTCTTTCAGTTCTCTGAGGCTCTTTTCTGTTCAGGAGGAGGAGGAGAGTTATCTTCTCATTATTTCTGCAGTTTCTGTCTTCCTCCTGAACAGCTTATCCAAATTTTCTGTGGCCCTCCCATTCTTAAAGGATGTCATGACCCCTTTTTTATCTGATTCCCAGTGGCTTCTGCCCTTCAAATAAATACATGCAGTTTTCCATATACAGAGATGGCCTGTGCAACTGTCCTTTGCTCCACTGACGGTCTTGACTCCATCACAGAAGCCAATGGGTTTTCCAGGTTTAAAGATGAGGAACAAGGAAAATGTCAGTAAAAGCTATCAGGCTCTTAACTACAGACAATATAAATATTAAAAGCTGAACCCGCCAGTCTGAACCTTCGCTTTGGAAATGAGGCAGTAACTGTATTTTTACACAGTCCTTTGGCTTGCTGGCTTAAATTCCATTGAAGATGCAACTGCAACCTCCCCAGCTGTATTTTGGCCCATCATTTTCAAACTGCTAAATTAGAGAGAGAAATTTCATGATGTAAAGTGTCCTGATACTCCTTTGGGTCACAGCATGATGAATATTGAACACATCACATCCCACACTCTGCCTGCAGTCTCTTGCAGATTTATTGTTAGCATAACAGCACCTTTAGGAACAGAACAGCAGACCATATATTTTAAGACAAGTGACATCTTTGCTATTTCTAACAGCGAGCTGTGGAGAGGAACTAGTCCAGTCTGGAAACATTAAGGCTTCTCTGAACAACCGGAGGCATTCGGAGACCCACTGATGAGTCAGAGAATAATAATAATTAGGTCTCCCTTGGACAACATGGAAGTTTTCATGACTTTGAGAAACAGTGACCCTGAAAGCTGTATTTCTGCAAATGACTTTCAAGCATCTCGCAGGAGAGGATGCCTGGTAATACAATGACCTTCTCAGGAGGGGGAAGAGTGACATTTAAAGAAAAACCTTTGTTTCCATTTATGGGGTGCCATGTGGTTCAGCTCATTTCCTTACATCACTGAGGAACAAACATACTCTGGTACAACAAGGCCGGCAAAAGAGAGCCCCTAAAAGCCCCTTAAGATGCAGTGATGGGGTAGGCAAAAGGGTGGTGGGGAGTCACAGAAAGGCGGGAGCCCTTCCCCTCCCACTTCAGAGACGACAAATTTTTTTGCTATTTGCAAGATGCAAGAAGAGGGACTATAACTGTATGTAGAAAGGATGGGCTATAAAATTATTTATATACTTTGATTTGATGTTAACAGGCTTTACCTGATTTCTGTTCCTAGAAAGACTTTGTAAAGATTTTGCTAATTGTGCCGCAGCTTCACTCTCCTCCACACCCAACTAGGATGCTCTAGGGGATACTGCTTTGACTGCTTCCAGTGCTGAAGGAATTCACTGTCTCAGGGAGGTACTGTCCCCACGGAACAAGCTGCTTCTCCAGCACCTGGAGGCCCCGGCATAGGCTAATGTGGGCTGGGAGAAATGGGAGAGAAGGGCTCTTGGGTGTGACTTTCAGTCTCATCTTCCTCTGGTACCTCATTTGCTTTCCCCTTACACACAATCAATGGTCTGGGTCTGACATGGGCCAGTGACAGCCCAGCTAAAAGCTGGTACTCTGGGAACCGCCACACATGTTCAGACGCAAACTCAGGAGCTAGTACCTCTTGTATTAGCAAGAAAAATATTACTATCAAAAAAGACATAAGAATATGTGCAAGACGGATGAAGACGACATCATAGATAGGAATGAAAAACAAGGTATCCATCTAATCCATCACCGAGTTTCAAAGATATCACATTTGGAAAATATTATCCCAAATGCTGCCTTAACCTGGAGAGTGGATTAGTCGCTGAGAGCTGCTTGTCCCTGTTCATTTCTGGAAAGGCTTACACAGAACCAGTCCCTCCGTATTTAATTTTAAGAGTGAGAATGAGCGATTTCACTGCTTCCATTTCCTGTCTCTTATCAGAACCACAAACTGTTTCTAACTCAAGGGCAAAAACCCAAACAAAATAAGGCAGTTTGTGAGAAATGTGAATCTGTTCTCACTGCGAGGCAACGTAAAGGACAAATCCTCTCGTGACAAAAAGGAACACTGCTCAGGGAGCCTGTGAGCAATTTCTGGCCCGACCACTTGCTGGTGACTTGAAAAGGAGGACGTTACAAAGCACCATGGAGTTTAAGATAGTTCATTTTCCTTCACTGCTGAATTCAACGAGGGGTACATTCACACCAGTGTGTGATTTCAGCTGCTATGATAATGAAGCACGTGAAGAAAGAAGTGACAATGTAGCAATGATAATAACTTCAATAAAGAAGTGACAACCTACTTTAGTAGCAATTAGCTGGTGTGACGGTGAGAAGGACTCGGCGCTGGTATTTTTATGCCTCCACAGATTGCAATGGCAGTCTTATCACTTGCTTTGACAATGGAAGAATTAGGGCAAAGCTCAGCATTTCCGAAAGCCTCACCTATCATGTTTAGTGAATGTAAAGGCGTTTGCAGCTTTTCACTAAACAGACGTAAACCCACCGGGAAGCTGTCGTTGTTCTGAGCAGGCAACAGAGTGTATCACTGGTGATGCTTCCCAAGTATACCACACCGCACCAAACCGACCTCCTGGATACAGGGAACAGTAACTATTTCCTACAAGTTTTTTTCTTAAGAAATTAAATTATGAAAGAGTCTTCCTTATTATACTTCATTTCCAAGAAAAATGTCTTTTTTTGAATTCCCTTGAGTGCACAGACATACAGCGAAAAAAAAGGTTAGAGCTCAGATGCTTCTTTGAGGGTGCACTTTCAAATTTTAGGCTGCATTGATTTAGCTGTCAGAGAGATGTTATTTACAGTTCCTGAAGTTAAGTGGAGCATACCAGAATTCATGGAAGTCATTACTGCAGTTTTATGTTTTCTATATGGCTCTAGTGTATAAGGCTTTTCCAGGGTCTGAAAGGCCTAACCCATTTTTATACTGGTTTAAGTAATTGCTACTTCCTAATCTCTTCAACTAGTTATTTTACATTAAAAAAAAAAAAAAGTTTTTTTCTCTACTTTAAATTTTACATGGTTTCTTTCTGTTTTGTATCAAGTCATTTCATCTCTCTGTATGAAAGGCTTATTAACTTTGTAAAATAACGTCCCAGTACTTTAGAAGTAATTCAGATTTTTTTCATTTTTTGTTTGCGACAGCTTCAAAGATAATTCAATTTTACTTTATTATTACTGCCAAGAAGCTGAAATTAGCAGGTGATTAAGCACTTAAAATAATTTGGGCATCTTCCATTGCCAGCAATAGAAAATTTAAGTATATAAAAAAAACCCCTTAAGATGGCACGGTAATATATCACTGAAATAGTTCACTGAGGCACACTGGTTTGAAGTCAAATGTAATTGAACATAATTCTTCGTTTAACAGAAATATTTGGTGGGGAGCCTGCTTCCAAAACTCCAGATGAGCACAAAACAAGCTGAAACTGTGCATCTGCTGCAGCCCCCCACACTGCGCAGGACTCCTCCCGGCCCCCAGAGTGGTGCGAGATTTTGCTCACACCTGGAGCCCTTCAGGAAGAAGCCCACAGCCTGTGTCTGATCTCTCACGTCTACAACTAGCTCCCTTTGAGCTAACTTCTAAGACATTGTTTTGCAGAGGTCACTATTAGAGCAAGGTACTTTGTTTGTGAATGATAAACTAAAACCGCAGGTCTGGATTTTGAGGTCCCTCATTTCAGACTGGGGGCTGCTGCATCTTGACCCGACATACTGCTACAGTAATAAAATAGTTACCAATAGGGATTCCTTTGGAGTCCAATAGTCAAATCTATTCTCGTTTTATCTTCACAACCAATGCCTCAATTAAAGGACTGACACGTGAAACCCTAAGATTTTATTATGGTGAGAATGATGGACATGTCCCACATGAAATGGAGAGAAACCCAGCTGTAGTCTGTAGTGGGTAACTGATGTAAATGGATAGTAAGAATGAGAAGGATTTCATTCCTTTTCGGAAAACAGACCTTGAAAATGCAAAAAAAATAATTAAATCTGCTTTGCTTAGAAATGGAAACCCAGATCCCATTTCCATGCTGCTTAATATTCCCATCAAGCAGATCTGCACACACCGACGCGGGTGAAGACCTTGCCCACTAACTTTTAAGAGCTGAAACAATATCTGCTACTTCCACGTAATCACAGACTGATCATCCCTTCCATTGTTTGCAGGGGCTTGAAAATAAAACGTCTCTAGTTATCGATTTGCTACTTCTTTTTCATTTAGCGACTATTGATCGCTGTTTATGTGTGTGTGTTTCTTGTTGAGCAGAAATTAACATTGAAAACTTCTTGGAATTCACTGCATTCATACCTACTTGACATTCCTGGGGAAAGCTTGCTACCACAGTCACTGTAACTGGGGTTTTCAAAATCCTGTTTCGCTTTCTCCTCCCATCTCTTGGCAGCGAAAAAAAAAGATTTATATACAAAATCTTTTTTTTTATTATTATTATCCTTGGCACTTGCCTGGGACAGAAAATGTGGTTGTGACAGAGTTTGATCTCACAGAGTAATTTCAAACCACACAGTATTATTTAGGCTGTGGTTATCGTGCCTACATTACAAAAATAAACCTCTTAGGGATGTGAGGCATTTTTTCATGACTATCTGGAAGAGACACTCTTGTGATTACCACTAAAATTGCTTGCTGGTGTGTGTATGGGAAGCCAACTCTGAGACACATGCTGATCTGTAATTTCTGAAAAATATGGATGCATTAGTCTAGTGGGGCCATGTGTAGGGGCTGGAGGAATGAAAATACCTGAGATAGCGATGAACCATTCTTTCGCTGAAGCTATTACATCTGTACCATCTCTAAAACAGTCCTCTCATTGGTCTTATTACATTCAGATACTATAGTTTTCCTAGTTTTGGCTCTATCATCTCCAAACACAATCAAAATCAGGGGCCAAGTACACATTTTCCGTAAGATTAGATTATAGTCCTGACCCATCAAATAATAATGCAAATAGATTCTTTTTATTTACCTTGCATTTGCTTTTCATCCTCCAGAACTTCCCTTTTCTGTATTTTTTTCATTAAACATTAAGGCTAAACTCTAAAAATAATTAAGAAATTAAAAGCAATGTTTAATTCTCATGGAATTACACGGTTTCAGGAAACAGAGAAAAAAAACAACACCCACGATTTCAGGATTTATGTTAGTAATTGCTCTAGTTGATGGCACAGTTATCATAATTAGCCTCCAAACAGAGATAAGGCTCTCTATGGCTTCTTCTGCAGGAGTTAAGAGGGGAGCAAGTAAGAGGGCAACTCTGGCAGGGGGAGATAGATTTCAGACAGAGAGGAGACCCTGCAGCCCCCACTTCTCTGGGTCTCTGCCTCCCTCTGTCTGTGCAAGCTCCATCTGGAGGCGACGATCCTTGTCCTAGTAGGGCAGCTCAAGGAGAAAGCTGGCTAAAGTCCTACCAGCTTTGCAGCAAAAGGTAAATTTATAGACTTTATTACTTTTATATGTTTGATTTTTAGACCCCTTTAGAATTTTGGCAATGGGATTTTTTCTTCCCCTCCTGTATAGCGTAGTAGCATGGTATTTTGTCCTTTGTTCAATATTAATATATGCTTTATTGTTCTATTCTAATTACAGTCTCATTATTAAAGGGCCACTATGTTTTCCTTTGACAGATATTGCATCTCATTGCTAGTGGATCTTGGTTATTCTGTGCTTATTGTTATTAATAATTTGTAGCAATTGAATTGGTATTAGAATATTACTCTGCTAAATCACTTGCACTACTAATTAAGGCACTATCTGTGACATTGTTTAGCTCCAAACATCATGCTCCTGCTTTTCAGCCTGCTATAATTACCTGTAAGTCATTCATTCCTACTTATGGAAGTCAGGTCTTTTAATCAAGCCTCCTGTGAGCTTTGCTGTTGGTGTGAGCTGCCGTTGGTAGGAATGAAAAGTTCTCGTGGACAAAGATATTTTTGTAATGCCAAATGCACCTTTCACTGCAGCCCTGAAGTCCTTAGAAATCGAGTAATTGTACTTGATAGTTCCAAACTGGGCACAAAAGAAGAAGGAGGGTTTTGAGGGAAAAGTGAAAGATTACTAAAGTAATCCAACTATTCAAGGTCTCAGCAAAGAAAGTCACCATAGCTTTAAAATGTCTTCTCTTCACAAAACATTTGTCTGTAAGATCACATCTGTCATAATATTTCTTGGAATAATATTTTCTCTGAATTAGCAACTTCACTTCATTATTCATCTGGGCATATTATTCACTTTTGCTCCAAAATAGAAGATACAAAAAGGTCATTTTTGAATCATCAGTGAAAACTCAGGTTAATGGCTGGCGGGCCTACTGACGTATGTATGAAGCGTGATTCTCTTTTAGTGACAGGACATCTGACATACCCTGCAGATCGCAAACATTTTACACAGATCCAGGAAGATCAGAAACATGGTTTATTTCTGTGCCACTCCTCCTGTAGTCATTTTAGTGGAGTGTAGAAGGTAGCAGGTATTTGTAGTGATGCTGTTCTGCCGGAGCTGCCCTGCACACACCTCAGCACACACATACACTTGACACGGGCACACCAGTGCCACAGTGACGTCAAATTTGATTTATGTATTTTCATTAGTTCATGTGCATTTCTGAGTTAAGCAGACAATACCAGGAGAGCTGCACACGCAGACTGGAGTGGAGTCGCATCTCACCTGCTGGAAGCGTCAGGCTGAAGCCCTGTGCACCAAGAGGGCTGCTCAGGGGCAGGCTGGCAGCAGGAGAGGCAAAGGAAGGTCCAAAAGCAAAGGATGGCTCTCTGTGTTAGCACCTTCACCTTTCTATGGGGCACCCCTCCTATGAACACAGGCTTGGAGAGTTGGGGGTGCTCAGTCTGGAGAAGAGAAAGCTCTGAGGAGACCTCAGAGCCCCTTCCAGTACCTAAAGGGGCTCCAGGAAAGACAGGGAGGGACTTTCTACAAGGGTATGTAGTGACAGGACAAGGGGTAATGGCTTTGAACTAGAAGAGAGGAGATTTAGATGAGATCTGAGGCAGAAATTCTTTGCTGTGAGGGGGGTGAGCCCCTGGCCCAGGGTGCCCAGAGAAGCTGTGGCTGCCCCATCCCTGGAGGGGTTCAAGGCCAGGTTGGACGGGGCTTGGAGCAACCTGGGCTGGTAGGAGGTGTCCCTGCCCAGGGCAGGGAGTGCAAATAGTGATCTTTAAGGTCCCTTCCAATCTAACCCATCCTATGATTCTATGTAGTTTTTGATGATTGATTAGTCTTCCTACAGCTTATAAAAAAATGTATTCAGGCAATGCAATAAAAAAATGCAGGGGTTAATCTCTAGTAACTTCTTGTTGGACAAGAGGAAAAGGGTTCAAGCTATGTCAGGGCAGGTTTAGATTAGATATCAGGAAACATTTTTACACTGAAAGGGTTATTAAACATTGGAATAGGCTGCCCAGGGAGGTGGTGGATGCCCCATCCCTGGAGGTTTTTAAGAAAAGGGTAGATGAGGTGCTGAGGGACATGGTTTAGAAGGGGTTTTTGTCAGGGTAGGTTATGGTTGGACTTGATGATCTTAAAGGTCCCTTCCAACCTCAGCGATTCTATGATTCTATGATTAATCAGACTGGTATTTCAGTCATATTAGTCTAAAGCTACTGAAATCACTGATGGTATAATGCAACTTAAATCAGAATATAACATTATACCTCCAACTACTGTTTCTAATTAGATTTATCCTGCTTTACACTGAACGCAGTAGAAATAAAAAGAGTTTTTTCTGCGTCTTTCTCGTAAACATTTTTGGTTTTGCAAAACATGAATAGTTTGCTCTAGGCCAGAGAAAATGTAGTCATTTATGCAATAGATATTGAATTCATATTTGCCTGACAAGTGACCTTATCAGCTATAACTTGTCATCTTCTAATTAGTCTACATTTATTTTTTTCACTAAATTAACCCCTAGCCTCTCCTAAAGATAAGTTGACAGTATACCAAATTGTGTGTGGTGCTGCAATTAAAATGGTGGTGCATACGTAATCCACAAATTTGCCTTGAGGAAAGGTACATCTCCTTAATATTGTATCAATCTGATTACAAATTGCAACAGCTTTTATTCCCAATGATGCCACTGCCTTGCAAGACTTACTAACCAGCAACAGTGATGTCTTCTCTTTAGTCTAAGAATAATCACGTAACACGAAAAGCGCACAGTGAGATCCAGGGAGCAGGAACACCTCTGGATGGTTAAAACACATTGCAAAGTATAAAAAGTACGCAACAAACACAGATGTATCATCAGTCTTGGAAGTTTCCTTTTTTTAACAAAACAAAAAAATGCACCCTTTATAAAATCTGAATCCACATCAAGTTTATCTGGATTCCAGGTTCATTTTTGTCCACATAAAGTTTATCTGGATTCCAGGTTCATTTTTGTTTCCATATCTATTTTCCAGATTTTCTATGTCACAATACTTAAATTGAGAATTTCTGGAGCTGTACAGAAGTACAACTGCAGGAGCTGAGAAAGCTTTCATATAAATAACCTGCATGTCTACAATTTTTGAACATTTTCAGAGACAGACAGCTGCAGATGAAGAGTTTTGGTATTTTAAATTTATTGCTTCATAAGTTAAATGCCCAGATCCTTCAATTTTTTTAAATGTTACTGTGTTTTACAGATCAAGGCTGACCTGAAAGGTAAGCATCTAACACTAGTATTGAAAAGAATGAAATCCCATGAACAGAATCCAGCCTCATTCACATTTTATGCATTAAAATAACTTAACTTTACGGGTTCTGCCCAAAATCTAAACCACGATTTGAAAAATCAACTGAAATTCATATATATTTTAAGGAAACCTAACCTGATTCAAGATTTTATGTCACAATCTTATCTCTGTAAAAATGCTGCACTGCCCATATACGTAAATAATTTATAGGGAGAAGTTGAGAAAAGAGCACTTCTCTAAAATGTCCATATAGTTTTCAAGACAACAGAGATACGAAAATACTAGCACGTAGATAATAAATTCATTAAAACAAGACGCGTTGCAAATTCAGTCGGGCACAATTATTGAGGAGAGGAAACATGTAAGACCCTACTTTCTTTCCTTTAAAACTCTGCACTCTAAACTCCCCTAAATTAGAGCAGTATCCATCATTGATTATGTCATTCCCCAGAAATACGGCCTTCAGGCAGTTTGCTATAACTCTACCGGTGATACTACACAGCAGACACATTAAGTATCATTCAAGATGATGCAATTTTCCGACTCCTACAAGTCAAGCAAATATGTTCTCAGCCTTCTGGGACAACCTTTATCGCAGATGGATGACACCAGCCGGTGACCCACGGACTGAAACAAAGCAGCCCCTCATGGCCCTCTACGTGCCTTTCCCCTGCTCCTGATCAGGGCCCTCACCCTTACAGGAAGGACAGGTACTTAAATACCTGAACCCCACTGAAACTGGGGGATCAAGAGCCTGAATTCACGTAACACTCAGCCTTTTGTCTTCACAGCCTAAAATTCTCCATCCCTTCCATCTCTTTCGATTTTTTTTTCCTTGCAATATCATCTTTACATTATTTAATGCTTTTTGAGCTTTACCTTTTGTGTTTTATTTTATTTTGTCTTTGCATTTATTACATTTTACTGCTCACATTATCCCCGTAATTGAAATACTCTCCACCCCAGCTCAAGTTTGCCGTGATGAGAAGTAGCTCCCGCATCGAGTATTCTTCTTCCTTTGGCACATTAAGGCATCAAACCAACTTTTTTTATAAATCTGCTTCAGTTTGAATTTCACCACTGGCATAGATGAGATGACTAATCCAATTTCCCTCTATGTAGAGAGTCCTCTTGCAGTTCTTTCCGCACTTCTACTTTCTCCCTGAATAGTTGTCATTTAATGCCCCGTTATCTTAGATGGCACTCATTTAGTGGTTTATTAAGCAGTAATTTAGCAGCCTGTTATCAGTTTCTACTGTAGCTAAGAAAAATATGCAATCCAAGATTTCTGTAGAATTACAGCATTTTCGTGATTTTTGGATTAGAGAAAAATTACTGAAAAGTAATACATATGAAATGTTTTCCCTGCATTTTGTTATTGTCCCTGCACTAAAGCTCCCATCAGGCTATTCAGAACGTAGACGGCCTGATTTCTATTTCTGTCTCCAGCCCAAGCTGTGAAATTGGACAAAACTGTGGAGAACTCCATGGACTGAGATAAGTGTAAGGAGGCCCTTAGTCTGGACTCGGTTCTCCTGCCTGCCCTCAGACTGCCCTTTCCGTAACATTTGCAGGTGGGGAGAAAGCACAAGGCTCAGCTGAGTTTTCATGAGCTTCTTAAAAAACAGGGAGTTTCAATGAAAAAATGGGCAAGGATAGAAACCAAAGTGCGCCCCAAGCATTAAATGCAGTAGAATAAAGGGATCAGTGTAAATCCCAGATGGAAATAATTTTGATGCTAACATAGGCAAAGACTTGATTTGAAATTATAGCTTTTAAGATCTGAAAATAGAATTATTTTTTTTACTAATAAATTATTCCTGTTTCTTAAAACAAATAATGAAAGTAGAGATAAAAGGAAGCGGCTAAAGGGGGTAGTGAGATGCCAGCCAGCTGAACTGGCACTGGCAGTTGAGCAGGTACCGGAGATGTGGGAATTTTCTATCTGCTTATGAAAACCATTTCTCATTCTGGTTTCCCTCTGGAAATGGACGCACAAGGGACACAAGAGGACAAATCATACAAAATCTTCCCAAGTTCCGTAGTGTCCCACTGTCTATGGGCTCTCTTCTGAAGCGAGTGCTCCAGGAAAAATTATGAGGGACACTTAAGGAAAACCATATTTTGGACTACTGCTGTTTGTAGGAGTACAGTGTTAAAATGACGTCAGACATCGACATCAGAAGGGGAGAGGGACTGCGTTAAAGGTATAATGGTAGGTCTCTCCACCTTTCCAGTTTTCCCCAGGTTTTTCAGCCTGTCGACATGGCCAGCAACGTTTCCACTTCACGTAGCCCTGGCTCCAAGCCCCGCCGTGGCCAGGTCAGCCCTGCCTACTGAACCCTGCCCTTCCCCTCTCTGCTCCAAAGCTGAATTTCAGTGCAGCCCGAACAACCTGCTTCCCCCCCCCTCACTCCTTTCAATTGGGTTTTGCTTAGCTATTTATGCTGTCATTTTTTGGTGAATATATCGGATAAAGGTCATTTCTTACTTGAACGGAAAAGAACAGTAATTTGACAGTGAGACATTCCCAGCTTGCCGTGCATCAGAAATGTGGATATCAGCTCCTTTAAAACAGAGGCTAGAGACAAAAACTGCCCAAGCAATTCAATTGCTAGCAGTTATTTTCCAAAAAACGAGCATTTACAAAGTGATGTTTGCAGCTTCTGCTGTGTTTTAGGATGCCATTACTGAAAAGACTTTTAACTTCATTGGTGTTTGCTCAGAAAAAGATCACCATGAAGATATTAAATAGTCACAAAAGACGATGGCTTCAAATAGTGTCTTTTGGCTGATCTATAATCATTTGCTTTGGCAATTTTATTCAAGAACATTAGCACTGATCGCTTATGCTGTGTTCCTAATTATTTCTGAAATATTGTGCTGTTGCTCATGCTGAAATGCATAACGAGCAAAGCGGTAGGTTAGTTCGAAATGCAATGTTCTAACTGGTTTTTAATCAATGAGTGATAATGATAGCTTGTGTTTTGACTTTCACTGTTTAATTGCCAGTAATAAAGCAGATCTTAGTTGATGATATTTAACAGAGTTCAGTTTCATTTATCTCCATTTATTCTATTTATTTTAAAAGTGCCTGGAAGCTTTCAGGGCTTGACAAAATAACGAAATATACGATGCTAATTGTGTTTTGGTTGCCTAATATTTTCCGCAATAGAGGATTACGATGCCCTGTCACGGGGAGCTATTGCAGCTCACTGTTTGCAGCAGGTTTCCGAAATGCAGTAGGTGTCTAAGGGTGAAGCTATGTTCCATGAAATCCCAACCAGATTTTTCTGAGATATAGACTGTTTAAATCACTACTTCCCTTCTGCTGCTTATGATAGTAGCGATTTTTTTTTCGCCAGGATGCCAAAGCAATAAGCAAACATAAATATTCTAAGGGTGAGGCAGATCTGCAGGTGATGCTACACAACAAAGTACATCTCATCAAACCAGACAAACTGACCCAGATTAAAGGTGCAGCCAACTGATTATATGACAGTCAGCCAAAAGCAGACGCCTAAATAAGACGGTAAGAGCCGAGACGGCATATAGCTTAAATACTATATTGCGTAATTCTCTACTTTTACACTACATGCAATGCCCAAAGCAGAGATCAGCTGGGGTGATTTTTCTGGTAGGATGGTGGACACAATCAAGGAACAATCTGGGAGCGGAGAAGCGTGCCCTACACCACACTCCAGGCAGTGGGTCACTCTCTGTATGGCAATACAAAGGGCCAGGAGGGAAAGGGAAGAGACATTTCTGCTTACCCTTGAGTTTCTTCACTGGCCAATAGTCAACTTTGCAACAGGTTGTACCTGATTTTTGGTCAGGACAGACCATTTTATTATTTAAGTTTCTTTCTAAGTTCCAAATTTAGTTTCAATCTACAAAATGAGTATCAATACCATGACGACAAGCATATGTAAATCAGTCAATACGATAAATATTTCGATAATATCCTGCTTGATTAATCTAATTTAAATCAGGATCTGCCTTGCATTTAAAATGTTATAAATATCTCTTGCATTGCTCTTCAATTCTATGTAAAAAAAAATAAAGATCCTTTTAATCTTGCCTGGTTTGACATTATTTTAATTGCTTAAGATGATTTATTTTCAAAGATTTTATTCTCAAATGATCAATCATCTGAAAGCAAGAAGTAGGTGGCAGCCTGAAATTTCTAGATCAGATCTGCCTGTGTCCTAAGGATTTTTGCCATGATAGTAATTTGGACTACAAAAATAAATTCTCTCTACATCTTTTTCTATGATCTTCATGATCTCTATTACTTACAAGCGTTATTCCTGAAGAGAAACTTTTCTATCTACATACAAAATAATTTCTGATGTCAAGCTCTTACCGCTAGTTCCTGACTACCTTTATTCATGCCTGTTATTTAAGCCCTACTGGGAAAAGCAAGCATCTATGAAGCAGCCATTTCATTCCAGTCATTTAAAGTAAATAAGCAAAATTTAAATAACATGTACACAGAGCTTAAACATCCACCTGCAATTTAAGTCCCCTATAATGGTGATTGTATCGAGCTTTGTACACGGCCTGGGACTCATAACACTGCAAAACCCAAAATACTACTTCACATTACAACATGTTTCCTATTGAACAGAAATGGGAATTACAAAGTGTGCCCTCTGGAAACAAAAGAGGAATCATTTGCTTTAGCATATTCAAACTATTTGCAAACTATTGTTCTTCATCATTCCTTTTCCACTCCAATGGGGCTGGATTTTTGCTACTAAGTATCTGCCTGAAAATAAGGCAGCCCTCGTCAATATCCAGTAGCTATTGCACACTGAATTGGTACAGTTTTCAAACACCAAAGTATTTAGCAAACACTTATTACATAACATTCACTCAATATAAACAGAACAACAAAGAGAAATTCTTCGCAGATCTCTTCCCTCTTTCCCTACTCTGTATTTACTTGTAAGGATGCATAGATACCATCCATTTATATATGCACGTAAGTATAGGATAAATATATGTTACATAGTACAGTGTTTCACGCACAGAGAAGACTAAATGAAAAAAGGAGTATCAGTTGCTTATACTGTGTTCAGCAGGGGTTGATCCGCTGCCCATTGAAGTTCATGAAAGGCTTTCACTGACTTTAAAGCACCTGGGCTCATATTCTCTAGATAGAAAAAGAAAAAAATTGATGAAGCATGAAACTGTATCTACTACCAGCTATAAAAATCTTAGCCAAACTTAGCATTCATCAGGCTGCTGCATATTGTCTATACTAAAATTACAGTCATACTGGGGAAAAAAAGTAGTATGCTAATAAATTCAGCTGTATTTCATCAGTATTTTTCCAACAGATTCCCCAAGTCTCTCTGCCACGGGGCAGGAAGAGGGGTGCCATGAGATATGGTAAAGATTTGTGTAAACGAACTTGAGGATTAAAAGGCTTGGTTGTCCCAGATACCTCAGCTTAGCCAAGAGCAGGGGGGCAGAGGAATAAGGCAGTTCAGTCTAACTCCTTGAAACCACTCAGATGCTTTATCCTAACACAGAAAAAAGGAGAAAAGAGAGACAGAGCTATACTTCCCTCTAGGCTTGCTCAGGATCTAGAGGAAAGTGGCGATGGAGCAATTCCCTTTAGTCTCCTTCTGTCTCCAGAGTCACCGGAGCACAGGGCTGCAAGGCAAGATGCTTAATGAAAAGACTAAAACGGGCCTGAAACGGAGCTTAAATGCTGGAAGAAATTTCCAGATTTTTTTTTTTTCTGTTTTGAGTATAAGCAGAACCGTAGCTTGCCATGTTGTGATAGGCTTATTCAAGTCAGTGTTTCACTCCCTCCCCCTCTCTATGGAGCAGCTATCAATAGCTGTGATAGAGTTTTGAAGTCATCACACAAAAGCCCAGAGCTGATCAACAGTAACGACGGCAAAAATTATCTAAGCTTAATTAATCACCATCCTCCTAAGACAGTAAAGCACAGTTACATTTTGCACAAAAAAAGTTACAGAGAAACAAAGTGCTGGATTTATTTAAGTGGCAGGATATTAAATGATATAGCTGTTATCTTTTCCTGTGTTGTAAATTATTGAATTAAGCCTTCAGTCAGTTTGGCAACAGTGCCAAATGAATATTACAACGGTACAATGCAGCAAACAGTATCTGTCATCGAATCTAGGTCTCACTTATAACTGAAATTACAGTGAACAAAATGCTTGTGCAGTAGATTGGAAAAGGTTCATTATTATTTATTCATCTTGCCTAGTAACACAAAAACTAATGAAATTTCATTGAGAAGAGTGCATGTCAAGATTACTATACATCATAAAGACACATCCCTCTAACTTCATTGTGGATATTTGTCTCCGTAATTAGATGTCTGTTCCACAATAGTTCTGTATCTGAAGGACATGACCAAGTTCACGACATAAAACAAATCACCTGCACAAATGAAAAGGCTTCCTTTATCTTGTCTACATCTCGCACGACAGCACAAAAGTCTTCAGAAATTCTTACCATAAAGCCAATGAAGTCACGCACAGTTAGTAATTCTAGCATTGTTACTGGCTTTTTTTTACTATTTTTTAATTAAATATTGCATTATTAATACCATTCACACATTGGTGTATTTGTAGCCCCTCTACCTATTCAGGCTATTGTACCTTTACACAGATCTCCACAATGAATTGTTCATAAATCTGTGTTCATCTGGAGCCAAAAGCGTAAATTAGTGAAGCTCCACTGAATGCCATCCAGAATGCATCAATTACGAGCAATTTTCCTTCCCTCTAGCTTGAACTTCTGATCTGGAATCTTGAGGGAATATTTTGGTTTTGTATTGAATGCAGTCAGTATCATGCAAATCTGAAGTAAGAGTTTGATTGCTATACTCAGTATGATATTACGAGAAGCATCACATTTTGGCATTTAGAGATCTATCATTAATTATTTTGGAATTAGAATGTGTGTATCTGTTAGATCAAAATGCAGATGGGTAATAAATTCACTGATACCCAATTATATTCACAGAAAGTTAGCTCAAAGTGTTGAAGCAATTCTGGTTATCATAATAGAACTGTTAAAAATGTCTGAAGCATCAGATTTTGACAAAAACTTTTGTTAATATATATGTTTAACTGCAAAAGGCTCATAATTCAACAATATGATTGGTTTGCATAATACTTCCTTAATTATTACCTGTGATATATTACATACTAATTTTATATGCTAGAATCTGGCAATCCTGACAGTTAGATATATTAGTAATTAAAGTCGTATTTTATGGTTTTATTGTTTATTTTCACACCCAAGTGCTTCAGGAAAATCTGCAGTTAGTGTAAAACCTGAGAGCATTGCTTGGCACATTAACCTCACATCACCCTACCGACACCACTACACACGTTATGTTTAAATATTAGGAAACATATTGGGATATTGCATTATTTCTTAAGGAATAAAATTTGGGGGATACAGAATTGTTTTCCTTGAAGACATTTACCATTTCTGTGCCATTTGACAGGGCTGGAGGAGCCCTAACTATTCCAGTCTTGAAAGTTAAGTCTCCAAACTCAAGTTCAGATGGTGGATCTCTGGGTGAGCCACGGCAACCTCCACGCACAACACGTGGGAAGGGGGGACAAACTGCTTGGCGTGACAGCCCCAACCCCGCTGCTGGGAAACGGCAAGTTCACAGCGATTCCTCCTTTCCTCTGCTCACCCTCGCTGTTCTGCCAGTCTGCGAGGAAGGGGTAGCGCCAGCCTCCTGTGCCCCAGATGAAAGGGACGCCTTGCTCTGTTGACTGTCATTTTCCAGACAGTCGCGTATATAAAACCTGGGCTTGAGCGCCAAGCTTCAATTCATTACTGAGAGTTTCTCTGACTTCAGTAGGGCCAGGACTTCACCCTGTGCGCCTCCTCAACGCCTACCTTTCTCCCTACATCAGAGTTAGCTAAGTGTCTTTCTGGTTTTGGTGTCTGATAACAGAGACAATGTGGAATTTCACCACTACTCCCAATTTGACTTTTTCAATAGAAGCTGAGACTTGAAAGGAGCCCTGTGTCTCTGGAGCTCTGTACATCAATGTCTGAAGGGAGAAAACACATGAAAGTTGAAGGCCCTTTGGGAAAATCCTACCGGTTTTAGGTTGCTTCTGCCTGCTCAAGCCTGTAACATCTCTTATAATCTCCCTCTCTCTGTCCCCTGCCTCACTTTGATTGAAAACTGAATGTCACTGAGAGGGAGAGGAGGGAAGCCTGCCTCCCATTGCCTCTAGTACTGACAAGCTGTTTTCCCAGAATGTTTTCACGGCCCTTTTCTGCTTCTTCTTTTCCAATCTTCTCTTTCAGCGTTAATATCTGATTCCTTGAACTGATGTGTGTTACTTTACACTTTCCTGTTAGCAAACGGTGTCTCATCCATTACCTCTCGTTTTGCATCTGTCATGCTCCTTTTAAAGTCCTTGAGCTACCTGGTCCAGGCCTTTGATGGGGAGAATTATCATTCCGTTCTGCTTCTGACAAGATTCAATCAAAAACCCCAACGTTATTTGCAGGGAAAGACTCCATCACATTTAAAAATCTGCAGGCCCTATAAAGCCCCCTCCTTCCAATTAAAACTTACCAATGTCTTTAGCTGTGAAGAAAATTAAACAGATTTTGAAGTAATTTGGATTCTTTGTATGTTTTCTACCCATGCTGTCATTACAAGGAGGAAGTCTCTAACTCACCCATCTCATCCTTTTTGCTAGAACTGACAGGTGTTTTACTATCAAGCTGATTTAAAAGAGGCCTCTTAATCAGGTGTCAGCTTTGGCCTATAAAGTCATATTAATGTTTTGGATCAGATGTGAGGCTCTGTCTAAAGCACATTAAGAAAGATTCATTAGAAACTCACTACCCCTGGAATTTACAGCCTTCCTGGAACTTAATAGCCTGGATAAATTCCTCCTTATCTGGTTTGCTTACGTGAATTATAGCAGTTTTGCATTTAGAAGCTTTTTAGAGGACAGATTTTACCATTATTCTGGCCTCTTTATTCTTATGATGTTCAGCAAGGATATACTGATATGCTACACATAGACTAGCAGCACGACCCCTCCATGCCTGTGGTATGAATCCAAGTGAGGGAAGAACAGTCCTGGTCCATCATTTATCTGTGATTCTTTGATGCAAGACTGCTAGCTACTTGTTCTACACTGCACGGCACAAGGGACTCCTCATCTCTGAGCAGCTCCACAAAACATGGTGGAAACAGAAATAATCACAGAAACTGCAAATACTGCAGACTCTGGAGCTCTCACACCAAGAGAGAGCTTGTACGTTTCTGGCCTTTGAGGAATGAATCCTCTTGGGTGTGTCTACTTGGAGCTGATTCACACCAGCAAATATAAAGCTTTACGTGATCCTTCTCTGCAAGCAGAGCATGATGTTTCTAAGACATTTTCAGTTTCACCAAGCAGAATTTATTTAGTATCACTGATCAGTTTTGAGTAATGGTAACTACAAGTCCACTTCGCAAAACAATCGTAATAGAAAGGAAAATCTGTAGTAGGAAAGGGATAAAAAAAAAAATAAATCAGCTGCTTTGCAATATTGGTCTAATAAGTTACCCGTACCTATGCTACAGACTGGGTCTTGGCCAGCCTAAATTGCTCCCAGGCTGTATTGCCCAGCATTTCCAGTTGAGCAGATACCTCCTAAGGAGCTAAATATGAAGCCAGCCAGAGTCGGAGCACGGGAAAGAACAGGGAGCAGGATCTGGCTGGAAATGAAGTTGATTTCAAGTGTGGGCTCCGGATTTGTTTCATTCTCCTTTCCTGGATGAGGCAGTGCATAAGCATTTAAATATTTACTGTGGCTAACCAAAAACACTTTGACTACATTTGACATGAATATCACAGCCCAATATAACTAACCATTGCCCATAAAGCAATGAGAGGAAAGAGCTGCAATATCCTCTGCTGATACATAATTACGAGAAAAATGGGCTTCCTCTTTCACTGGCACTGTGTTAATCTCTGTATTGGCTGAAGATAGTATCATATAATGAATAAAGGAATGTTGATTCTTTTTCATACTTTAGGTTTGAATTCAGACTAGCATAATTACAGTCTTTATGATGATCAAACTGATTGGGTATCATAAAGAAATATGTTTTAACTTCTTATAAAACATTCCATAACAAGAGTTTATATTTGCTTTCACGCACCATGCTGAGGATTTGCACACAAGTTCTACTTAGAAAAATTATACATTTAATCAAATATTCGTATCCCAACAGATTAAAAAAATCTGAATTATCTAAATCTTAAAAAAAGTAGAGAGTCCTACAAAGATTCATTTGTCATATGTATCTCTGGAGAAATCATGGTGACTGGTATTGGATCTGGAGAACAGGGGAGAAATAGATGGCCACTCTATACCAAATACAAAAGGATGCATCAGGAAATTAGAAACGACCAGCCTGACCTTTTCTATAAATAAGAGATGGACTCACAGTACACCATTGGCTCTGAAAATGCACATCATTTCTCACACATTTGGTGTTATTCTCTGTTGCAGCAAGAAAAGGATATTAAAGAGAAAACAAAATGATAGCATGAAGCCACCTTTACTAAAATTCATGGACGATATTTTTGTGATAGGGACGGTGATGCATTTGCTGTAGAGGAGCTCTTCAGGTATATGTAAACTATTGTGTCCTTATCCAATACAATGAGGGTCTGCTGTATTAAGGACACTGAAAAGGGATAGAAGAACTAAGATATTCAAAAGTCTGCAAATGACAAATAAATCTAAAACCCATTTAGAACTCAGCATGGGAATTTAATTCCAGATATACCAAAATATTTATAGTTTTACCAGCTAAACCAGGGATTTTTATGTACATCAGGCAGCTCACCACTGTTACGTTCAGGCCCACCCGGCTACAATGATGTACAAAAAACGGAACAATGATCCCTAGGTCATTTTGGTGCTTTAGAAAAGTTTTTCACTGTCAGTTCTGGGAAGGTAATGAGAAGGGCTAACAGGCTAAGTTAACCAAAAATGAAAGAAAACTCCTACTAAAGAAAAGACAACCCAAACAACCAATCATATAAACAGTGAAAAAAGTCTTAAAATTTGTCAAGGGATTAAAAATAGAACAGCAGCAGGAAAATAAACAAAGATTATTTAACTACATCCATCCACCATCTCCGAGAGCCACTCTGCCTTGCCCCGCATGGTTTGTTGAACTAATTGTCTTCCCCCCTGCTCCCACACAGACAACCATGAAAACCAAAAATAGTTCTGGTTTACTTTACAATCATTTGATTCTGAAAGTATGAAATAAAGGAAAAGTAATTTGGGGTCTTCAGTCAACATTGGGAGATGTGTAATCTTTCTGATCAGAAAGCTGGGAGTGTCAGGTAGGAGTTACTTATTTTTCCTACAGCATCTTGCTCTATGACTAGAGACCCCTGGAAGAACCACAATACAAAGAATAAAAAATTATGAATTTATGCTCTAGAGTGAGGTAAATGCTGAAACTTTAGGCATTAAGTAACCACACAAAAAGCAAACAGCAAGGCCCTGTCATGTCTTGAACATAGTTGAGCAACAGCTTCTTTCATTCTTCATATTTTCTGAGATTTTCACCTGTGTCCACTAGTTATGGATCACTCCTGAAATATCTGAAGTCTACTCTAAGTTCACATATAGCCTGCAAAGTTTAACAGAATGAAAAAGGTATGGAAATTGATACTTTTTATGTGATTTACCGCACTTTATGGTCTTTTATATCACTTATAACATCACCTATAATGTTCACCCAAGTTTAATATTTTGTCTTCAAAGCACTAGCTCATCTCAGCTGTTTTACTAGCCTGACTTACTTTATATCCTAAGCTGAGAGGATGTATTTTTTCTTTCTAGTATGCCCACACTATCTCCTTTATGACACAAGATATTCTTAAAATATGTGTCTACCCCAACAGCTATTGTGGTAGAAAGCAAATCAATCTTTTCTGACCGATACTTTGAATTTTACTCCAATTCTCTTGAAGGCTGCTGCTCACAGATACTGCTCATGAAAACACACTCACAGCTAGGCTGAATTTCTGAGTTTCCAAAGGATGCACAACGTAAATCAGGCTAACAGACACATAGCGATGGGCATCTTGATTAAGATCTGTGGAAAACATTGTCACTATCAGATGCTATCCTAAAAACACTGCTGCTCAAAAAAACCTTAAATCTAGAACATTTTAATCTGTTCATTGCTTTCTAGAGTTTTGCCAAATAGTCTTTACTTTTGTCACATCCCAAGGTTGGGGTAACTCAGGTTCGTCGATTTCCAATATCAGAATTAAGGTGAAACGACACCAGAGGAGCCCGAACAACAATATACCATTTATTAACCAAGCTACCCTTGCTGAAGTATAAGTAAACTTATGAGCGTGAGCCTTGCGTCGTGTCATTAAGCCGCCATTTGGAAAAGTGAGGTAGCTGAGAGAGGGAGAAGAGAAAAGGAAAAAAAAAAANTTTTACTCCTAGAAAGATGGGGTTGCTATCTTTGCTGATTTAGTTAAGAATATTTCTGACAGCAAATAAAGATCAAAAATCCATGTTATTTTAAAAAATTAAATACTATATTCTTGCAACATCAGATAAAAATTATTCACACAATTATTCACATAAGAGGTCCAGAGGACAAACCTTACAAGGAACGACTGAGGGAACTGGGGTTGTTGANGTCTTTACTTTTGTCACATCCCAAGGTTGGGGTAACTCAGGTTCGTCGATTTCCAATATCAGAATTAAGGTGAAACGACACCAGAGGAGCCCGAACAACAATATACCATTTATTAACCAAGCTACCCTTGCTGAAGTATAAGTAAACTTATGAGCGTGAGCCTTGCGTCGTGTCATTAAGCCGCCATTTGGAAAAGTGAGGTAGTTGAGAGAGGGAGAAGAGAAAAGGAAAAAAAAAAAAAAGAAGAGATATTACCAGTGAGGGTGCCAGCTCCAGCGGTGATCCCACAGCAGCCGGCCGCGGCCCGTGGGCGCCAGGCCGCAGGCCCGCCTCCCCCAGGCCCGCCTTCTGGCTCCTCAGGGAAACTGACGCGCCCAGCTCTTTTTTCTGGAGCGTTCCGGCAGATGGCCGCCGATGGAGGCGGGCGGCTCCTCCGCACTCCCCGGTGACAGTCCGGCGAGGACTCCCGGCCGCGCAGGGTGAGGAAGGCGGCCCGCGAAAGCGCTGCCTCCCGCAGGCCGCCGGTCTC
>VXBO01007135.1:3955000-4010054 GCA_013400135.1 Rhinoptilus africanus
GGGTTCAAGTTATGTCAGGGCAGGTTTAGATTGAATATCAGGAAACATTTTTACACTGAAAGGGTTATTAAACATTGTCACAGGCTGCCCAGGGAGGGGGTGGATTCCCTATCCCTGGAGGAGTTTAAGAAAAGGGTGGATGTGGCACTGGGCTGAGGGGGCCCGGCTGGGGCCAAGCTGGGGGAGCTGCCCAGGGGTGCAGGGTGTATTAATTAATGCATTGGGGACAGCTGAGCATCCCTGGGGCTGCAGGAGGAGACTCTGCTGGTGTCAGCAGAGCAAGACCTATTTGGAGCAGCTGAGAAAATCCTCTAGGAGTTACAGGGCCGTGGAGGAAGAGGGTTGCACTTGGCAGCCTGGGGATGAAGTGATGCCATGAGGTGCGGTGAAACAGCGGCCTGAGGGAAGAAGGTTGTACCTTTTCTCTCCTGTTGCCAACCAGCAGATAAAATGGGCGAATAAAATCAGACCTGATTACTGCCACCGTTAATGGTGCTTCTAGAATACAACCATAAAGCAGATAGTTTTTTGGGTCAATAGCCCTTTTCCCAGCTGTGTAACTGTACTCCAAACTTTCTCTGGGTTTCTTGGACTCATGTAAGACATCTGACAACTGGAGGATGGTCCAGTCACTAAGATTTATTCAAGGATCTGGGGTAATTTATTTGTTCTGTCACTAGTATTCGGTTATGGCTATGAAAAAAAATCCCTTAATCTCTATGAAGTTTTCCTTGCAGAAACCTCTGAAATTTTGAGGAAGCAAATGGGTCTTGCCCCAGCCCACGTGCCAAGGTTGTGTCCTTGTGTTTTCATGCTGTAATTAGACTCTGTGGGTCACCAGGAGGATACAGGTTCTAGTGAACCTGATCTTTTATGCTAGTTGTGTTTTAAAAGAGCTCAGATGACTGGGGAAAAAGAAACACAAAACAACACAACCCAAACCCTGAAACCAGGCCAGCTAAAGCATACAAAAGTAATATATCAAGGGATGGGCAGGGTTAGAGGAGAAGGAACTGACTGATTCCCTCTGAACTGTGGTGTGACCTTCTGGACCCCATCACCAAGAGAGACCAAATGGCAGAGGAAAGGAAAGCCCAGGACCACCACCCCACCATGACGTACGTGGACTGGAGTGAGAGGTCTGTGCTGGCAGAGCTTGGCCGCAGCAGATAAGCTGCCTGTGTTTGAAAGGGTGCCGTGAAGCTGACGCATCCACTCCACTGGGCAAGCAGGGAGGTAGAAGCACCAAACACAGGAAGCCACAACTTTATCCTTTCCTGCTTCCAGTTGTGATCTAAAGCACAAATACGAGGTAGATGGGGGAGATTTAACAGATGACCATATAGCTTCCATAGGAAATATGCAAAGAAGCTAGTCTTCACTGTCACTTGCAAAATAAATCACCAGCACCTGGGATATGTGATTTTATTATCAATCAGGCTTGAAATATTTCCTCCTTAATAGCGAAATGTCTGGAGGTGGATTCTCTGATGAATATAATAGCAGACCTTAACTTTTGACCGAAAGCAAAGGACACCAAAGGACACTTTTATGTGCAAGTACATGCTAATCTTAAATTATTGTTTTTCTTTCACAGAGGAAGAAACCCTCCATGGTCCTATTTTTATACAAGAGCCATATGATACCACTTACTCCATGGGCTCTGCAAATCCAGAAGTCCTGCTGAACTGTACAGCTAAAGGATACCCACTCCCATACTACAGGTGAAGTTAACTTTGCAAAAGTACTGTCTCACTGTAAATCTTTTAGCTGTGTTTTAATCAGTAGTACACCATCATGTATACCTCAAAATGTGTCGAGCACTCACAGCGAGAGCATGCATAGGTATAGTAGATTTGAGGAATGAAGGAGAAATATTTTTGCTAGTCTACTGCTAAGAAAATTAACACAGGAAAAGAAAGAGCATAATTGAAAGCTGTCCCCAAAGTATTTGAAAACATACAGAATTGCTTCTGAATCCACAGAACAGCTGTGAAAAATGGAAATGCTGCACATCTGTATTTCATAAAACTTTCTGTACATTAATAAATACTTGGAAAGCAAGAGAGCAACATCCTTGCCCATTTCTAATTCTAACATTTAATGTATATAGTTATAATGTTTATTTAGAGAAAAAGCAAGGCACAGCTCTGATATCTAGCTTATAATACTCTGTAGACTCAATAAACCTTGGTACATAGGGTTGTTTGTTTATTCAATAACTACAGATTCATCATTTAAAGTGGAGCTTGTTGCACTAAGGATCTGGAAACCTGAGTCTAATAAGAGGAAAAGCTGTGAGTCTGGAGGGGAAAAAAAAAAAAAGACAGTTTACTTTCTTCAGAAAATAATGGTCTGCAAAAAGGAAAATTTAAAAAAAAAAAAAAGGAGGAATCATTCATGCAAGACATGAAAGAAAATTGTGTCCTACCAAATAGTTAGAGAATATTTATTCAATGGCTTTTAATTGCTCACACAACAGTTTCCTCTGTAAAGTACCACTGCTAGTTATCAACTTGGCTTTTGTACTTCATGTATTAATTTGTTTTCAAATACTGTGCTAGTATAGGAACACTTTATCTCCTTTTCACAGTGTAACTTCTTTTCCTAGAAATTCTCACCCACTTCCCATCCCCTTTGTTCTTCCTGTTTTCAACATCAACATCCAGTGGTTCTCGTCATGAATTTCAAGACTTTCCTGTCCATCCATCCGTCTGCTTCATATCCACTTACACAGGCAGCTTCCTCAGAGAGCTGTGAAAATTACTGACTCCTCTGTTGCAACCGTGGACTCTTCACATGCACACATAGTAGAGACAGCAGTTTTCATCAGGCAGGAGAGTTATGAAGGCTCTTCCCATCATTCATCTGATATTCATATTTTCTCTTTTTTCTACCCATCCATTAATTAGATTCAGTATTTTCTCTGCACTATAAGGATATTTTGCAAAGCTGCAGTTAATAAGTTAGGACCAGATCAACATCTGGGCATGGATCCTGAACCATCTAGGTCAATTAGAAGTTATCACACTATCGCTGCTGCTATTACAACCCAGGAGCTTTTTACCATGACTTGAAAGGAACGGGAAGTCTTCAGCACTTTTCTTTGATTTTACTAGAGCTAATGCCAGTTTTATCAGATAAGGATTGAGCCCATATATTTAAAGTTCCAACAATTTTAGATAAATCAAGCACAGTATGAAATTTTAATCATATCCTTTGTTGAGTGATGGAGAAGAACTGCAAGGACTACTGCAAGGTTTTTCTTTGATTCAGAAATACAGAACCACTACAACAGGAATAGAGTTATATCCTAGCTAATTTGCTATTTGGCACCTTTTACATAAATAAATATGATGATCTATGCCATTTATTGTATGATATTAGTCTTATAGATCCACTGAATCCTTTTGCAATTTCATTTCAAAATCCTTTGTATGTAACAACCACAATGCATGAATTGCATAGAATGGAAGTAGACATAAGGGCTAAGTAATAAAAAATGAGACATACTGATTTCCTCTTGGACACTGTTGGAAGTAACAGAGAACATGGATTTGATAACAATGCAAACAAAAATATGGATAGAAATATCTCCAAAGTCAGCACATATGTTAGGAAATCTATATAAATGTCCTGATGAATACCAGTTGATCGGTTACACTCAAAATTATTTATAGTGTTAGGTATGTTATTTGAGCTGTTTCCCTGTGTGATGTGGTAAATGAACATAACCTTCCAGATTACATTTATATTTTTTTGCAGTTAAGCTTTTCTATTACAGTTGATTGAGGATTTAGTAATGAATTTTACTTCTTTTTCTGCTTACAGCCTATCCATGAACATATCACAGTTCCACAGTTTTCTTTCATTAAGTCATTCAGTTCAGTACAGCTAGCCTTCCTCCACACTGACAAAAAACCAGAAAGGAGTCACCTAGAGCCTGCAAAACAAGCATTTTCTGCAGTATTTTGACATTTCCTGTTTGGTCTCAGGTGCTTGGTTCTGCCTCTTTCTCAAAACTTACAGAGTAATCACATAATCTAGCATTTTCATGCAAGTTTGGAATTGAGGATTTTTTTCCCCTCAATAATCTTCAGAGAGAGCAGTCAATTGAACAAATAAACAAGAAATCCAAGGACAGCATAAGCATTATTCATTATAGCAATATTTTAATATTTTGACATTACTTAGAATGATACAGTAAAATAAGAGAAAGCGATTCAGATTCAAATCAAAGCGCCACAGAAGATAACTGTAACAGACAAATAAAAATGAGGGGAACAGAAGCACAAAGTCTAAGATGATTACAAATGACATAAGATATGTTTATCATCATTGCATAAAATTGTAGAATGATTCCCAATAACTGAAAAAAATACTTATCTTATTCATACCCTTGTAAAACAAATGACAACCCTACTAGAGTGTATTTACTCGCTAAAATTCTGTCCCTTGACTCATTGAAGATTCTGCTTCAAAAGTGGAGTAGAAATAGAAATGCCTTCAAACTCTATTGTCTTATTCACAGTCAATAGTTTTTAAACTTTCTATTTTCTTTCTCTATGGAAATACTGTATACTAGGGGGTTTTGCCATTTTTTTTCCCAATTACTGGAAAGATTGAGGGGACTTGGCAAGACATTTGCATTTGAATGTAAATAATCTAAGAAATATAGAACACAATGAAGACTTTAAAAAACATGTATTTTTACTGTAACAGTACACTGAAAACATAACTCACTAAATCAGTTATGCATATATCCATGTAGAAAGTAGTTCAAATCAGTAAGAGCTGCTAGATATGATAACTTTGGTACAAAATCAGGACACAGCCATGCGTGCTTTGTAATACTTCCAGGGTTTTACTTCTAGAGCTGCAAAAAGCTCTTTCAGCAGGAAATTCTAATAGTCCTAAATGTGTCTTTTTTTAAAGGCAAGTAAAACAGACAAATGAAACATGCATTTGAATTTATCCAAAATATTTGCACATTGCCTAAGTGGAATATTTTTACTAATTCCTTAATTGCATCAACATTCATGCATTGATAGTTTCACTGAAAATGACACGCCGTCACGTTTCATCTCCACAGAGAAGTCATACCTGAAAGAAAATGTTTCCTTTTGCCAAGTAGTTTCTATGGAACAATACTCTTTTCCAGATTCATTAATCATAGGAGTGGGACTCATTTAATTATAGCTGCTTAGACATCAGATAGCACTGTGCAGTATCCTTACAGATGTCATCAGAAATTTCCTGGTCAATTATGCCGGTTCTGCCTCTGCTGGATTCACTCGAACACGGGTCAGGGTGCAGGGAGAGGCATCAGGACCACGGTGTCAGTAGACGTGGCCCAGAAGCAGCTCTTCTCAGAGAAGATAAAAGGGAGTTTAAACACCAGAGAAAGCTGTGAGTTTGCAGCTTAACCATCCCCTTGTGGATAATGAAACATATTGACATTTCTCAAACAAGACCTAAGAATATCAGTATTCTGCAAAGATCTCTAATATTGCACCATTTTTATAAGTTTTCTGCGATTCTGTGTTCTTTGAACGTTTTTAGCTAGATCAATATTTTTGCAGTGTGAAAACATGATAGAAATTCATATTATTTTTTCCACAATTTTTTTTATGAGCTGTCACCCTAAAGATAGATTGCATAATTTGCAGTTGCATTGTAAACACACGTAACTCACATGTGCATGTTCATTTATAAATTCTACTCCGCCTAATTTTTATTTGCTGGAGATGGAGACTATTTGAATAGCAAATCACATGTATTGATTAAGTAGTATAAATACGAGGAAATCATCATATATTACAAGTTTATCTTTATGTCAGTGATTTGGCTGCAGTGTAATTTAGAATGAAGTTCCCAATAATTCCAGCATCACAGGTTTAACATAACCCGGTGGCTTGGAAGAATATTGGTGTACGGGTATATTTGAATGTCAGGATAAATTGGTAACAATTAAAGAAAAGAGAACAAGAGAGAATAGAATGGCTTTTGCTCAAGATGGGAAGGGAGTGAGGTCCAAGTCATATATATGTTCCCAGAGTCTTTAACTAAATGAATAATTTATGTGGAACATTTTATAACTGGTGTTCTATAAAAAGCCAGATTTTGAAGCAAATGGACTATGATCATTTTCTCTATGAATTCATAAAACAGAAAGTTGGGGTTTTTTAAGTTTAGACATAGCAGTATGATTTGAGAAGTCTGGCATTCCTAGGGAACTACTGAATTCAGCATCCAAATATAGCATATTTTTTAAAAAGTTTAAATTCTGGAACAATTGGTCCAGGATGCATTTCCTATAACGATGAAAAGTATTTCCCAATGGTTGCATGAAGAAGTTAATGAAAATATGTGGGTGATCCCTGCCTTAACAGGCTTATATTAAAATTTTCTTAAAATAATTCTTCAAAGATTTCAGTGTGTTAGACAGTATAGTGCAGAACACACAAAGTCATTAAATCACTGTCTATCACATGAATTCATTAATTTGCTTCCTTCAGTGATGTAAACATATTAATTAGGAAGAAGCCCACACCAGGAGATGAACCCCTGATCTATATGCAAAGTTTAATAATCATTGTACCACGGTGATTAGAATGATTATGGGGATACTGTGAAGAATTCATTTGCGGCAACTAAGCCAACAACTTTGCATTTGTTTTGAAAAACAATTATATCGCTTAATTGGGAGCCATGTAATGATGACAGCAGTTATTTCAGTGATTGATTCCAAAATTAAAAAGAACTGGCAAACTAAATACCAGAATATCCTGTATTAGAAAATTGAGAGGTTTAGACAGCATGTACCATATGTAAATCCCAAAATACAGCAAAATCCTAACACTGATACAGACTAATGCTCCATCGAAAAGGCTCTTGGATGAGTACCAGCTAAGATTTTGTTCATCTTGGGGAAAAAAAAAATAAGCCAAAACTCTTCCAAAACAACAGCAAAAACCTAGACCAATTAAAGCAAAATATAAGAACGGGACAGAGCAGAGATTTGGAAAGGTCAAAAATCAGCAACTGGTAGAAAGAATTACTGATAGTCCACTGCTGCCTCGAAATTTCTTAATGTTGATGCATTCATGAAAGAGGAAGCAGACTGTCAGACCTAGATAAATTATTTAACGTTACTAGAGTTTGTTCGTAGTGTTCAATTGATTTCATATTTTAATCAGTCATTACTCATCTTTAAAAACAACAAATGTCCACTTAAAAGGTCAGGATCGTTGCTTCCTCTGTGCATATTTGTCAAGATTTCCCTTAGAACCCAGAACTGCATTTCACAGCAGAGTTTGAAAATCTTCCTCCAAGCGAACAAGGACCTGTGCAGTCTGATCCTGGAGAGAAGGTCTGTGGGTGGTAGAGCCAAGCACTGGGCTGTGCACCCAGGTCACATCTTCCAGGGATGTAGTTATGGTGCAAGTTTCCTTCAATTTGTTAACTGCAGAAACTCCCATCACTGTCAGTGATGCAAATGAGAAATTGAAAATTTTTATAGAATCATGGAATGGTTTGGGTTGAAGGGACCTTAAAGATCATCTCATTCCACCCCCTGCCCTGGGCAGGGACACCCCCTGCCAGCCCAGGCTGCTCCAAGCCCCATCCAACCTGGCCTTGAACCCCTCCAGGGATGGGGCAGCCACAGCTTCTCTGGGCAACCTGGGCCAGGGGCTCACCCCCCTCACAGCAAAGAATCTAATCTCCCCTCTTTCAGTGTAAAACCATTCCCCCTCATCCTATGACTCCCCTCCCTGCTCCAGAGTCCCTCCCCAGCTTTCCTGGAGCCCCTTTAGGGACTGGAAGGAGCTCTAAGGTCTCTGCGGAGCCTTCTCTTCTCCAGGCTGAGCAACCCCAACTCTTTCAGCCTGTATTCATAGGAGAGGTGCTCCAGCCCTCTGAGCATCTCCGTGGCCCTATGCTGTGACCGTTCAGATAATTAAGGAGGAGGCAATTGCCCTTGTTTCAAGGGCTGTCATAAAGCCTTCTGCAAGCTCAAAGTGAACCATTAGCAATTCCTGTGTGGTCTTTGCATCCTATGGAGGGCTGGGCATCACGCCCACATGGGTCAGCAGAAATGATACAGGCTAAAGAGGTGGTCACGGTGTAAAATGAGGAGAAGAAAATAAACTATTTTGTAGTTTTGGGAATGCTGACAGCCTTAAGCATGGCATAAAGAAGCCCAGAGCTTGCAGACATCAGTGACTGAGGTCCTTTATTCTTCCTTTGGGCCTCACGTGGACAACGAAATTTCAACACTTATGTGACTAATGGTAAAGCCACAAGATTTCCCTTCTTAAAACAGATAATATTTATTTGCTTTGAAATATAAATTTTATTTTGACATTTGTAAATAGCAGTGTAATGTTGCAGAAACAATCCCTTTTCTACTTCATGGACTAACAGGGACAAATCATGGTTTAAAATAGCAGCGTTCTCATCATTCAATTATCAGTCTCAAACTTGCTGCATATAAAGTTCTTTCCCTGCTTTCTTCTGTCCTCTGAAGTGTAATCCTTCCTGATTTATATCTCCAAATCATTTTTGTAACCAAATTTATGGCATCATTTGCGAGGACTGTAAAGCACTTTCAGGTTCCATTTATACTATAAAAAACAAGGTAGCTGCAGTCGAGGTGTATGCTGTACTCCCAATTGGATGGATAACTGAATAAGTTATAATTACTTTTTGTAGACATTTGGATGAACAGTGATGACTAGCATAAAAGCAGTAAAGATTTTTCAAAGAACAGAATTATTGATATCATTCAGATTGATATAAGAAGCAGTCTTGTGTGAAAAATGATATAATTTTGTGATATTTAACTACGTTTTTATCATTACAGGTATGCTACAGCACACTATTTAAGATAAATATGAATAGGCTCTGTAAATTATAAGCATAATTTGATTTTTTTCCCCTCAAAGGTGGAAGCAAAATGGCACAGATATTGATCTCACCATGAGTTATCACTACAGGTTGGTTGGAGGCAGCTTGGCAATCAATAACCCACATAAAAAACAGGATATTGGAACATACCAGTGTTTGGCCACAAATTCATTTGGAACAATTCTGAGCAGGAAGGCAAAGCTTCAATTTGCATGTAAGTTGGGAAGATCATATTTATTAGAGCATTATTTTCCGATTAATTCTGCACATGAACTGTAATTTATTGGATAATTAAAGTATCATCGATGATTCTGTTTAAAAGGTTTGGCTTACTTCAGCAGTGCGTATTCTTAAAAAAAATCGTTCCTAGTAAATATTAATAACGAAAACAGGCATCTGATGGCTGCTAGCCCTCAGGAACAAGAATAACTTTCAGAAAATTGAAAGGTCAAGGAAGATGAGTGCAATTATTTTGGCTTAATAAAGGTGTTTTCACTCTTGGAGACAGTGCCTTCTTTGCTATATTGCAGGTAGCTACAACTGAGGGGGGGGGGATGTTGCAAAACTTAGGCTTTCTATTTTCTATAGTGTAATGAGGTCTAAGTGGATCATAAAAACATTGTACCCCTAATTGCCACGCTGACATTTTGTTAGATTAACAGAGTAAGAAACACTTTTTCCTCATACAGTGTGCAAAATGATGAGCAATGCTGTGAAATGTTTCATATTTCAGCTCAAATGGGTAGAGCACATACGCTGCCTTGAGACAATTTAAAATTCATTTTAGGCTTGCTCCCCATTTCACTTCTTCACAACTTCACAATCTTTTTCACAACGTTTATATGCGGTGACTGAGTTCTGTTAATGCCCTGGGGGGGAACAATAACAACAACAACAAAACCCCCAGATATTACCTCCATCCCTTTTCCTTCAGTATAAAGGGCTGAGCTGTCTGTTGCTGGCAGAAAGCAATTGTTTTCAAACCTCATTAATAAAACATGTGTCTAAAGCCAACCTTGTGTCGCTATTTCAGACACCAGCAAACGTATTAATTATTAATCGTGTTCCATTTCTCATAGCAAATCTCATGTCGCAGGGGTTATACAAAGGAGACGTTAGAGGTCATGGTGGTTCACAGACTCCCTTTTAGGAGAGCTGATCAAACAGTGTATCGCTAGTATCTCATTTAATAATGTTTTACCCTGAATTTGTCAAAGAGCTTTTGATTCCCAAGAGCTGGTCAAATGGAAACAAAAATTTTGATTCATTATTTTCCCACTTTTTCTGAAACATCTTTGCAAGCCAGCCTTCCTGCATGGGAAGTTATTTCAAGACCTGGAGATGAAAATTGTTTAGTGACAGAACAAATCCTACTTTAGAAAGAAGCAAGAATAGATGGCCTCCTCAGGTTTGTCTGTGGGCTCTGTAATCCCCAAGAAACCAGGATAGGCCAGGAAAAGAGCTGGGAAAAGACCTGAAAAAAAAAAAGGAATACCTTCAGACAAAGGCACAAATAAGGAGATACAAAAAATAAAGGGGGAGATGGGGAAGGAAAAACAAGAATATCTGTGAAAGAAAGAAGGCTCCAGTGATTTTTCAGCATATCCTATTACTGAATGATTTCATCTTTTTATGGAGAATTCTACCTCTTGATTCAAATTCTTGGAAGCACTTTGGTTTTCCAGCCAGTGCTCCTTTGAATGATGCTGAATAGCACTCCCTTCCTGTGGTTTTCTGTGTTCCCTTTTACCTATTGCCATTTCATAACCAAAGCTAGCTCTGAAAAATTGTCTGGTTTTAACTCTTTGCAAGGAGAAGGGTTTGGAGAAAGGTGAGAGAATCAAAGAAGGGAAATAAAGCTTATGGAAAAGTCTCACTGGTAAGGAAGAGGGAAGAGAAAAGTCCCTTCTCAGGAACTGGTCCACATTTGTCCCCTACCTTCACAAATGCATCCCTGACGGTCCTCAAGGCAATGAAAGATGATGATTAGCACAGAAGCGTCACATCTTCTAGCTCTTGCTGGAAATGTGATACTTTGGAAGTTTTCCCTGGTAGAAAAGAGAAACCGTGCACCACAATGCAGTTTTCTTTATGAGACTGAGTTTGCTCAGGATCTAACAGAGCACAGTGGCTCTGCAGAGCCCTCTTGCCACCCGCCAGCTCCTGGTCGGACTGCAGGCCAGAGGTCTGCACTCAGACGTGCAAACCTGAAAGAAACCACGTGTGATTTCTGGCCTGTCTGAGGCAAAGTGCGTCCCAGTACAATGCGGCTTGTGCCACTTAGCAGCTGGACGACCTGTTTGCCAGGGAACGGACTGATGGCATCAAGTATTTTCAGCTGTTCAACACCACTTCTTCGAGCCTCCGCGCTGGTGAAGCATTCCCTCTGCAGCACTTAACTCACTAATAGCTCAAAGTCTTATGCCAATATATGACAATCAAAATGGGCTAAATATCAAGTAGTTCCTTTATTTAGGCTTCATACCCCCACCAAGAGACTTCCCAAAGTTACTGCTGGGAGCGGGTCACAATAAAGTCGGGTCTCGTGTCTACGGCAGCAGACAAACTCTGCTCCCATCCTGCTTTAATCCTTCAGTTCTTCACAGCAACCATATAATGGTAGAGATACCCTGTATTCAACAAGCACGCAGCTTTTTCATCAGCAGTGACAGACATTTACATCCTTTCCCCCATAAAAGAGAGAGGACAGACAAATTCAAGGTTGTCATTTACATTGGCAAACACAAACGTACAGAAAAATGCTTCAATTTAGCAGCATCACTGTGAAACTAGGAGTTTTAACTTGTCTTACAATAGAAAAAAAGCACAGTAGGTGGAAAATGTTATAATGACCTGATGAGAACAGTGGAACAAATTACCTTGAAACAGTGACTTCACAGTTAACGTATTCTTATTTTTTATTTTCATGTTACCATCCAATTTACTTCTTTGTTTCAACCAGTACTTCAGGCTGTATCTTAAAATCCAGGCAGGCAGGCATGTTGATATTATGACACTTTCATTCAGTACCTAACAAGTCGGGACTCTTCCCTGAATTGGGCTGCCTGGCATGGTATTGCAATCGCTGTGATAAATAATGGAATCAAGCCTATTACCCAAGTAACAGGGTTTGTGCATATTTGTCTTTTTACTAAAGGTAACTAACTCTGAGTTTGAGTTTGAATTAATGATACCTCTGGAAACCTATTGTACATCTCAACTTAATGTGCGAAGAATACTTTTTCCTCTGTTGAAGATAGAGAGCCCTCTGAGTAGCAAAATAAATGCGCTATGAGATTAGAAATATGTCTTCAGATTCAGCTGGAGTTTCATGCTTATCCTCTATTAAAAACAGAGCTGTCAAATGAAAGCTGCAGGAGGAATATTGTACAGAAGGAAGTGGCATAGATTATTAAAGCTACAAGCTGAAAATGAGACAGCATCAGTGAGAGAGAGCAGAGCAAGAGCACAGAAATGCGTTAGCAGGATACACAGGATGGCAGTCCTGCATACTTGTACTTCCTGGCAAAGGTTTGTTTTGTCATAAATAAAGTTGAAAGCTCTCTATAAATCCGGCGCGTCTCTTGCTACCCAGCAAGCAGTGCATTTTGAAAAGCTAAGGTGTGTTTTGCAAGAGCTGGAGCTGTTGATCTGGATCATCAGTCCGGTTAGAAAGCTTTGGTGTCAGATCCCAGCCAGAACTTGCCCCAGGCGCAGAGCTCCTCCTGCAGATTTGAGTTCCCAGCTTTGCTCCCGAGTCACAACCTGCCACCCATGAGGTAATTTCCCCCCCTCCAAGGTCAGTATTGACATCCAACACAAGGTCACCGTGACACTTCAGCTCTGCATAGAGGGAAAGTCGACAACTCCATGGGGATCTCAACTTCGTGAACCATGCAAGGGGCAGCTGGAAGAAAGAGATGGAGACATCCAGGTTTTCTTCTGGTTTTACACAAGTTTCCAAACCGAAATGAAGATTCCTAAGGTGCCACAGGTTTTGCTTTTCCTGCACGCACACGGGGGCAGACCCCGTGGATGAAGCAGCTGCCCCAGCTCTGCCACCAGCAGAGTCACCTCCCAAGGCCACCGCAGAGCCTGACCAGGCACAAGCACAGCAGCTATCGCTTCTGAGCCAGAGCAAGACTCACAAAAGAAAAAAGCATCCAGGTTTAAAGCAGTATTTTGATCAGTAAAACCGGAGTTTCTCCTGTTCTGTGGTGCGAAGATGGATTCACATGCATATTAATGAGGTGATTTGCAAAAATCTGGTTTTATTAACAAAGAGCATCTCAATTGCATTTCATGCCTTAAAAAAGACAAACAAAAACCTGTTAGGGAGAACTGCTTAAATATGGCTTCAAGTGGAACTCTATCCCAAGGCACACGGGAGATCTGGTTTAATTATTTCATCAGTTTTAAGTAAAAGTAAAAGTGTGCAAACAACTGCTCTTGAGGGAAGTCCCCAAAACCAGCTGCAGTGAAACAAGTCTGTCCGGGCCTGTTACTAATTCTTTTAGTTCTCATGCGTGTCTATAATAGAAACATTAACAGATACGTAGGAGAAACAAGAAGTACAATTAAACTAGAAAAAAAAGTACTCCACCATGAAAAAGAATCAAGTGTGCAACTAATTCATTACTATTCAGGGCTTAAACCCATAAAATTCAGTATTAATTGAAATCATCTAGTAGCCTAGGGATCTTAAATGAGATTCTCGGACAAATTGTTTTGCTGTGATAGACAGTCGTGATGATTGCGGCTTTCTCAGACCTCCGGCCCCCATTATTAATCATGAATTCTGAGAAACAATGACAACAATTTAAATTAATGACTGGGATTATTCATTTTGCCCTGAATCACCCAAGAGGGAACACAGTGGAGCCATTAGACCATGTATTTAAAAGTCTCCCCCAGTGCTACAGACCAAGGAAGGAGTTTTCTTTGGCATTTTTGGGCTGCAACCACATTCTCAGGTTTTTCAAAGGGGTGCTCTGGGCTTTTGCTTGGTGCTTATTCTCAGTAACATTTTTCTAAATACACGTATCCTCCCTCCTCTTGGCCGGTGTCGAGGTGCTCGTAGCAGCGTGGATGGGAGTGATAGTGCTGGAGCGCTTGGAATAAGATCTGCGGCTCCCAAGTGCTCTCACGTGCTTTTTGTCAGATAGACAGGACACGGGTTTGCTGACAAAACAAATTAAAGAGGCAGTAATTCCTCCTGGACAGAATTGTCCCATTCTGAAACATATAATAATAGCCCATCATTAACATTTAACTGTTTCAGGGGAAATACATTAAAAGCAATCAAGTCCATTTATTTTTTGCTAGATCTTGACAGTCTGCGCGTTTGCAAAGCCCTGTTAGGGGGACTGTCTGAGCTGCTGGGCTTGCATGAAAGCCCACCTTTCATCTGCTTACTTCATCATGTTATTTACCTTTGACTGCACACAAATTACACAAACACCACAAAGCAATACAGCGTGCCTGAAAGTGTCATAACCCTTTTTACTTCTAGTATATGCTTTGAGACAGAAAATGGAAAAATCAATGCGCTTAGAGCAGATAGTCTGAATTTGCAAAGTCTGGACGTGCATGAATTTTAGTCTAAATGGCACGTACCCTTCTGGATTGGTTGTGTTGTGGTACTGTGTGTGTCCAGAAATCCCTCTGTAACAATTGTATTTGATTAAAAGGTGTGCTAGATGTTATAACTACCACCTTGAGTAAAGCTCTCTGGGTCTTTCAACTGCTTGTTAATTCATCCCTGCGTGCGAGGGCTGGCATACTGATCAGGCTGTCAAGCTGCTTATTCTGAAAGAATGAACACTGTGACTTCCTTCTCTTCCGAAAGGAGGTATGTGCTGCTCGGTTCAGCGCTCGGTAGGCGCTTGGGGATGGCCAGCCGAGAACTGGAGAGCAAACAGGAGAAAGAGCTCATCTTTCACTGGTCACCAACGAGATACAGCCCCCAAAATTTCATTTCATTTATTAAATTCCCTTATCCTCTATTGGGACACTTAAGGTCACATCATTGACTTGCTTCTATTCGCATCGTTTTATAACCTACACATGCCAATTAATGCATGAAGCTTAAGCACAACGCAGAAACACACCTCAGCTTGTAGATACATGGAGAATCAGCTCTGAAGCAGTGTCCTTCCCAGGCTCCACCATCATCTGCCCGATGATCCCAGCAACATCTGACAATCTCTGTCTTCCCTGTGAGACAGGAGTGCAACCTGCAGTAGCAACGCTCCCGCAGATCGATCCTGGCTGAAGGATAGAAATACTTCTGTCATCTCTCCTTATGTCACTAAATGAGGCTTACAGCTCAAAATTGCCTTTTGGACTTTAAACCACAGTTAAAGAATCCAATATAACGACAGCAGCACCTGCCTCTCCCTGTGTGCGGGTAGGTGGAGGGCAAGCTTCTGAATGGAATGAGTTAACAGTAAATGTAAGAAGAATTCAGCCTATTACTTGGGAATAAAGCCCACATTTTTCCAAAACTCTGCCCAGAGTAAAAAGGAACTGAACTTTCATTTATCAGCTCTGATTGCTGTGGACACTTTGTGCCAACACTCCAACTCTCGCTGCAGCAGTTCGCCATGGTGGGAGTCCACATCGAGGTCTTTGCTTAACGCATGCTCTCCATGGGGCAGCAGCCTCAGGCATATTTTCTTTTTTTTTCTTTTTTTTAACATTTCTTCACAATGCTTTCACACAAAATTAGGAAAACCATGGTGAGAACTTGATGTGCATCGCTGCAAGGGGTCCGTACGCTGCTCCAGCCGCTCTGAAGGGGGGCACTGTGGTTCCTACGAGGCCACTTTGAGCAGAGTATTTGCAGGGAACGGACTGTAAGCAATACAGTTCATTCACTCAGAGGCCAAAAATGCTGCAAGACCTCACTACGTTCAGCTCGTCTTTCTGTATCTCTGTTGAGCTTTTCAGTATTTATCTCTTTGCAGAAGTCTGTGCACACACTGGCTTTCCCCGGCTTAAGGAAAAGCAGGAGCCATCAAACACCCTTCGACAGCGATGAAGCAGGAAGCCTGGGAGGGTTTCACCTGCTTGGTGACAGCACAAGGCGGGGTGATAATAGCATTGCTATTTGAAAGCTCAGATACTACAAAAATAGATTATGGAAATACCCAGGCATTCCCAAAGACGGCAAGGACAGCTTGAAATCTTAAACCAGAAGATACGGGTATGTCTGCATAATAAACGGGGGTTGCTCTCTCCGTCATTCCCTACAGGTTTGAGTCAGGTCTGCACTCTCAAAGCCCATCTCATGTCCATCGACACCAAGTGCAGTCGTGAGCTCCTCTCTCTTGTTCAGCACACGAAGTGGAGCTGATGGTAGCAACATTCCTCTTTTATTTCATGTCGTAGCACACCAAGCAGCATCAGAAACCCCAGCTGCATTTTTTCTTTCCCTCTCCCAAATGGTTTTAGACATCTCTCTCAGAGTATCTAACCACCGTCTTCAAGGCTACGCTGTATCAGGGCACTTTTAAAAGCTCTTTTATTCCATTAGGTTACTTGCTTAAACTTTTATTATAAAAGGAGGCTCTCAGTCTTGTACAGGAATTTTTTTATCTATGAAATGGAGACGTACATTATAGAGAGGTTGTAAGGAGCATTGCAGGCAGGGAGCTAGTCAGATAAAGTAGTAATAGGGAATGTATAAGTATTTGAAGATTATCTTTTAGTTATATATTACTTACTGTTCTGTAGGTCCTACGACAGTGTTTATCCTAAATCAGCCCGTTGCACGTTGTATTGGAAAAGCAATATATGTGATTGAGATACGGGAGGTAACAAAGCATCTACAGGTCCCCAAGCTTCTGGATTCTGATTGATAAAATTTAATATTTCTGAAGGATAAAACCGGTCTATATTTGCGGTCTGGGTGATTTTCTTTTTATCTGCTCTACTTTCAATGCAGGCAATATGACTTAGATTCCAATAACTTACTGAATGAAATATCCATGATGTCCACGCGAGCTTCTTCATTCGTTGGTATGACAAGAAATAAAAAGTTACAGGTGGAGGCTTGCAAGGAAAAAAAAAAAAAAGGAATTCTTTGGAATACATGACTGGCTTTTGAAAATTAAAATAATGTAAAAAATTATCATGAAATCATAGAGTGGTTCGGGTTGGAAGGGACCTTAAGCCCCCCCAGTGCCCCCCCCTGCCCTGGGCAGGGACACCTCCCACCAGCCCAGGCTGCTCCAAGCCCCGTCCAACCTGGCCTTGAACCCCTCCAGGGATGGGGCAGCCACAGCTTCTCTGGGCAACCTGGGCCAGTGAATTGGTTATTAGACTAGTTAAAATTGATTAGTTATTTTGCAGTGAAGGCTGATTATGTCAAATAAAAAGCTTTTAAGGTACCAGATAAATTCCTCTGGTCTGTAGCTTATGTTCAGGAAGGAGGAAGAGTCTGTGTCATTGGTACCTTCCATGGTGTGAAGGAATAAGGGCACAGGCACAGCTTTTCTCAGTAGGCAAAGCACACCTGGTACCGAGATTGCGCTGAGATGTACATCTTTAATTCTAAATGCTACTGAAAGAAAAACTAGTAACATACCACACCTGAAATCCCACTTAAAAGGTTCACATTCAAAAATCCTTTACATCAATCACTCAGGTGGATCTTGCGGTTCCCATTGGAAGGAGGTCTTTGATGGCTTTGCAGCTGGAATGAGCGAGATAACACAGTGGTGTGTGGGCATAACCGAAAGTAGTTCTGTGCTGGGCTGAGGTCTCCAAAGGGCTGAAATACACATGGACGTATTTGTTACACGCTTTCAGCAGTGAGTGAGTGCCCTCTCTTCCTTGCGTGTGTTACGAGTGTAGACTATTATCTTGTTGGTAGAAGCGTTATAAAAAGGAGGTTTGGGGGGCTCCCCGCAGGACATGGGGTACGGTACTTGCTGCTGACAAGGTCAAGGTCCAAGGGAAGGGGTGAATTCATGAATCACCTCCACACGCCCCAGGAAATCAGATCTCTGTGGAAACACAGGCAAATATAAATGAAAGAAGGCAGTTTGGGGTAAGAGTTAACACCTCTGCCAAGAGGTAGGTTGACAGAGGGACCCAGGGCCATCTCCGGTGTAAGTCAGTCAAGGCAGCGTAGTTCTGGCAGGGATAAATCTGGCCTGTGAGATTTAGGCTGGGGAGAGAAATCTGTTTTTAAGAGCACTCCAATCTGGAGAAAAATCATGCAGACGGCAAAGCGAGTCTGTGATGACAGGTGACAAATGAACTCTGCTGTGACAAGTGAGAAAACTGTTCAGGAATATGAAATATTAAAAATATATTTCTTACATCCCCCTCCCTTTGAGAGGGTCAGACCTTCGCATATGCCTCTGGCCTGCAGATGGGGCTTAGAGCAAGAGCCCTAAGGCTGCATCAACACTTACTGCTCGCTGCAAGTCCTGCGTTAGTTCAGAAGAAAGCTTTAATATTTTATGCTGCTAACTCTGTAAAAGGGGAAAAAAATAACAAAAACCAGCTGTAGACCAGCACTACAGCTTCATGGCATATGTTTCTTTGCACCACGTTTCTTGGTGCATGAACAAAAAAAAAAATCAAGTTAGCTAAGGAGTTTCCCCCCACCCCCACTCTCCCTGTTTAATTTAATTGTGACCTTCCGTTTTTTCCTCTAGAGAAGCTTGATATTACTTTGTAAAGGGCATTTTCACTCTTTAATTGAAAAAGACAATCAGGCTGTTGCAGAAATTATTGTTCCCCACCTTGAAAATTAGTGCCTGGATTGGCTATTCATGCCATTTAGGCTGAATTGAAGACCTGGGGCCCGTGTGCATCCTAATGTGTAAATTACAGTTCCTCTCCCCTTAGAAGCTCCAAAGCAATTTAACTAAATAAAGGAGCACTGGTGAAGGTCCTTGGTTGATTATGCAGCTTTGGAGTAGGACAAGACCCAGCGATTGTGCTTTTGCCTCTCGGTTTGGCAGAGTGCTCCGTCGGGACAGAGAGGAGCAGGGCCTTCTTCAAGGGGAAAGGAAGAGGGCAACTTTCTCTTTTAACAGTGGTGGGTTGCAGTGTTCACCTCGGGTGGAAAATTAGAACAACAGTGAGAATTCCAGTTGATTTTTAACCTCTCCTGGTGAAGGGAGACACTCAGGTGTTGCCCAGGCTTGAGCTGGCTGAAGCACCTTCAAGTCCTACAGCCCCTGTGGTGGCTCAGATGTGCTTCAAACGGGGAAGGAGCAGAAGAACTCAGTAGGTGTTTAGTGGAAAACGCAAGTATTTAAAAATCAGGAAATGGAAAATGCTAAGCAGCTTTCAGACACCTTAATTAGAGATAACACCGCTCTTAATCTCAGAATTGAATTCATAGAAAATCAATTAGAACATTTAAAAAAATTGAGATGAGATGGTAAAGGGAAAAGATTAATGTATCGACACTATTATCAAGACTAACTGTCAGAGGGTTTGTTTAGCAAGTTTACTACAGTTCTGAGAGCTGAAAAAGGAGTTTACTTCCCAGTGACAGTTGTAAGAAATGAGATTAGCCATTCCTTTGAGAGATATTTGGAGAAAGAAACACATTTCCATAACACACCTTTTTGGTAACCAAGCTGCAAGAGGTTGGTACTCGTCTCCTACAACACGATTCAGGAGAAGCAAGAGACATGGCTAGACACGTAGGAGGTCTTCTAGAGTGGTCTGAACAGACGATCACAACCTTTTGGCAACAGGCACAGTCTGTATCTAAAAGCGTTTTAGCCCAACAGAAGTTGGGGACTTGCTGTATGTGAAAGAAGAGAAACCCCAAACCTGGCCAAGTAGGAGACCTCACAGAATTAGAGAGAATTTCAAAGATGCAGTAAGGTCCAGTTTTTCCTATTTGTGGCTTTAACAGACCTGATTCCTCTGAATCAGGCATTGAATTCGGATCCATGCTTACTAATGGGCCACCTAATTCATTACAGGCAAGTGAAGGTAATTAATTGTGAACTCATAACGGAGGTGTTAGAAATGCTTATAGCAAATCAAAACCATGAGCTGCTTTTAAAAACTGCTGAGGTTGTAATTTTTATGCCATTTCCCTGCGAGAGAATTTCTGTTGTGATACATCACATCCCGTGACACTGATCATATGGCAGTATATCACAGCCAATAAGAGAAACGGAAGAAACTGGAACAAACGTGATAGATCACAATTTGACACAGCCACATGGAAATGTGAAAAATTTTATTGATTTGTCCTCAGGAGCACAGCTAATTTGTAAAGTGCTCGTACTACTAATGCCTTAACATTCATCGCACATTTCAGTAACAAGTAATTACAACTAATATTTCGGATTATGTAATGACAAAACATTTATGAAAGAAAAATCAAAAGTTCAAGAAAGCATGAAATTACATTAATTCAGATGAACTGTTAGTAATTATGCAAGGTGATAAATTGGACTTTCTCTAATTGTCTGTAACAATTTCATATATTAAAACACCCCAGTTTCCTTGTTTGCTGTTTGGCAATACAGACCTGTCCTATGCTCGTTCATAAAATGGACAGGTTTGGAAGTGCTACACCTGCCCCTGTGCAGTTTGAGAAATTTCAAACCCACGCTTGGGAGTTGAACTGAATGAGTTGCTACTTGTGATTAGGTTTTTGTTCCTATCAGACGTATTTAAGAAGTTCCCTAATCCCAGGAAAACTGATCGTGTCTTCACACATTCTGTTGTGCAAGTTAAACCTGGAACTCTAAGAATTTTAAGGCCATTTTATATTAAAAACCAACCAAACAAAAAAATCCACAAATCCAAATGTGTAGGTTACAGTGGTGGTGGTGGTGAAATTAGAAGATGTAGATTCATGATACAATTGGCAATTATGTCAGTGCTGAGCTTTAAAACACTACAGAAAAAATACTGTGTGGCTGAACCTATTAATTAACACAAGTATTTTAGCAGGAAATATTTGTGCATATCAGTTACAATCAGTTTCAATCTCCATTGATCCTCACTTCAGGTAGACACCTCACCCACCGTTGTGGGTTTGCTTCCCTTCTCCCAGTGGCAGCTCTGTACCCGGTAAAGATACACTGATGGTCGTCCGCATCCAAAAACGCTGTTCTCAACTTCTGTTTTTATTGTAGTTGAATATCTGCTCTGAAGACTTTTGAATCACAGAATCACGGAATGGCAGGACCCCCTGGAGATCATCTAGTCCAGCCCCTGCCAGAGCAGGGTCACCCAGAGCAGGGGGCACAGGAACGCCTCCAGGCGGGTTTGGGATGTCTCCAGAGACGGAGACTCCACCACCTCCCTGGGCAGCCTGGGCCAGGGCTCTGCCACCCTCAAGGGAAAGAAGTTCCTCCTCAGGTTGAGATGGAACTTCCTATGCTCAAGTTTGTGCCCGTTACCTCTTGTCCTGTCCCTGGGCACCACTGAAAAGAGCCTGGCCCCATCCTCGTGACACCCATCCTTGAAGTATTTGTAAGCATTGATGAGCTCCCCCCTCAGTCTTCTCTTTTCCAGACTAAAAAGATGCAAATCCCTCAGCCTTCCTTCTTAAGAGAGATGTTCCAGTCCCCCCATCATCTTGGTAGCCCTTTGCTGTCCCCTCTCTAGCAGTTCCCTGTCCTTCTTGAACCGAGGAGCACAGAACTGGACACAGCACTCCAGACTTGCGGGCCATCTCCTTCACTGCCATAAATCAGCATAACTTCCATGACCCCAGTAGGGTACTACTGACTTAACGCCAGCTGAAAAAAGCCCTGGCCCATTCCTTCTCCCCATCCCTGCCTTTGGGCTTGGAAAGGAGCTGAAAGGCTCCTTCTCCCCAGTTCTTCCCACTGTCGTCAGAGAAAGCCCCGTCATTCTCTAATTCAGTTCCCACAAAATGCCGTATGTTTCGCTTGTTCTGAGCATACCCCTTTCTTGCTTAGGTCTGCAGATGTTCCCAGCCGAAGATGATGACTTCTTGCCACACGCAGCTGAGTCCATATATTTCCACACTTCCCTGTGAAGAATCACTTGTTCACCAGAGTGTTTTGCTTAGCCTCCATGACCTCGTTATCACAGCCAGCTGATTAATTGTGCTATACCAATAGTCATCTGCCGACGTGCGCAGTGCTGGGAAAAAGTTGGGTTTTTGTTAAAATTGGCAGCTGAGCGAGCAATGCAGCGTGAGGGAACTCATTGTTCATAAAGGGAGAGAAATACAAAGAGTGGAAAGCATTGTGTGGGAACTAGGTGATAATTTATTTATAGATCTCTGCAGAAACACTGAACTTAGCAAATATACCATCTGTTAAATAGCTGTACTATTCCTAAGTGCGCATTAGCCATCTAGATGTGTGCCAGACACCTGATCTTGGCGATCTTATTTGATACTCTTCTTGACAAGCGGCATTATGCTGTATTAAATTATGTCACGTTATGTTATAAAGCTCTGCTAGGTAACAGTAACTGGGGGAAAGGAGCGGTCGTGCTCGGTTGGTGTAAATGCCCACTCAGGGCAAAGAGAAGGGGTTTTGAGAACTGGCCAGATTTTCAGAATAACAAGAGCAAAGTGGAGCATCTGCATTTATAGTAATCTTCAGGGTTTTTTTATATATATTTAACACCTTTTAGATTGCAATTAATCATTGAAAATGCACAACAACCCCACAGCGGGGGAGAAACGGATGCAAAAATCTTTTGGGCAAAAAGTCCGCTTCTTGCCAAAAGAAACATCATTTCTGATGGTCCACCTCTTTCCTCTCTCACCCTGGGCTACGTAACGATAGACAATTTTATACCTCATCACCGAATCCCATATGAATAAAGTGTCATAATATTTCATAGGAGATGCTGCCTGCCTGCAGAAGGGGTCCAATAAAGATGATGACAGAAGTAAGACTGACTCCCCTAATGAGTTATTTTTACTCATTTTGCTTTGTTTTGCCTTTTCAGAGTTTTTTTTTTAATATGCAGTGATTCTTTATTACAGAGAGAGATCCCGAATAAATGCATTTTGTACAATTATCTATCAAAATCGACTTCAGATAGAAAAAAAATAATAAAAATCGTTCCTGTTTAGGCCTACTGCATTTTTGGGGGTGGGGATTTCTAAAAGATGCAGTGTGGTTTCACCTCAGAGACGAGCACTGGAACGGACTGGCAAAAGAAAGTGTCTGTCCCTGGAGGTCTTTAAGAAAGGCTTAAAATGTTAGGAAGGACATAGCGTACTTGTACCATACCATCATGGGCCAGACAAATAGATTAAATGACCGTTGCTGTGCCTCCATATCTCCAGTTTTATACCTGTGATTCACTAGGTAGCACATCGGGATGAAAATCTTCTCTCCAGCGCCAGGGAGAGCTGAGCTGTTTGTGTACCCAGCTTATAAACCTGCCATGAAAAAGCTCAGACTCCCACATGCAGATTTTGACACTCAATTTAAGGTTGAAAAGCATAGATTTAAAAGGCAAAGTCAACTTTTCCCCCATATATAATCAAAAGTAGTCACACTAATTATAAAGTAGTGGATCCCCTAAGAGATCTAGTACTACTGCTTTTTTGTTATTTAAGTCAGGGATACTTGTCATGGTTTTAGTAGAGAAACACAGACAGGTGATGCAGCTTCTAAACCTAGGCTAAAAATGATACCGTGAGATGTCGTGTCATTAAACTGAGAATTGCTACTAGCACCTTATGACTTTCCAAAATCTATTCCAATTTCACAGTAAAGTATTACGTAGTTAATTCTCAACTGTCGTGAAAACCTTTGGCTGTTGCTGCACTGCGCTTCCTTTTTTTCTTTTCCCCCTCCTTTCTCGAGTGTCTCATAACAACTGAAATTTCTTCTCAGCAAAAAATAAGCCTGATTTACCATAGCAAAAAGCACTGGAAACCACTAGTTAGACTACATGTATTTACCATACTGCCCAAGAGTTTTGGGTTTTTCTATTAAACTCTATTTTTACGTAGAAACTGCACAAGGAAAGGGATAGGAAAGGGAAATGTGACTATTTTTGTGCCTGAATCATAAAAGATCTGAAAGTTTTGCACCTTTCCAATCTTTTTTCTATTTAACATAATAAATAGGAAAATTTGAAGGTGTTTTTTATTTTTTTCCATACAAAGTTGGCCCCTTCTCCCAGAGCACGAAGCCTCAGGGCAGCCAACCCAAGCAAATTCCCATCTAACGTCTTGACAGCTGACCCAGGGGCCACTTTTCCACACAGATACTCCGTGCTGGCCTTGTCCTTCTCAGAAAACATTTAACCCACGTGAAAGAAAAGAATTTTTTGAAAGCGGATAGATTTTCTCAGACCGAATTTTCAGAACAGATAAATAAATAAATCCACGCATTCAGAAAATGGACCAGTAAATACCTTCTAGGTATGAATCTAAACTCCAGTTGACCGTATTACATCTGTCCACTGTTTTCGTTTCCAATTAGTATTACAGGATGGAATAAAACTAAGTAAATTTTTGTCTCTCTCTCTTTTTTTTTTTTTTTTGGCATTTCTTGTCTTTTTGTGTCCCTCTGGACTACCCAGACTGCAAGGCAGAGATCTAGCCAGCAGGCAATTAAAAGAACATCAGATTTTAAAATGCTTTTCCAGTGTATTGACAGGTACCATCTATTGTGGCTGCGACAGCGCAGGGAGGTGCTGCAGCTGCCTAATTCAATTCAGTCACCCCTGAGTAGACAGTGTCTTCATAGGAGACCAATATACAGGAGATGAAGAGGAGGAAGAGAAAAATTAACTGTGTAAAGTTCAACTAAGGGGGAGAAAATTGATATATTGACATAAACAGCTGAGCCTGTAGAGGTAGCAATCATTATTGCTTTGACCAACGAGAACTGTTTCTCTCTGTTGAACTCTGGATTGGGTAGTTGTTCAGAGGATGAAAAATGGAACCATAGGTTGAAACAAGAATCTGCAGCAAGGTAAATAAAATAAGCTTAAGGCAAGCAGTATACGACACCATGGAATAAAGATTTTTAAGGGAAAGCTGATAATGTTAATTATAGTAAAACATATTTTGAATGTATTTCAAGCACTCATTTCCCCAAGCACTCTGACAAAAGTAGTATGTCTTCTCATTGGGATGAGAACGGAATCAAAAAGTAAATGATCAGTTTTTCAAGTACATCTATTGTGTCAGGGTTTGCAACTGAATTATTATTTGAAGGGAATAAGGCTGATAAAAATACTTCCACATTTCAGTGAAATGCAAAAAAGATGAAGAGATTGAGTGTGATGTTAGGTTAAGTAAAAGTAAATGAATAACTGTAAAAACCACCTATGGGAGGTAGGCATGGTCATGTCCATACAGAAGATTTCCCCAAACCATCCCAGGATTTCCTACTGAAGGTATCCGCCACCTTCCCTTTAAAACCAGGGCTAATGTTTGGTTGAGTCAAAACATATCTACTTACTGCAGCCAGCTCTAGGAAAGAACAGACTCATTAAGAATACAGTGTACTTTTATCATCACATAAACACGCATTCTGTGGGAGTCCTGATGATATTTAATTATCATTTGTATACATAGAAGAGCACAGCTGCTTTTTATTTCTATAAAAAAGGAAACAACACAAAATGCTTTTTTCCCCACTCACGTAGATTAAGAGTCCAATAAATTCCAAAGAGCGATGCTAGAAAAAGTCATGGAATGATACGTTAGCTTTGCAATTAGGAATTGTAGATGCAAACTCACAGGGTTGGACTAAAACAGCTTTATAAATAGGCCTTTTATGATTGCCAGAGGACTAGATACTGGGTTGGATGAGATATTTTTCTATACAGGCTGATAATAACATACTGGGATTATATTCTGTTGTGGAATACGTGAATATGTTCCTGAATTCCATAAGCTGTGCATGGCTTGGGGTACAGGCATAAATCTGACAGATAATAACCGGGTCTTGTTTTCTCCTTCTCTCTCAAGATCTTGAAAATTTCGAAACGAAAACAAGAAGCACGGTGTCAGTCAGAGAAGGACAAGGAGTGGTTCTGCTCTGTGGGCCTCCACCACATTACGGAGGTATGATGAACAGCCCTGTGTTGCGTGCAGCCTGAACTTCAACTGCTGTAACTTGGGAGAAATAGTCTATCCCGTTTCCTGCCCAGTTAATGCTGGAATTTATTTGTGTATGAAGTGCATGGGTTTACAAGAAGTTTGGAGCCATTTATTTAAAGGATAGGAGGGTTTTCACTTCTTAAGAGGCCCTTTTTTATTATTCTGTTGTCACTTGAGGGACTAGAGCACATCTTTGGCTGTGACGCAAGCAAAGAAAGCGGGAAGGTCTAAAAGACCTTCTCCTGCCATGACCAGTTATCTCAGCTCCTTCACCCATATGGAATGGCAGAAGAGCAACCAACACCAATTCTTCTTTCCACATCAAAACCGCTTCAGGTCCAAGTGCCTTTTGGTGCTTGCTACTTCAATGCTGTAATTTGAATCCTGCGTTTTCTCTATTAGATTTGTCATGAAAATTTGTCTTCTGTTCTTGAATACCTGATTCTCGCCTTCCTGATAATCATAAAAATCATAGACTAATTTATATTGCAAGGGACTTCTGGAGAGGTAAACTCTCTGATCAAAGGAGGCCTGATTAGATCAGGTTGCTTGATAGTTTTCAATGCTTCAGGTAAAGAATGAAAAGGATTTTTCTGGGGAATTGATTTGGGGATGCCTTGCATCTGTCGCCATTACCTACTACTGCTTCTTAACCATAAGGTTGGTTTTGAGGTCATCTTTTTGGGACAAGATAAAGTCCAGATGACAAGCAAGGAACCAGTAATGCATTTACCTTACTTGTCACATGAAGGAACCCTCATCATGGGGCACAATTTTCCTTTTCCTCCTTTTCATAGGCGCATTACCACCTCCCACATCAGCATTTACAGAGCAATACAAAGGCTTGAACATGGATGTACACTGATGCTTTCATTTTTTCTTAACACTTTTTGTACTTACCAGGAGTGAGAAGCTCTTGAGTGATCTTTTGATATTTATTTTTTCTCCCCAGCATAGACTCTGGCAAGTTTTGAGCCATACATATTCACAAATCTTCTCCAGGGGTGTTAGAACCAAGATCAAAACTACTTCAAATCTTTTGAAATCTGGAGTAACTACTGTAGTTTCCTGACATAACTAGCTGAAGGTGATTGGAAATTTTACCCTGGAAAAGCAAATGTTTATTAAAAAGGGGAAATATCATAGCATAGTTACCAAATCATCTTGTACTGGACTGAAAGAATCAGCAGTTTTTAGATGACTCAAGTCCTGCTTTCAGCAGGAGAGGCCACCCATCCACAGGCTCTGCAGTTTTCTGTGTGCTAGCACCAGTGTCCTGCTCTCTGCAGCGGCTCCTCAGTTCTTCTTAAAGAAACAGAGTTATAGGACAAATTCCCACAAGAAGGTAAATAGTGATCTATAAAGAGGATGCAGTATATCAGAGATGTAGAGAAACCCATCAATCAATTTAAAGCCCCCAAGTCTTGAACAGAGAGGAAATGTCAGTTCACTTAGTGTTTATAGCCATATGAAAGAAGTACATAATCAAGGAAATGAAGTGAAACCTGATCCTTAAGGGCAGAAAAGGCTTGAAAGAGTTCCTGAAATGTATCAACAGGACAGACAGAAAGACAACGCATCCATCCTTGAGTCAGTAAGCTATATATTTTCCCCTTGCTGGAGGGTAAAGTTATGATTTGACAAATAGGAATGAGCAGAAGAAGAGATTCAGAACAAATAAATAGTTTACCAGTGAGTTCACCCCAGATTAATTGAACTGAGAAAACGGTATCCATGAGCAAAGCCTTTGCCACAGTGTTTCTTAAGCTGGAGATGTGGGCTGTTGACCAACAGGCCTGAAAAATACATTATCTGAAATAACAAGTCTCTAGAGAACAGAAACTGCATTCTTTTGTCATCCATAAACACTGTATTTGTGAACTAAAATTATATGCCATGGGGATGAAGTACATGGTGTGAACTATGATAAGTTGTATACTATCTCAGGATGCTTAGGAAATTGTTTTTATTGAAAAGGATCATATGTTTAGTTCTTTTTTTAATTGAAACCCTTGCCTCTGACTCCTAATACCTACAGGAGAAAGGATTACTAGCTTCACACACAGCTTCTATTCCAAGTGTTCTGCTCAGTACTTTAAATGTGACAGGAATTACTTAGATATTGAGGAATTTGGAAGATACACCGTACCAGCAGGAAAAAAGTTGCCTTTCCTATAATAACACAAGTAAGACCATACAAGCTGTATAACGTGTCCTATACACTAGGAAGCAAAATTGTCCTTAGAATTTCCTGATGCAACTGAGTAGATACAGCCTGTAACCAACACAGACCTTCTGCCAGTTGGAGCATTTATGGGGAAACTGAGGCTAACTGCAGGGGTAGAAAACACTGATCAGGATCTTTGAGAGAACTTATCCATGTCATCAAAATACACCCAGGGGAGCGAGAGCAGGTGGACACAGCCCTCCAGGCTCTCCTTCCTACAGGCCAGCTGCTTCTTTCCCCAGGATGAGCCACTGCACAGACCTGGCTCTACCCATAGGTTACACAGAGGGAGGAGGTTTCTGGTTGGTACTGATGGCTACTGGTCTCTTTTCCCTTGACTTGAAGGAAGACTGAAACCCTCTATACAGCAGTTACTTGAAACAGCTCTCGTTAACATAGTTATTTTCGAATAGGATGGTCCTGCTAAAGCCTCCTGCCTTCCTGCTAACCTAGGAAGTCTCCATCTGTTTCTTCCAGCAAAAGAAGAGACAAAAGGACAAGAATATAAAAAAGCAAGGACTTTTTATTATTTGAAGCCTCTTCCCATATAACATTGAGAAGCAGGAATTGGTAAATAGAACAAGAGCTCAAGAAATATTTCTTCCACCCACGTTACCTAGAGAAAGGGTTCACTGTCGCTACAGACACCAACCCATAGCCAAGCTTGGGTTACCACAAACAGTCTGAAGTTAAATTTTCTGCCAGGTTCACAGGAAAGCAAACACTACAGTTATCATTTGATTACTCCATTATTTGTCATATGCTATAATTCTTTTTCTACATCCAAAGTACTTAAAATATTTAAAGCTTAAGTTAACCCAAACTTAGTTTTTTGACAAAAACAGCTATGCTACTACCTGCTTTGCATACATATTTGATAACTGAGAGTGTACTGATAACATACTTTTGTTTATACAAGATAAATAAGTTACGTCCCTCTAACAACAGACAGAAAGAACATTAGGCAGCTAAGTGATAAAAGTAAGAGTTCAGAAGGGCTGCTCTAAATATTTTCTCACCAGCTTTAGACCTTCAAATAGCCCTCAAAAAACAAAAGCCTTACAGAGTTGCTGTTAAAGCTCTACTAAAGCCTTTAACACCAAAAGAGCCCCTGTTCCATGAGCCCCTGTTCCATGAGCCCCTGTTCCATGAGCCCCTGTTCCATGAGCCCCTCTTCCATGAGCCCCTGTTCCATGAGCCCCTGTTCCATGAGCCCCTGTTCCATGAGCCCCTGTTCCATGAGCCCCTGTTCCATGAGCCCCTGTTCCATGAGCCCCTGTTCCATGAGNGAGCCCCACACTACCTGACCCAGCCCAAACCCCCAACCCCTCCTCGCCTATTTATGCTCCTGCCGCTATCTAGCCTCAGCTGTTGTAATTTATGAGGCTCATTAACACACCTTATAAAGTTCAGCGTGGGCCTTTCCTCTGCTTGTTAGGCAGGCTCTGGAGTGCAGAGGTGGGGAGGGAAGCTGTATTTCTTTTTCTGGGAAGTGTCTCTTCTTGAGCTTCAGTTGTTCAGGTCAGCTGTTTTTTTTCCATGTATCTAATCAACAGATAGTACTGTTTTAAAATAGCGCTTTATATAGAGCAAAGTCATAGCGAAGAAAAATGTAGGGAGGAGGAACTAAGTTTGAAGAAGCTTTTATTTCTGTAGCTATATATGAGCTTGACCCTACTATGATGAAGAAGCTGCTGCCTAAATGGTAATACTTGATCCAAGGCTCTGGGGTGGACTGTTACTCATTTATTTTCTTAGAAGTCTAGCCTGATGTAAGGCCTGTTTCCTTCACTCTGCCTCCCTGCAGAGCTTTAAGGAAGTTGCTAATCTTGTTAGGAGCAGCAGGATCACTTCTGCATTTGCATTTAGTTGTGCATAAAAGCTGCCAGGCTTTGAAGCTGGGACGCTGAGTCTGTAGGCTTTTCTCTGTACTGATGTTGCTGTACCAAGGCTACCAAAAAACCCCACAAACCAACCCAAAAAAGTGTTGTTAAAGGAGTAGGAGCCCTGTGGACCTGCTTAGTGGGGGAATATTCCAGCTCCTCAGACAGCTAAAGGGTGGGGAAGGAGATGCACATGAGAGCAGGAGATGGGGAGCTGTGGAGTGGATGGGATGAGATGAGCAGCGCTGCCGTATGCAGAAGGGTCTTTGACTTCTGCCTTTGGTATTTTCTGCGTTTTATATTAAACAGTCACTTGATAAAATGCATAGTCTTAAAGTGATGGTTTGAAGTGTAACTCCCTTTATAAATCTAAGTGCCTTATTCAGGGGTTTTGAGTCCCTTTCTCTGCTCCTATTCCTTAATAATCCTATGAATCTTTAATCCTTTCCTGCCAGCTCTGGTGGGAGGGGGAGATTCTCTTCCCTCAGACCAGCCTGTAGAATGAGCAATATCGATGTGAATTGGCTCGGGGTGAGGAAAGCACTGAAATCTTATTTTTCCTGGTCTAGTGTATCAGGAGTGATTATCAACTGCTCTTCTTTCCCAGCCCTGCTCAGAGCTGCCGGGCGGAGGCAATGTTCTCCTGCCTGGCCAGGGTCAGGTCTTACCCACCAGCCAGGGCTCGGCTGGGAGGTGAGATGGAGTTCACCTACTTTTGGGGGGGCCTCTGTCATGAGAAGGGAGACTGACACCACATAGTCACCTGCCTTGGATTAAAAAAACCCAAACAAACCCAAGCGCAGGGTTGTGGCACTAATAAAATAGCTCATGCTCTGGCGTGTGCATAATGAAGTCTGCTGCTTTGCTGTCATTATCCCTCCGCTGACATGTAGCCCCTTTGAAGTAAAGGTGGATCTGTGCTCTCCAAGGCATCTTCTCCCAGAGTCAGTGACAGCGTTGGGATCACTGTCTTGTGAGAGAAAATATCACTTTCCAGTGTTCAGTGCTCAAATTTGTTAATTTGGGCTGAGACCAGTCAACTGTACTTGTGAAAAGGAGCTGTACTATGCTATAGCTAGACAGAATTTAAAAAAATTCATAATCTGAAGATGATTGATGCTTTTGAATCTTGTCTTAGAACACACCTTGATACATAAGTGTTAAATTAAAAAAATTGAGGGTAGAAATTATAATATTTTATTATTAGTTTTTGTGAACTAAATCCTGAAACTTTCATAGTGCTCTGAATTTTATATTGTAGTTATTTGTAGGTCCAGATATCACAGGGGTTCTCCCATTAGCAGAATTTTTTTGTAACCCGGGGCTAAATCATAGTTTTGCTTTCTTTGGAACAAGCTCAACTTTTACTGTAAGCAGTTTCCTTCAAAAGTTTATGGGGGGAAGAAAACCCCACAACGATCTGGGACCAAATTCTTCTTGTTTGGTCCATATCTAAAGCACTGTTGAGTAAGGACTCGCCTGAAATTACTCCAGCTTCCTTCTTATCACACGCAGCAGTGCTCTGTGTTCAGGGAGCGTTTCTCTGGATGGCCTCCCTTGCCCGCCTCTTCTCTCTCCCTTGCCCAATACATAGTTTTACCTTACATGTTTATTTTTCTAAAACATCGCACATTAACTATGGAGAAAAGAGCAATAGGAAAATTGGACTAATTAATCTGGTACAGAAAAACCTCTCTCCCCTTACTTCAGGCATGTTGATCCATCTTCAACATTGTGTGAAAAGTGGTTACTCCAGAGGGAAATTTACAGCCAGCCAGATCTGTAAACAAAGGGAAAAAATGAAATAGAGAAAACAAGCCCACAAAAACCTTTGGTGTAGATAATGGCGAAGACTTGTGTAAGAGCTTTTATGCTGAAGCGCTTTCATAGTGGTCTCTGAAAGTCAACAATTCTGAGACTGGCACAGGTGTGTTGAAGTGTGATCCCAACCACTACCCGTTCCAGAAATTCTGTGGTTAAATGGAAAGCAAAAAAATAAACTAAAAAATAATTGTAACTTGATTTGTTCCTCCATAAAATAGCTGGCAGCAGCAATTTTCAGGTTCATTTTAGCTAGACTTCATTAGCAGGGTACTCTCCTCAATGGGTCTGCTCCACATCTGATTTATTCAGAGTGACCCAAAATGGCAACGTTTAAGTAATAATACCTTCTTTTATAAAGCAACATTATATTTTTTAGCCTATTACATCTGTAGATGGTGTCAGTTAACTTTTGAAGAAAAGATACTGTGTAAGGGAGTAGGCTGCTAGTATTGTGCTTTAGAAGACAAAAAAGTTTGAGCTCCAAAGTTTGGTTCCTTCCTCTTGAGATTTCATCCAACTCCCATTGAAGTCAATTAAAATTCGGGTTTCTACAGAGTTTAGCAGAGCTGAATTAGGCTCTAGGCAAGTGTGGGCTGCAGATGGGTGATGATGAACCTGCGGTTAGAAGAGTGGTGGTATTTATATCCCTCATACTGGGGGGGACGGGGGATTTAAATATGAAAAGGAAGGGCCTGGACTTCTTCACAACTAATGGGAAAATTCATCAATAGGCCCCAAGGCAATGGTGGAGTACAGACAGGGAGAGAGTAACAGAAACTGGTAAGATAAAGTCAACTGGAACCCCCTGAGAACTGAAATCAGGACAGAAAAAGACTGACTCTCTTTTTACCGATTAATTAAGTCACAGATTGACCTCATGAAGAATGTCTATGTGGCATAACGTTGGTTTTCACAGAGTTTTACTACGATTCGTGTACTCTATCTGACACAGAAAATTTAGTTATGTCCCCAGGTCCCACAGTAGGAATCTAGTTTTTTGACTGCATGGCATAAGATGGTTTGGAGGTCCTCCATAGGCATCCAGTTGTGTCTTGGTAGGTATGGTGGTGCAACCACCAGGTAACCCCTGGGAGAGTGGGTCAGTGCTTTCTTCAGCCCTGTAATTACCAGCCCTGGACTTTGGGAAGGGAACCTCCAAACTCATTTTTCCGATTTATCTTGTATTTTAAACTACCTCCGGTTTATCATTTCATAGAAGTCTGTGTGTTCATCTATCAGTGGTTCAACCTCTCAGAGCAGTTTTTTTGCACGTAAGCTCATACATGCCTTTGCATAGGTCTGGGTGAGGAGGAAAGCAAGGGGTCCAGCTGTCACAAAAGGGACATCGGGACACCAGCCCTCGGGTGTTCCTGTGAAATCTGAGGAGATTGCAGATCCAAGGTATTTCTTCCACAGAAGTCCCAAGTTTACCACATACTCTTTCATTGAACATGGATTAAAGTATTTACCCTGCAGATCTTTAGCCTTAACTTGCAGGTTAGAGAACTTCAAAGAATGAGTTGAAACCAGAGTTTTCCCCACATGAGTCACTTTGGTCTGTTTGTCCAGCCAGGCTGTAGTCATCAGACTTCGTGCCTGAGGCAGGAACACAGTCTGTATATAGTATGTCTCTGGAAAACATATGAGGTCGTGGCTGCATCGCTTACATCTAGCTGTAGACTGATCCTCCCTGTGCAAAACCCAGCCATCTCCAGATTTTTCCTCTGTAAATAGATGCTTCATCCAGGTTCCCAAAAGTACACGGGTGTGCAAATGGGAAAACACAGTGCTGTTGTCTTGCGTGTATGCACGTGTATACGTACACACACATGTGGTATTGCACTGTTTCAGGAATTGTTGCATCTTCTAGGTTTACTGTACACCAGAAAACCAGTTTGGCGTTAAGCTGTAGTGAAACAGAGCCTAGTGCAGGATTTCGCCAAGTATAGGAAGTGTCATTGATTGCTCCCCGGAGGTGCATCATTTCTAATGAGAGTCCTAAAATGTTAGAAGATGATAACATAAAACTCCACAAAACTACTGGAGTTTGCAGACTTATTACCATACTGTACCCATGTTGCAACTGAGGGAGGGAAGGAAACGTAAATAATCTTTTTCAAATGGGATTGTTGATGGGGGAAATGTGTAAAAATGAAGCTGTTGGCAGAACGCTGTTAGCTTATGAATTATACATTTAATTAAGGAAAGCTAAACTGGTGGATTTTGAAACTTCTGATTTACTGTGTCTTATTAAAGACAGAATTGCAGTCCTGCTCCTGCTGTTGGGCGCCAGCAGCGGCGCGGGGCTGGTGGGACGCCTCGCGTGTACCTGCTCGCTGCCGTAGCGATGGCAGCGACACAGGGCTTGGCCAAAAAGCCCTTCCAAAAAGCAGGGTCCCTGGGTGGTGAGCTCAGACGAAGACCTGTACTTCCAGGGTGGGGCAGACAAATCAATTAGCTTTAAGTTGCCTTGGCTATAGACGTAGATTAGCAAAGTGGGCATTGTGAAACAATGTATGGAAAAAGATGGCAGAAAAAGGTTAGGAAGTCAGAACAGGACAAGAAATACGGAGCGGGTGTAAGTATGGAAGATTAGCAGACGGGTCAAACGTGCAAGAGGATCAAATATTAAATAATCTCCAAAATATTTGTGTGCAGCTGAGCTCCCCTTTTGTGAGAATCTTGTGATAAAGCATCATGTTACCAGTTTCATTTTTTCCATACTGAGAGTGAAGAAAGGAGCTGTAACCCTGACCAGCAGTTTGGTCTCTGGATGTTCAGAGGGAAAGTGGTATAAATAGAAATTATTTACTAAAACAGCTTTCTCATGGCATTGCAGCACTGCCATTCCTACTTAAAAAGAGGCTAAGCAGGAAAATGAAAAGTAGCAGGGGACAAAAACTTCTGTGACCTTCTGAAGTGGCTTGAAATGACTTTAAAACGGAAGCGATGCTTACCTTGCCTTTGCTAATTTGGGCATCCCCCGTGGCGTGCCCTGTAGCCGACTCGTTCTTTCAAGTGGCAATATTGCGCTTCAGCATGACCAGGAAACAGATAATACCGGAAAGGATGAATGATACATGTCTGGTGTTTTCCAGGCTTGTCCTACACGTGGATCTTCAACAATAATACCTTGTCTGTTCAGGAAGATGGTCGCCGCTTTGTTTCACAAGGGACGGGAAATCTGTACATTGCCAAAGTAGAGCCATCGGATGTGGGCAATTACACCTGCGTTGTAACGAACTCTGAAGCGGAGCAAAGCGTGCGGGGGCCACCCACTCCTCTCACCCTCCGCAGCGATGGTGAGTCTTCTGGGCATGCTTGGCTGAACACACCCAACCTGGTCCGTCTCCAGTTACTGGGCGTTGATACTGCTATACATCCTCTAAAGGAAGGCTCGCGGTCAAAAGCTCCCAGTAAAAAGTAGTGTAGCGTGATGTGATCCCAGTTTCCACTGGATTGAAGTGGAATTTGAACTGTCAGGACAGGGATGATGAGATAAATATATGCAAAGAAAGCAGTGCTCAATATCGTTGAAAAATAACAAGAGAACGTCAACTGGTATGTTAATGTTTTTCATCTTATGGATGCCTGTGTTGAGGTTTAAATCCAGCAAAACTTTAAATTTATAATCTAGGTATAGCTCAAATATCAAATCTAGAAAGCTGTCTCAAAGTGAGTCACTGAGGTGAGAAACTCACCCGCACATACACAAATACCGTTCTGGCAACACTTCTAATTAAATGTTCACAGCAAGAAATATATACCTGGGAAATCTTTACACAAAGTTTGTTTTGCAAGTTTGCTCACATAAATTTCAATATACCCGTACTGTTTGCAAAGCAGTAGCAACAGTCAGTAACAAAAGTCTGCGTAGAATTATGTTTCTAGGATAAATAAGACTCAACTGTGTATTACAGATTAATACTTCTACTGTGAGGCTGTGCTGCTTTATAACCTATTCAATCAGATCACTGAAAGTTAGAGTTTCACAGCTTGAAAGTTAATAATTTGGGACAAACTGAGTGTAAATGCTAAAGGTCTTGTCTGACTATTCTCTTCCTTTTCACCACCCTGCTCTAGTCCTTTTCTCAAACTCGTTCCATCAGTCTCTTTATCTTCTCCCATTCGCTTTGGTGGCCTCTGGATCGGGTCCTGAACAAGCAGCCTCTAAGGCAACGGTGCAAATTGTATGTGTAATGTTAGCCAGATCCCTGTTAAACAGAAAATAAGGATCAGTTCATTTTTGGTGTGGGATCTGCCAGAAACCGATAATGGATTATCTGTGGTTTATCAGATGTTCAGCCAGATTTTCCAGTGTGATCACTACATCTAATTACATCAGCCTTTCTCAAGCCTGGAGTTCATGTTTGGATGGTTTAAAGAAGTTGTACATGTTTTAAACACAGAATTCTGTAATTCTCCCTTGCGGCCAGAATCTGTTTAGCGTCCCAAGAAGTGACCGCTCAGGGAAGTGGCCAATGTTAGCGGCATGGCTTGTTCATGCCTCTTAACAAGCGGTGTGAACCCAAAATTATCTCTAAAACCTTAATGCCCGAGTGTAACATACTTGTACATGAAGAACCTGTATATGTCACGCTCTTCCGCTCTCAATGCATAGAATTTACAGATTTCGGACAATCTTTCAGCTGAGGGGTGAATCCCACCCTGCAGGCCAAGCCTGCTCCATAGACATCACATGTTGCTCACCACGGGTGGAACATAAGGCTCTAACGTTATTGATGCCGTCCTTTCTTTTACACTGAAATTCTGTTGTACTAGACAGGTCTGAGGCTCCACTGGAGTGCTAGCTGTTTTGATGTTCAACAGGTGTGATGGGGGAGTATGAACCAAAGATTGAAGTACGTTTTCCAGAAACAACATATGCAGCGAAGGGCTCATCTGTTAAACTGGAATGCTTTGCCCTTGGAAAGTAAGATTTTTGTCTTTTATTAAAATGTGGGTTCTAACGCTGTTCTACAGTGGTAAAATGGTGGTTCTTTCTGATTTGCACAGTAGAATATATTTTTTTTTTTTTTGCTCAGAATGTAAATTTGTAAAACTTACCTTTTTTTAAACCTTAACTTGGTTTGATTGTTTCTATGCAATGTGTTCCCAAGGAAATGAGAAAAAAAGCCTATACCATAACTGCAGCTCGTTTGGTGATTGCTTAAGGAGGGGATGAAGGGTGGGGAAGAAATAATCGGGACAAAGACCATATTCCTTGAGAGCTCTTTTAACTCTGGGCTGAGACCTGACTCCAGGTTACAGCGTTCAGTGTAACTGCACATTTGCATCCAAAACGCATCAAAACAGGAATGGTTTTCTGTATGCCATCATTAGGAATGAAACCTGGGGAAACAGACTGTGTTTAAAGAGCACGTAGACTGTCTAGAATGGACCAAACCGGTTCCAAAGCGATGCTGAGGAGCCCTGAGAAGCCCTAGCACTGGTCCCTCCTGCTCAAATCCACAAATCTATTAAGCTTATGGCAGCCTGTATTTTTCCTAGGTTATTTACACTGTTGTATTCAAACAGCAAGGGGTGCTCTGCATTCAAAGAGCAGATGGTTAACTAAATAAATGTAACCAGCCTACGAAAACTAGTCTTTCCAATGACTATCCATTTTCCCTGGGAAAGCTAAAATAACCTTAGATTGTTGACCTCTATTTAGTTTAAGTTCGCTTTGACAATCCGTTTTAAGGCTGTAAGCTTTTAAAGTGTTTAGAGCTTTCCCAGAGGTTAAAAGCCTGACTTGCAGACAGCACAAATTAATCAAGTGTTCCTCTGGAAGTAGAAAAATAAAGCAAATAAAAAGTTAATAAGACAGGAAATGGCCTTACCTTTCAGATGAGATTTTTATGTAAACTAATCTTAGGGCTAATTTTTATTTAAGGTTGAAGAGTATTTCTGCAGAGCAGTATTCAAAGGCATATGCATTTTTTTAGGGGCCCAAAACAAGTACCAAACTGGAACACCCCTGCTAAAGCTGATTTTTCATTCCAAATACTGTCAAGCTACTTCTCTTTAAATACCTCCTTAATTGTGTGTGAGTCAGTGCAGGCTTTACATTTCAAGTTGTCATTTCATATTTCCATCTGTTGCATGGAAAGCATTTAACAATGATACATTGGCTGCAGAAAAGCATTTCAAAAACAGAGTAAATGATACGTACAAAACAGTGGCCTCTTACTGAAGGGGTAAAGATGGGTCATGGTAATGTGGCACAGGGGTTTTGTCATTTTAAGAACATCTTAAGAAGGAGGGGGGGAAAAAAGGACTGAAAGGACATAAGATAATGAAATCCCTCAGCGAACACAGTACCTTCTGTGCTGTGCTTGGAAAATGGAATGGCTGAGAGAGTTAATGCAGCTTTAATATACATTTTCTCCTTCATATATATAGGACTGCAGCTGAAACCAGTGGTTCCATACTTCCCTGGAGTCATACTGTGTAAATACCAGTGATCTATGGGCAGAGATCCATTCTTCACAAATATTTTTTTTGTATCGTACTGCTGATGTGCATCTAGTCTAGTGCATGTGTTGGGGAGGTGCTGTTTGGGAGCAAAGGCTCTTTAGTGGTGTCTCCGGAGAATTTCTCCCCTCTAGATTTCTTTTTTTTTGAGAGAGATTAGATGTCTTATACAGAACTGTACTGTTTTCAGTCTGCTTTTTTCTCTCTGAACAGAGCCTTGAACCACATTTTCACTAACGCGTCAATCAGTGAAAACGCTTTCTTTCAGAGCTGGCATTTATACGTGAATAAAGCAAGAGAAACAGATTGCAGGTGAAATACTCTTAACTTAGTAGATAAGGCCAGATTTCTAAAGGCATGTAGGTGATTAGTGGTATTGTTAAAAGCTTGAAGTTTCCTACCTCCAGCTGTTTACAATTGTAGTTAGGCACATATAAAAGCAGCAGTGTGGCCATCTGCCCCTTTAGATGCCTAAATTCCACTAAAACTCTAGCCCCTACTATTGTCTGTTTATGTTAAAATCAATTCAGCTCAACATTTGTTGAGCTATACCTCTGATCTGCCACAAGCACTAACGGTTATTATCTCTCTTGGATTTCAGAACTGCTTTCCCATTATCCATAATTTTCTATATTCATACTGTTAGTCCACTGGTTCAGACAATGCTGTCAGCTGCTGCTACCTCTGCGCTATGAATAACAGAAATCTTTCACATCTAAGGCAGATTATAGGCAACCTGCTGTGGTTTTGGTCTCCAAAAGTCTTAAATGAAAGTACTTTCATGGTATTTAGAGAAATAGCATCTCTCTTCTATATGGCATGGCAAATCATACCTATTGGACCTTACTCAAAAAGCACTTCCACGTTTAAAATGCGAGTACAAGAGGCCAGACTTAGGGCTGAGTTTTAAGATGCCTTTTTACCTGGAGGAGCTCAAAGCCACAGAAATACACCTTCATCCAGGCAGCGGGACACTCGGAGGTAGGTATATTCCCCAGAGCTCTGTTGTAAAGTTCTTTTTGCTTTTTACATGAAAATATCATAACTGACTCTCACAAATGGTCCTCTAGCCCAGTCACAAACTTGCTTGTTTTGAGAAAAATAAATACAAGGGGCCAAAGAGTCAGTATTTATTCCTAGGAAGAGGTTTTGGAGGGGTGGATCCCAAATGGACAAAAGTCCTTGGGCTAGCTCTTGACTTGTAATCCTATTTTGTAGAACAGAGACTGTGAATAGTAGAGAAAATTCTGAAAGGTAAATTAATCCTTACTGGTGGAAATAGAAATAGGCAAAAAGGAATGTAAGTGGCATGCAACCATCTGATGATTGGCATGGGGAATCTAAACAGGAAAAAAAAATAAATGCACCTTATACTTAATTCTTTAAAGAGAGAAAACTAAAATATGAAGTAGTAGTGCGACTGTTTCAAATACTGCAGCCTGTGGCAATTTAATGGAAGAGATGAGGCTTTGTGTTCTGCACTAATATTCATTATGTTGACAGTGTTTAATACTATGCCAGTATTAAAAGTCGTGTTTTGGATCAAGCTATATTAATCATGCCGTACATCTGAATTATCGTTCATGATGTCTTTGAGGGGATGGAGTACCATGGGAAGAGTTACGTTCAGTTGAGTTAGTTTGCTGCTTTGTTCCAAAATAACTTTTTTCTGCTGCGCAGATAAGAATAGTTTCTGGAATATAAATACGTGAAGTGGTTTCCATGTCTGGTGCACACGTTTATTAAACTGGGGCTGTGTTTTACATTTTGCTTCATTCTCTTCTCGAAGATGGGGAAATAGTCTGTTCAGAATTCCTGCAGATGGGCCGTTGCCAGCTGAGGTTGTAAAGAGCACATGTGAAAAATATAAAACAGGATTTATTTCAACCCAGAATATTCATTTTTCATGGGAAGACCCCCCATACTCCTGTAAATGTGTTCAAGGAAGGGTTTTTCTAGGGGCTGTTAGTGTAAGTAGATAGTCACACAGCTCCAAGGGGGTTCCAAACAGCCATCTTTACTAAACTTACGTAAAAATACAGGGCTTCGCTTCTTCATTGGATGGCTATTCTGGTATATTCTCAAGGAGTTTAGGTAAGAGGTTATAAAAAGATCAATTACAGGATTCTAAAATCATATATATATGAATGACTTCTGCCACCACAAATGAAGTTTGCTATTTTGAGCCCATGTTCCTGATAGAGCCATGACGTTAAGATTTGTACTTTAAGGGGAGAGCAAGCAGCTCTGGAAGATCCTCTTTTACATAGTTAAGATGAGCGCCTTGTGACCACAGGAGGAGACACTACCAGGTTTCAGAAAACTTTACTTCTTTACCGTTTTCCAAGTAATACATCAGGATGATTAGAAGCCTGAATGCTTTAATTATTATGCCTCTTGGATCCTAATTCTCCCTTGTGCCAGCAGTTGATGCAGACGTGATAGCAGCTTTCGAACCTCCGCTTTGTCTCATTAGTTTAACTAGGCATGGTCTTCATTACCCGAGCTGTAGATTTAATTTTATTGTGAAGTGCCCTCGGATGCCTAGGACAAAAGATGAGGCCCAGACGCGATGCATCATCTGGCTGCTGAGCCTTTGCTGCAGAAAGGTGGAACCTTCATCTTGGTGCGGGCTGTAATGCGGCAGACAAATTAATTTCATGTTCGGTGTGACAAGACTTGTCACCAAGCAAAAAATATTTTCCATCACCTTTTCTTTCTGAGTTAGTAACTTATGGTTTTGTGATTCTGCCGCCTCTATGGTAGAATATAAATTAAATTAGTACTCCTAGATGCTCTGAAGGTTTCAAATACACTGCAGATTTATGTACAAAGAGACTCTCATATTTATGCACTGTTTTCTTTATTTACACAGGTGAAAGCAAGACTTTGTCTATGAAGTGTAATAAATTCAAAAAGTGTACTCATTGTTTCTTTAGATATTCCAAAACTTTTTAGCCTCAAGCAGATCCCTATTTTAATAGAGTTATTTGTAGTGACTAAATGAAACCCACCGGTTGCGGGACCACCCCAAACCTGCCTGGGAAGGTTCTAGTCTGTGTGGCAGCATCAGATCCTGGCCTTCAGCAGAACATGATATGCAACATAATCCCTCAAAAATTCACAAGGCTGTACTTACCAAACTAGGTTTTGTATACCTTTACCTATACCTAAAGGACAGTTTTGCTCCTTAAAGCATTTACCTTTAAAATAGATAACTCATTACAAGAAGCAATTTCATTGAAATAAATCTTAAATTTAAATTCAGGGTTGGTTTTTCTGTTACCTTGAAAGGTTTCACATGGCCTGTAATAATGGTTGTTCTTAAGAGATTTGGTTACAAAAAAGTAAACTAACATCAGAAGAAGGTGAAACCAGCCAAAAAACCCCTGTCTTCTCCAAAATATAGTGAGTGAAGATGCTGGAAAACCTAGGATTATGAGATGTTAGCAAGTCAATTAAGAAATGGAGATTTTCTCGTGCTGCTGTGCTAATGAAGGTCCTTCCTGTGGATGATGGCACATGGCTGAGCTCGGATCCTCCTGCTCCTGTAACCCAGACCTGGGGCTGATGGAGAGCTGCTGTCCTGAAAAACGAATCCCCTCTCCTTCTAGAATGCGGGCACTGGGTGCAAGACTCCCTGGCAGGAAAAAAAGTGCTGTCAACTATTTATTGCAATCACACTTTTTAATGCAGCAACGTTGATGAACCAAACTCTGGGGTATTTATGTCCTCCTTCTGCAGTTAGCATCAGAGCACATTTCAAACACTGTCGTGTTTGGCCAAAAATGAGGCGATTTGGCCTTGAAACATCCCCAAGGACGTCATTATAAGTGTGTGGGGTGGGTAAGGAAAACAGGACAGCGTCTTCAGCTCAAGCCTTGGTAAACTTGACGTGACAAGTTGACAGAAGGGCCCTTTTTCCACCGAGCCCTGCCTCTGGCCTTGGTGTCAGCGCAGACTTGCCTTATTCATGAACAGGCGGTGCTAAGAGAAAACAAATCACAGAATTGTGATTTGTGATGGCTGATAGGAGATATTCAGATGAGGCACTTTCAGGTAGCAGAGCATGAATGAATGCATCTAATTGTTTTTCTTCACCCGTATGGATGTTAGTTGCCTTTAATCTCTTTGCTACAAAAAATAAATCCAGAAGAGATGCCTTTAAAGTAAGTAGTTAAATGCTTCTGGCATTCAACGCACTGCATGCTTCTGTTATACAGGAGCTATTCACCCGCTCTTTAATATGCAGTAGCGTTTTAAAAGCCAGCCATGCTCTCCTTCATGTCATCAATAGTCTGTATCAATCTACTGCAAGACTGCAAAATCCCTCTGGCTGTTTTCCTGACTACAGCCGGGAAACTGTGGGACAGACCTGTTCTGTGCTAGAGCTGCATTTCTTTTAAATAACTCAAAGTACCTTGGTTTATGGAAATTCTGCATGAATAATGTCATGCAAGATTTGTGGAGGAGACAGCGCCTTTTAGCAGACCGGCCAGTGCACCTGAGATAAAGACAAGCCCTTGTAAAGTTCTAGTAAGGAATAATAGTAAACAAGTTTGCACCTGAAATAGGTTTTGTTCTCATTGTGAAGGGCAGTTAATAAAGGTGGTGGTGACGGTGACTGTTGTCCAAAAAGATTTGGAATTTAAACAACTCTAAAGGTCTTGAACCAAGATGGGAAATAGCAGAATAAAAGTTGTTCTTTCCAGCTCTTTCACTGGTTAATGATGTCTGGCACGTCTCAGTCGCTCTCGTTTGTAGTGAATTGTTCATCTGTATCGGAGGGGTCATGAAGAGTCACTTGTGTGTGTATGTATAGATGAGTTATCCATATATATATATACACACACACACACACCACTGCGGAGCTAAAACCAAAATCTGGGGCAAATTGCTTATAGGTCCAAACCATCTTCACAGGCAGTTCAGTTGTAGTGGAAAAGAAAGTAGATAGAGAAATTATTACGCTGATTAAATAGCACTTGGAGATCCCTCAGTTAAATTTGTGGTCTGGGGACTATGATTTTCGTTGTACGGAGCAGGGGGGAGCGTAGCTCAGAGGCTCTTGCCCAGCTGAACTCCCACCAGCACGAGGAAAACATTTACAGGCTTCCCGTCTGATCTTCCAGGCTTAAATGCAGAACTAAGCAAATTTATGGGATTGTTATTCATTGTTAGTGGTGGTCTAGCTGGAAGTTGTCCTGTACATCATGTTTCTGATGATTTTACGTTTGTAGTTACTCTGTTAGCACCTGCCCAGCTGTTCAGTCCATTTCTGGCTTTGGGTGAACTTGCAAACGTCGTAGCCACGCAAACTCAAAATGCAGAAATTAGGCTTACCTGGGTTAAGTCATTCATCCATTCTGTGTTTGTGACTTGATTTCTTTGGTCAACAAACAACATTTGAACCAGAGACCTAAATAATGTGAGTTGTGAGCAGTTACAGCCTCTGCTAAAAAGGAGTAAGTAGTTTGGAAGTCGGCACTGCAGGTCAGAGACCTTGGGGACTGGCAGACAAGGGCAGTGTGCACCTCTAATTTCCATGAAATTCAAGTTCAGTACTGACTGTTTGCTGTCGGTGTTATTTCCAATGGAAAAGAAGTCAGCATTTAGCTAAAGCCTCTGTAAAAAGCTGTTCAAATTGTAACTGCTCATCTGCTTAGAAAAAGCAGCTTACTTCAGTTTGCAGAAACAGAAAGCAGCTGTGAAATCCAAGACTAGTGATATTTCAAAGTGTTTTGGTGACATAATAGATCATGGAAGCAAGGCCTGTATGGTTAGTGATGTTACCAGAAATCCAAGAAGTATTTATAGCCACCTTCATACCTATTTTTTTTTTTATGTTATAGAATACATTGATCCAAATATAAGTGAAAATGATAGAAAGGTATGAAAACATGAAACAAGAAATATACTCTTTTGTCTCTCTCTCTCTTTTCAGCCTCAATGCTTCATACTTTCCACTTCCTCACTTAACTGCCTGTCTGCCCTCCTGTACTTTGGCTCCCATTTTTTTATACCTAGATTTATTAGTATTTTTAGGTCTTTTGAATTCTTGTCTAATATTCCCTGTTTTGAGGTGTGAAAATACCTCTGATGCAACAGGGAATTTGTTTGCTTTGAAAACCAATCAATAATTTAGTGCTTCAGTGGTATTTATTTGGACTTCCAAAGTCATTCCTTCAGTGTCGCAGTGTTTAAAAGCAGGTTTGGGCCCTAAGTAAGAGTTACTGTGGGGAAAATCCAAATTGGCCTAAGAAGCAATCATGGAATTGACTCAGATCTTCATCCCACTGTTGGACTTGTGCCATTAAATAAATTGGACACGTTAGAAAATCTCAGTCTTATGAACCTCTGTATGTCATGCTTAGAAACAGAAATGATTTCTTTTTTAAAATATTATTTCTCTTATGAAAGGATTTTGTGTGATCTTCTCTCTGCTATAACAAATGCTCTCTCTTTTTCTCTATGAAATGTAATTATTTAGTCCTGTCCCCAGTATTAGCTGGAAGAGGTCTGATGGGAACTCATTCACAAAGAAAATAGAATACAACAAAACCAAAGGGGTTCTTGAAATCCCAGATGTTCAGCAAGAAGACGAAGGCTTTTATGAGTGCGTCGCAGGAAACAGTCGAGGAAGAAACATTGCAAGAGGTCAATTATTTGTCTACGGTAAGCAGATTGATTAATTTCTTCATTTATTTTTTCTTACAGAGCATGATGGTGTTCAGATGTGTTTTGTAGATGAAGTCTATTAGCCCCTTACTGGAGGTACGAAATGTAGTTCAGGTTAAGCTGATTAAAAAATGATTGGAGGTCTGCAGTGACCTTCACTGAATTACATCCTCAGCAAATAAAGATATTTTGCATTAAAACTCAGATTGAAAATGTGGGCTGTGCCACGATGAAGTTGTAAAGGTTAATACGAGGCAGAAAGAAATCCCTGGTACATTTACATGAAACATTAAGGGCAGGCGAAAAGATTTACTCACGCTAGCTCATTGCAGCATAAAGCTGTGCTGCCCCAGATTCAGATCAGGGAAGGATTCATGAGGTTTTGGTTCATGCGAGTGTTAAGATTATTTCACCTCCTATTCTAGCTGAACTCTATTGCTCCATAAACAGACAAGGGCAAAGCAGGGGAAACTCATTCCACTGCCTCCCTCTCCTTCCTCCCTGTATAAAGTGGAGAATAATATTTCTGTGAAACTGTTCTCCCTTTGCCCCCCTCCTTGTGCATTCATTTCCCGGGATCCAAGTCACACACCATGGTTCCTCGTAGCCAAGGTGAATTACGTGCTCTTTAGTCCCACTGTTAATATCCAGGGAAAGCGACATATTTTGACGTGAGTAAGAAGAGAGATCTTTTCTTTACCTCATAAGTCTTTCAAAAGAGAAGGGAAATAAACTAAAATGTAACAGTGCAGCAAAAAATTGCAGAAAGCTAGACCGAGCCTACAATTAACATCTATTGAGAAGACCTTGGCAAGTATTTTGATTTTTTTTGGAGTAACTCTCTTTGAATAAAGACATGCAGGCTTTGCTGATAAGCTACCCGTCTCCTGCAGCCATGGCTAATATCAAGATATATGCCAGGAATAGAGCAGTCTGCTGCTGTTTTGAATATTTAATTATTTCTGTGCTTTTAGGGGGTTGTTTTTGTTCTCACTGCTCACTAATTTTTGCAGAACATCAATCAAGCAGTTCCATTAAAATTAAGTTCAGTAGATTACCTGGACATGATTGATAACAGGATAGGCAATTAGAAAATTATGATCAGTTAATACAATCTAAAACAATGTGCTTATTAAATGTGCTTTGTAAATTAATTAATAGCTGTTCACAGTGAAATGTATAAACAGCACGCATGAAGCTTTTGCGCAGGATTTTTTGATCATATTAGGAGTGGGCTGGTGTATTATCTACATAATTGACTTCCTCTTGCTTAATTTCTTTGCCGCAGTGTTTCTACTCTGTAGGCAGTTTGGCTCCAGGAAGTAGGGTTTCTTTCCTGGACACTGTCTTGCTGCTTTCCGTATGATACCTACATCCCATGCCTTAAGCTCTGAGAGCAATGAAAACTACACGTAATTAGAATCGCTTTTAAGCACGGTGAGCTGTGTCCCGGATACTTTCCCATTCTGGGAGGGACCTTTCTGGTATTATATTAATCTGGTGTTGGACAATCTCCAGGTACTTCGTTGGGGCAGAGTCCCGAGCTACCCGCAGGGTCATGCTGTAGAGGGAGGCTTTTTGGTAGCTTGTTCTGCCAGTCTCGAAGTATAACAATTCACTTCCTAAAATTAAATTGCTCAGTGTAAAAACTATATGCGTGTATGTGGATATATTTATATACCTATGGAGACCACGGCATTATCACAGAATTGCCCAGGTTGGAAGGGACCTTTCAGATCATCAAGTCCAACCATCAACCTAACACTGACAAAAACCTTTACTAAACTGTATCTCTAATAACCCAGCCAAAAATCTTTCACGGGATGTTAAGACACCAGCCACTTACGCTAGAGACAGAGGGATGCGACCTGCTCTCTCGTGTGGCTTTGGCCTTTCCCAAGTTAGGTGGCTGTTATTTGTTCTCCCCACATCTCATATTCATCTACATCTTGACAGCTATCCTAAATGTCAGCCTGCCTCAAACTAATTCCTGCTTGGCTCAGTCCTGAATACTTAGCTGGATGTTTACAGAGCTCGTATGTGATTCTTGCAAATTCTTTTACGCAGCAATGAAAGTGTGTCAATGGCCACAAGTATTCAGAAGGTGTTATTCTGGTCTGAGTAGCCCAAAGTCCTTTGTGTAGTTTTTGTGTTGCAAATTATAACCAAAGAACCCATGGTCTGAACCCATGGTCGGAGACCTCCAGGTAAAACAGAGGAGTGACATTTGCAATCCATTATTTTTATTACTGCCTGACTAATGATTTTGATATTTCTATTTTTGGTACACAGGTTCAAGTCCCTTGAGAGGAGGACTTTTTTTTAGAAAACAGGAGTCTCATTGCTTTCAGAGAGCATATCCAGAATTTCAGGCATCTAAAATCACTGCTGCTGCAAATTTTGCCCATAAAAATGAAGAAAAGAAAATCAATAAAATAAAAATAAACTTCCTGTCCGCTAGCTCCTTGATTTCTATCACTTTCCCAAGTTGGTCCTGCAGTTTAATGTAGAGGAATTGTTGTGCAGAATTCACTTGCAATATAATAAGAATGTGTTGGAGAAATACTAATTAGCCTTGCTCAGTTCATTAATTAATGGCAACATACCTCCAGTGCAATCATTTTTCTCATGCTTAAAGTGGTTTACATATTCTTTTCAGCACTCCCGGAATGGGATAAAAAAATCCAAAATGCCTTTCTGTCTCTCTATGACAGCTTATTTTGGGAATGTAAGGCAAAAGGAAAACCAAGCCCTTCCTACAGTTGGTTAAAAAATGGCCAGCCGCTCACATCAGAGGTAAGGTTCCTGTCGTCTTGTTTGCTTTCTTGCTTGTCTTTTTTGGTTTTACATGATTTAGTCACGACATTTGTTTTGCGGTGCATTACCTTTTTTCAGAAATTTTATTAAAGCTTAACATATCAAAAATAAACATAATAGCTTTTTGCAACACAAAGCCTCGGTTCTTGGGGTTCCTCTTTATTGAAAATGTACGGTATTGCCAGTTTAGATAGATAAATACACGAATTTCTTCATATGATTTATCTTACAGAGCATCTAATTGCTACGAGATATGGCAGTAAGTATGGATGGCTTTAAAAATAACAATTACAGTTGGGGAAAGAAGGGTCTGTCCAGAAACACTGGACACATTTGTAGACATAATCTGTAATTTGGGGCATGGGTAGGATGCCATTTGAGTGTGGAAGAGTGTTTCAGAGCTGGCATTGCAAACCAATCAGCATTTTAACTTGCGCTTTTCTTCTGTTTCTGTTCTTAATCTGCAGGCTGGGTGGACAGTTGGTCTCGTGCAGTATGGCCATTCTAATGCTCTGTTAATCCTTTAACTGCACTAATCAGTCAGCTATGAAAATCAGCTAATATCGAGGTCAATACTTTTCTGGCACTAGGTAGAGGAGTAATAGGCTAAAGAAAATCATACAAAGTTATAAGGAAAAGGTGAATAAGTGGAAAAACACACTTAAAGGAGAAAGGAGGACCAAGTGGAAAGGAAAGTAGTGAAGTGGTAAGAGTGCAGGAGGAGAGGGGAAATCAATTGGAGCTCAAGCATTTAAGAAACCTGATGAGATACTTACGCAGACAGGTCTTTGAGAAGCCAGCCTTGTCTCTTTCCAGGCACTGTAATTGTACTTCTGTGGTGGCCAAGCTTTGGCACATCCATTCTCCAATCTTCAGTTGTTGGTGACCTCCTGGAGAAAGACTTTTGTGGCGAGAGACTCTTTGCTGCATTTGTGTTCTGCTGAGACTGAGTTTTCCTTTTTATTAAGCATCTTTTCAGTACCTATCGAGCATAAAATGGCACGGCTGGTCTGTAATGCATTCTTACTTGCTTGGAAAGAAAGAATACTGTGATTAATTTCTGTCTAGCAAGAACAGATACAGAATCATTTCCAAAACATATGGGCCAAATTAGCACCTGCTGGGTTGCAGGAGCAACACTTGTTTGACTTCGTAGTACTTATTTGAAGCAATTGGAGGGGGGTCCAATCTTCCATATGATTTTCTGCTGGATTAGTCCTAAACAGCTCAACTAGCATCTGAGAAGGCTAGCCAGAATTTACTTGGATGGCAATTTTCCTGAACCTGATTGTTCTACTCATTGGCACCTCTTCCTAAGCAAGATTATCTAGTTTATCTCCCTTTGAAGAGGGCGATATTTAGAATCTGCCACTTTTCAATTGCATAGTTTCAATAAAAAAGAATAAAATGCTCTACAGACACATTTTCAACCAACGTTTTCACAATACTTACAGTGTATTGTAAATGGAATACTTCAGGCAACAAAATGCTGAATGTTATTGCTCAATGGACAAAATGGATAGTTTGGAGGTGAAAGTACACGGGAGGTGTAATAAAATATTCAGTCTGTCACAGCATTCTGCTTGTTGGAAATATCACAGGAAGAATACCTCCCAGGCGCTTTGCGCCTTGGGGCTGATTTTGCGGATATTGTCTACTCTTTGTCAAACCTTTCTCCCTGACCACCTACTTGGTCATCCCCGCATTATTCCTGCTTGTGTACACGGGGTGCTTTATTCTTCTCTCTGTCTGCGTAGCTCAAAAGAGCCGGCAGAGAACGGCGGGGACTTCGGCATGTGCATGAAACACGAGTCTTGCTTCAGAAGGGGGTTTTACATTCAAAGCCTGTTTGTAAAAATAGAACGCATCGAGAAGATGGCAAACAGCCTGAAGGTAAAACCAAGTATGCAAAAAAAGATATGTGTAGCAAGAGCCTCCAAAAAAATTAACAGTGGATAAGTAATGTAATGGTGCTAATTAGTTTGCGATACACCAGCCATACAACCGCCGGCTGTGCTCTCATCAGATTTCCAAGCCAAACAAGGTTGGGCTGGGTCAGTCCTTGGTTGGGAGACCTCCAAGGAAAAGCTGGAGTATTGGAAAACAGCTCAGTAGGTGGCACTCTCCCCTCTGCAAGAGGAGTCCCCCAACAGGCTGAGCAACCGCCTTATTTGTGGCAGCTCAGCAAGTTGGGTTATGTATACACAGCTGCAAATGCATTTTAGATGCTTGTAGCTGTTGAGCAAAGCCTGAGCTGTGTGCTCTAACACTGCGCTCCCATCACCGCTCCGGAGGCAGCAGAGCCAGGCTAAAGGAGCAGCGTAATACTAACAGTAATGTCTGTTGTTTCAGGCTTGCATTTGGTGATGGAGTTTATATTCCCTCTTGTGGGTTTCTTCCGCGCTGATCTGTTTTGGGGAACATATTCTCTTCTCATTCTCAGCCTTACCTCTGCAGTGGAGCTGTCGCTGTCTCTGGAGGCTAGTAATTGTAAAATCACAAAATATTTAGCTTTAAGTTATGCTTGTAGCATGAAACAGGCTTTTTTTCTATTTGCCAAAACAGAGCAAATAAAACTCCTTTTAATACACCAAAACCTGAGCTCTGGTCCAAATTTATCTACTGTGCAGTTTCCTCTGTTTCAGCAGAAGGATCTCAGTGTGTGTAGCAATTGGAGGCCCGCGGAGCGTGCTCGCCCTCTGGTCTGAGCAGCTGCCTGGGGGTTGGCAACGGGAACTGAAGAGAGATGGCCTTCGGTAGAGCATTTTCAGTGGATCATTTTTCTGTGACTTGTGATCTGATGACATTTGAAATTTTTTTCCATGGCGCGAGCACCTCTCTCTCCTGCGGAGCTTTTCTGATCACCTTAGATTATCGTCAGCAGAGTCATCTAATCGCACGAGGGGGTTGGCCGTCCTTCGCCGTGCCCCCAGACAGGGCTGCACGGAAGATGCTGCAGGCTCCCGGTGCGGAGCTGCCATTCCTGCCCTGCGGTACCTGCTTGGCGGCGAAGCCTATCCGCAGATTCACGGTTCAGCAATGCAGGGAAAAACACACGCCACAGCTGGAACATCTGGGCCAACCTGCCCAAGGCAATGGCTCTGCAACACGGTGCCTGGAGTTCTTGAAAAGTTTGAAGAGCAGAGAGGTCTGAAAACACACCCACCATTGTACAGCCGAGGTGTACATCCTATTCCTGATGTATTCATTCGCGTTGCTTCCAAGAAAATAACATTTCTGCTCCTGAATTACAATCAGGTGCAACAGTGTGATACCAAAAAAAAAATTGGGATTGTAGTTATTGGCTCTATCAATGTTGTTGTTTTTTTTTACTTCTTCTTCTTTTCTCAGGAAAGAATCCAAATAGAAAATGGAACTCTTATCATACCTGTGCTGAATATGTCGGACTCTGGCCTCTATCAGTGTGTGGCAGAAAACAAGTACGGTACTATCTATGGCAATGCGGAATTGCGGGTGATAGGTGAGTAAATGCCACTGAAATGAGCAGGTATTGAGTATAACGGGACGGTCATTTAAAAAATTTGAAATTAACAAATGAGTGGATTAAGTTACACCAGTCAGTTCAGGTTTGTTGATATTTCATTCCTGCTTGCTCTTCATCACCCGTGTGTGAATGGGGTTTTTTCATTTTGTGACTGGTTTGGGGGAAAACTCTAATCCCATGTGCGGTCTTTTTTTATCACATACGCACAATTTTAATGAATGCTGTTTCTCACTTAGTATTATGGGCTATTAATAGTTATTCTGCAGTTTGTAAAAGTCAATTTCAGCAAGTGGGAAATATCATTTTAACTATAAACAAAGAGCCTATGGCAAATATGTCTATAAAAACAAATAGCATATAGCAAATAATCTCATTAAGGATTACCAGAGACGCACATAAAATGGAATTTGTTCATATATCATAAAAGGTATTCTGCTATAGATGTCCAAATACAAAGTTTGTTCCACCACCAAATACTAGTGGAAGCAGTAAAACACAGACTTCAGGAGCACGTGACTGTTGTACAGGTCTTGTGTTATCTGCTTCTCCAAGAGTGTATTTTCACACAAATTACTGAACAAATAAACACATTTTCAGGAAACGGCACCGGTTTATGAACAGAAAGCCCTTTAAAAAACTGTATTTGCAATTGAGTATTCTGAAGTAAACTCTGGGGATGAAGCCCTGTGGCTGGGATCGGGAGTGTGATGTTTATCCTGCCGACATCGCTCTGCGCAGGGACCTCGCTCTTCATCACAGACAGACCCAGAACGGTTTGCAGATAACCTGAAGGAAAGGTTGTCAGAGCAGTTTCTAGGTAGACAGTTTAGAAACAGCTTAAATAAGGTACAATTAATGCCATTCTTTGGCACTTAAATAGATTTTTCATGTTTGATAGACCTGCGCTTGCAGAAGTCTCAAAAGCAAAGCAATTATTGGATTCACCTACTATGTAACTTGAACAGGAGAATTTTTAGCAAGTTCATTCGGTAACTTGTCAGCTGCATACTGTTCTGCACTCCTTTCTTTTTACTCCTCTATTTTTAGCTGCAGCACCTGATTTTTCCAAAAACCCTGTGAAAAAAATATCCGTTGTTCAAGTCGGAGGCGAAGTTACAATTGGTTGCAAACCAAGCGCTTCTCCCAGAGCCGTTATTAACTGGAGAAAGGGCTCAGAGGTTCTGCGCCAGAACAAAAGGTACCATCATGAACCAGTTGCTGGATTGTTGGGTGTTCTCTGTTTTAATAGCATTTAAACATCACCGAAACACAGCTGGCTCAGTACTGCTTTTGACAGCTCATTGAAGGAAAACTTTGGTGCCAGAGGCCTGTTTGTCGTTAGCAGTGGCCGTGCGGTTCTGGAGATACACAGCTGATGGAGAACAAAGCCAACCCCGGTACGTGCGGGTAATTGTATGGTACATACGTTGGCGTTCATCAGCAGTTAATTCCCTGCGGTGCTATCAGAGCTGACTCTTCGCTGCGCCCAAAGCTGGAGTGAATCAGCCTCATGTAGGAGACATCAGTGGAGGCTTCGGGGGAGCAGAATATACCCCCAAGCTGCGGTATAGTTGCTTAGCAGCTGTACAGGTTGTACAACAACCCACAGCTAAATCAGCAGCCATATTCTCACGCTTCTTTTTAGGCAGGATTTGGCCACTGGACCCACATACTGGTGCAGTCCCTCACCAACCAGTATGAGGTTGCGTGGTCTTCGGCAGGGTTTTACTGATGTTTGGTCTGTGATGGCTGATTTTTATGATATTTGTGAGATGCCACAAACGGTCTGCGTTAATACACACTAATGTCAATTAAATGGTAAAGCATGAAAATCAAAAGCAACTTACTGACTTGAGTAGGTTGCGAATAGTATACACAATCGTGGTGATATTTCCATATACAAATGTAGACAGATGGATGAAATGGGCGACAGTGTCTAAGAATTGTAATCTTTCTCCGCATCTCAGTTCACAAATATAACAGCAGCACTGTTTTATCACATTATAATTTTCAAATACTGAAAACAGAGTAAGCAATTCATAAAGCTCTGGAAATTGAACATCAGATTTTGCACATAGGCCCAATTGCTCAAGGAGGTTAGTTTGAGTCAGATAAGGCTTAAAATAATTATAATTAAAACAACATTATCCAAAACTGTGTCAGAAAACAATATTTCACTAGCCCGTCCTGCAGTAATGTACGATGCAGACAAAAGTAAATGGGAGAAGTGTGTGTTGAAGAAAGCGCGAACCTGAGCGGAGGTATTTCACATAGGTACTCGCAAAGAAACAGAAAAATTTGGGTAAGCAATCCATGCCATGGCATATAGAGAACTTTTCAATTATTTTTTTTTTTCCTCCCCGTGTCAGTAATGGCAGTTTTATTTCCTGTTTAACTGCTCAGCTATTGATGAAAAATATTTTTTTTTTTGCATTTTGATTGTACGGTCTATTCCACAAAAATGCCTGTTCCTTCCTATTACATGCAGCCTATCCCTACTGTATGTGGAGAACATGCTCAGGATGCGGTTTACCACAGGCAATCTCGGGATTTTCTGGCATTGTTGAGAACGGAGAGCAAAGTTTAAAACTTACAATTTGAATTGTTGAATTAAGCCTAGATCTTGGTGTTCTAGTACCGTGATGTTCCCCATCTGATTTGCTTATAAAAAAGTAATATACGCTGCATACAGTATTTACTTGTGCTTCTGTATTAATTTGCTAACAATAATTATAAGCACGCTGTAATTTTTGAGCGTCCCAGAGGGCTGCCTGCTGCTGAGCCAGGAGTAAACAAAAGGAGCAGGATTTACACGGAGGCAAAGGGAGGGAGTTTAAAGTCTCCATGTGCAAAACATTATTACCAGTGTGTCCACTGGTGCAAAGTGGAATTTGTGAGGCTTTTTGATTATAAAATGACAAAATAGCTAATGCCATGGTCTTAAAGAAGAGAAAAGAACTCATCTGTACAGTATTTTTCCAGAGATCTTTGTGACAGAAGGCAGAAAATGAAATAAGGATGTCTATGGCTGTAATTAAAGTACCCGGCTAATTAAAGTACTCAAATCATATGTATCTTTGCTCATAAGAAGGAGAAGGAATCTGGTCTGCGTTTCTCTCTCTAGGATTAAACCCTGACATGTCACATACAGATTAACTATTTTAACTAAAGCTTTCCTTATTTCTGCTCCCACTTTGTGCAGCATTTGTAATCTCTCTGGACTCCTTCACAAGCTTTTTTTTTTAAAAAAAAATATTTGATTTGGTTATAAATGCTGAAAAAATGAAATATCAATCCCTTATGGTTCTGACAGCAAAACTGTGATGGACACGTTGCTAAATATGTCAGATCACATAAGGTCTTCAGAATGATATGGACAAATTTAATCTTTTGTTACAGAAATAGTGCAACTAGACCTATTCCACCCTAAGGGGAAAGGATATTCTTTCTTTTTCACCTTCTTTCTTTCACTCATGATAATAGTTTATTCCTGATAGTCGTGCATGTGTGTTCAGTGCTGTCCCTGATCATCTGGGCTCTTAATAGGACAAGATAAGGCTGCTTTATGTTAATGTTAGTCTGTAAGTGTGTTAGAAGTGTGCTAACTAGGAAGAGCTTGTTAATAGGCTATCCATATTAACAAAAAGGTCCATAAAATATTTATTATTATTATTATT
>VXBO01007136.1:1761-34691 GCA_013400135.1 Rhinoptilus africanus
TTTCTGTGATATATTACACACTGCCAATCTCTTTCTCTGACTAATGGAAAAATTCATGTGTAGCTCAATAAAGAGAATGTTTGTCTGTACCCCGGGCTCTCCCCTCCCGCGCCTCCGCCTGCTTCTTTCCCCCCCCCCGCGCCTGCCTCCTTCCTTCCAAAGGGAAGAAGAAAAAAAAAAACTTAAAAAATCCACTAAAAAAATCACTTTTGGGGGGGGTTTGGTTGCTGCTGGTAGCACCGGCAAGAGGGGCTGAGCAAAGAATTGGGTGGAAGCCCTTCCAGATGGCTCAGGTTGCAGCAAAAAATCCCCCTCAAAAAAACTCCCCAGTGAAGAAAAAATATTTTTATTTCTTTTGGGAGTGGGGAGATGGTCGTCAGGGCGAGCCCTTCGTCTTGCAGCCACATCAGAAACCCCAAAATGTGTCAGTTTTTCCCCCCTGAGATACAGAGGAAGGTTCCCCGAGAAAGCTGAGACTTTCTCCCTGCTGCAGGAGCAATGCAGGGTTTGGTTGGGGTTGGGGTTTTTTTCCACAATTTGGGTTTTTCTCACAATTTAGGGTGGGGTTTTTTTTCAAGTTGGGGTTTTTTTTCCTCACTCTCCCCCATCCCGGGTCCCCTGGCTCCGCACATGCCGGCAGCGCGATGGCAGGTGGGACACTGGAGAGACGGTTTCCCCTTGACACAGCCTGGGACTGGGCTGGTTTCTCAGCACCGCGCTCGCCATCCCCTCCCAAACCACAGGAATCTCTCCGAACCCCACGGGATCACGGGGCCCATCAGCAAAGCCAGGGAAGGAGCCATAGGATGGTTACCCAGACAGCTAGGAACGCCCCCCCCCCGGCCTCGGCTTTATGCCGGACCACCCGCTGGGCAAGTTTGGCTAGAGAAGCTGCTCCGTCACGCGGCGGCATCTCCTGGTCTCCTGCCCAAGGTGGACTCAAATGGCTGGACCCAAAATGTTGCGGTGAATGGAGTTAAATCCAGTTCGCGTGTGGTGTCCCCCAGGGATCAGTGCTGGGGCCTCTTCTCTTTAATATCCTTATTAACAACCCGGACGAGGGGATCGAATGCCCCCTCAGTAAGTTCACAGATGACACTAAACCAGGCGGGAGTGTTGATCTGCNCTCCAGGAGGGACATTGAGGGGCTGGAGCGTGTCCAGAGAAGGGCAGCAGAGCCGGTGAGGGGTCTGGAGCACAAGTGCTGTGAGGAGCGGCTGAGGGAGCTGGGGGGGTTCAGCCTGGAGAAAAGGGGGCTGAGGGGAGACCTTCTCGCTCTCTGCAACTCCCTGAAAGGAGGGGGCAGCCAGGGGGGGTCGGGCTCTGCTCCCAAGGAACAGGCGATGGGACAAGGGGAAATGGCCTCGAGTTGTGCCAGGGGAGATTTAGGACAGATATTAGGAAAAATTTCTTCACTGGAAGGGTTATCAAGCCCTGGAAGAGGCTGCCCAGGGCAGTGGTGGAGTCGCCATCCCTGGAGGTGTTTCAAAGCCGGGCAGACGCGGTGCTGAGGGACACGGGGCAGTGCTGGGTTTGGCAGTGTGAGGTTGATGGTTGGACTCGATGATCTTAAAGGTTCCTTCCAACCCAGACAATCCTCTGATTCCACGATTCAAGGTCCTGCTGCTTACAGCGATCCAGAAGTAGCTCATGTTGGCGCTGGGGAAGCCAGTCAGGCTTCTCCTCGGATGACCTCCCTTCCCAGGGAAGCCGAGCCAGCCGAGAGGCCACCACTGCTCCATGTGCTCCTCTGCACAAACCAGCCTTTCATGGCTGAAGTAGGTCATTGGGCATCGCTGCCGCAGGCACGGATGCCATCCAGCGGCTACCCAGGGCCTGCTCCCCAGGGAGCAGAGGGAAGAGATGCTGGCAAGGGTCAGGAATCCAAGAGAAAGAGGAGACAAGTCCAGGAAGAAGGGCCCAGGAGCCTCTGGAACATCCCCACCCCTCCTCGGTTTAGTTCCAGGCGCTTCCCTGCGCCCCCAAGGCCGGCACCCCCTTTACTCAGCCCTGCTGCAGCCGGAGCCGTTGCAGGATCCCGGGCGAGGGGGATTCATGCAGGACCAGCTCCCGGCATCTTCTCCTTCCCCGTTACCTGCTGCCGGGCGAAGGACTGGACTCCACAGCACGCAGAGAGAGGGCCGGTGGCTGAGAAGGGCTGCTTTAACTGGCACCTTTCCAGGCCAGCACGAACGTAAGGAATCAGGGATTCATTATTTTATTATTTCTTTTTTAGTGGTGAAATTTAGGGTGACCGGGACGCTGCCCAGCTCCTGGAGCAGCAGAAGCAGGGGGAGGTGGTCGGTGCAGTGCCCTGGGGGAACCAGGGGCTCCTCACACTGAGGGGGAGAAGGAAACGTCCCTGGGAGAGTGGGAAGGCTGGGAGAGGCCAAGCCACGGGTGTGGAGACCTTGTGAGCCCAAAGAAAGGTCAAAAAGTGGTGCTGGCTGCAGGCATAGAATCGATTCACAGACTGGTTTGGGTGGGAAGGGACCTTAAAGCCCCCCCAGTGCCCCCCCNCAAGCCCTTCCCAGGGCTGCTCTCAGCCCATTCTCCTCCCAGCCCGTCCTTGTGCATCCCCTCCGCCGCGATGAAGCTGGGCTGTACAAAACGCATCCTCATGCACCAAATTTCCCAGAAATGCAACAAGGAGCAGGAACCCAAGGAAATTCACCCCACACCGAGACCTTCTGTGCTGTTTTCTCCTCTCCCATCTGCACTCCCAGAGGTCCATCGACTGCTGCTCGAGCAGACCCAACTCCGTGCGGTTCACACACGCGACAGCTCTCACCCCGTGTGCTGCCAGACAGTTCAAACCCCCATTTTATTTTTACAGTCCCTCGAGACACCGTTTCTCTCCCATTTCCATCTTCACAGCACGGCTGGATTCCAGCAGCAATTACTGCTCTACGAGCCCAGGATTGGGAAAATGTTCCCAAAGCCGGTGCCGGGCAGTTGCGCTCCCTTCCCTCCCGAGAGAAAGGGGGAAGCAAAGGGGACCAAAGTGTGGGTGTTTCATTTACAAACCAAACATGCGCCGGGAACAGAAGAAATCACACTATTTCCAAACAGTTTCCAACACTGATCAAAGTTTTTATTTTGTTTTTTGTGTTTTTTTAAACAATAAAACCAAAACAGCTGTGCTCTGAGCAAAACCAAAGATCTCCAAAAAAAAAAAAAAATTCTTTTAAGTTTACTAATAGCATTGCAAGGTAAGGCTTCCCAAAGAGTTTTATTGAAATAAATTATTTTCGCCTAAACATCGATGCGACTCCTCTCATTAAATTCACCTTCAAATGTCCTAAAAACCAACAGTAAAAAAAAAAAAAGAAAGTTACCAACAATTCTAGATAATACTGGGCTCCTTCTAAAGGACAGCGATACTAGAACTCACTCTTCAGAAGTTTAAAAATTAAGTCACTGCCATGTAAAATTCAACTACGCAAGCTAGCATCAGCGGCTCCACGTGCATCCCGCGCCCAAGGTTCTTTAGAAAAACCAGAAATTAGCAAGTTGGGCTCAACCCCAACTCCTCCGGTCCTTCCGAATAAACTCACGGTGAAGTTGTGGGGTTTAAAAAAAAAAAAAAAAGAAAGAAAAAGTAAGATAACGGAGCTACCTCCATAAAGTCCCGTCCGTGTTGCTCTGGAGTCCGGAACAGGCAGGTTTCTCTATCCTACTCCCTTGGTTTCTGGTAATACTGAGCGGAGGGGCTGCGGCCTCGCCCCACGGCCCCTCTTCGTCCCTCCATTGCCCTCAGCCTCCCACTTGTTTCTGGCCGTAAAAGACACAGGAAAACAACGCAGCCCTGGGGAGCGACCAAAGCCAGAGCTCTGCCAGGGCGGAAGAGCCCAGCAACGGCAAACAAACTATTTTATGCTGGAATCGAGGTGAATCGGTGCTTCGCTGCACAATTCATGATTATTTTTCTTTCCACGTTATGTAGCTAAACAACTTCCATCCGGCCTAAGAACTGACCTTCCAGCGACGCTACCCCAGCCCCTCAAGCCGGCCTACGTTAACACTCTTCATTCTCCATATGAAGAGACCAAAGAGCGGGCGCCTGATCACCTAACGCCAGGTTTGCTGCAAATTTCTAAGCTTTCTTCTCTCTCAGAGTAACTCTCCCTGATCTGAAGCTGCACCCGCCAGCGCCTCCGCGACCTGCACCCGCAGCCGCCACCTCGGAAGACGCTTTTCCCCAGCCTCCGCCGTGGAATCAGCCTAAGACCTCACGCTAGCTGCAGAAATCACGCCCGTGGTTTAGAAAGTGCCTTTTGGTTTGTGGAGGGGATGAACGTCACATAGAAAATATTACAAAAAAAGGTTAATTTGTCAGCTGTCCAAACGTTATTAGACCACATGCTTTATACAGCAGAGAGGCAGCCAGCTCACTGGGCAGCACAGCCAGCTGAACTCTGAAGAGACACTTTCCTGCTGGTATAGAAAGCGCAGGGTGTTGGGTTGGGTTTTTTTTTTTTAATGTATTTTTTTATTCAACATTGCTCACGAGGAGGAGGAAGGAAGGGCAACGAGCGCTAAGAGTTTTGCTGCATCTGAAGTCTCCGTTCGGCGGCGGCAGCGAGCGTCCTGCGACGCAGGGTGACAGGATCGGCGGAGGCTCCCTCGGGCGGAGGAGAGGGCTTCTCCGTGCTCAGCTCCTCGTCGGAGGTTTTGTTTAAGTAACGCCTGCAAGAGGAAAAAGGAAAAGACGGGTGAGAACAGCCCACCTCATTTTGGCTTTGCAAAACACTTCACCGGTACATCCACAAGGTAAGGGAGGGTGCAAGGCACACCGAAAGCAGGAAAATACCTTGATAAAAGCACACACAAGCTACGTATTCATATTAAAAAAAAAGCCTCTCTAACCTAGGACAGACTTTGCAGAGTTGGCAGAAGCTCTTAACGCTTGTGCAAGATCCTTGTGCCCGTGGGAGGCAGTCAGTTCTGAAGGCTCTACTCTTAAATCAGAGCAATTCACTGAGACTGGAGGTGAGTCACCGAATCACGGTAAGATGCTGGCAGCGTCCCCCACAAGAAGTCTGATGGCAGTAAGTAAGGCTTGGACAGAAGGGGCAGTAGGGCTGCAAAGTGTAGGGCAAGGCAAAAATACAAGGAAGTAGCTGCCAGAGCTAACACCCCAATGAATTTTTACATCTAGGGACTAAACAGAGTAGTTTGCCGCTCCACAGCTCCTCGGTGCAGGAAGGGAAGCAGTAAAGCGGGAAGTCAGAAACACTTTGTCTTCCTAAATGACATTTTCCAAACATAAAGGAAAAACCAATTCCAGGAGCAAGCCTATTTGTAGACTTAAAACTCATTAAAGGTGTCATACCCCCAGTTATTTATATGAATGCATTTCAGTGTGGAAAAAAACCCAAAGGGCGTAGATAGCCCAACACCACCAAAGGACACCCAACAGCCTGGTTTTTGTAGACCCTTTCAGTAGTGTCCCTGCAACAGAGAGGAAGGGACAACATTTGTTACAAACGCTAAAAAGTTTTCTCTACTTCACTAAAGCAATTTTCCTCCTCTTTTTGTCAGCAATTGGATGCTAGTAAAGTCCACCAACACGACTGGAATGTGTGAAAAAAGTTAAATTCTACCTCTAACACCTATTACTAGCGGGGCTAAAAGAAAAGCTGGTCATTGTCTCCCGAGTGGTGTTGACCTGCTGGTCGTGAGCTCCTCTGGCATGCCTTAGTAAGTGGTCACCTGTCAACTCTGTGCTGCTTCGTGCTCGAGACACTCGCTCTGTATTTGGAAAAAGCGGTTCCTGACAGTCATTTCATCTGTAACAGCACGGGCAGCGTGGGCTGACGCCTACGCTGGGAGACAAGCTAAAGACGAGTAGAGGACTCAACACAAGTAATGTGTTCTCGCTTGTTACAGGCTCAGACCGAAGCCTGGAGAAATCACGCTCTGATTTCCAAGAGCGTTGCATCAACCACTTAGGAAGCTGTGTACACGCTGGGACACACGATGCTAGTTCAGAGTCGGGTTTATCAGCGATGGGCGTTTTAAGCAGCACCCTCAGCCTGCTGCAGCAGATGCACTCGTGCCTCTTACTACTCTTTGCATCTCAGTGGTCATAATCCATTTGAAACCCATTCTGGGGGACTATAACCCGGTGGCCAGGCTGGAGTTGTAGGAAAGAACGTACTTTCGAGCTTGCTGCAACAAGTCCTCCTTCCGCTGAACCAACATACGCTGCCTTTCATCAGCTGACTTTGAAAAGCGACTCCCCCTGGCCTCAAAGTCTTCTGCTTCACTAGGCTCTGCTTCCATTTCACTGAACTCCACCATTTCTTCCAGTCTTGAGTTGAGTTCAAGTGGCACTCTCTCAGTCTAAGAGAAAAGGAAAAAAGTCGTTAAGTCTTTGCAAGATTTGCAAGCGGGGCTTCTTTGCATCAAAACAACAAGCTGCAAACAACGGTCGTTTTCTGAGGCACTGGAAGAACGGAGACTCTCACCTGCTGCACCCTATTCCCTTGGGCTGCCTTGAAAACCCCAGCCAGAACACAGGACAAGGCTATTTCAAAACATGTTCCAAGAGCCTGTATTCTGTACCGCTGCATCTTTTATGCCCTGCTTGAAAGTAATCTCAAAGGCAAACATTAATTACTCATAATTAATGCTCTATGAAAACAGGGCATTTGAACCCGTCAGATTCTGCAGCTGACCTGACAAGCAATGCAACAGTACGGACTCGAAAAAGCAGAAATCTGTATACTGAGGAAAGAACAGCAAACCTATCTGCAAAGAGGATGCGTGCTTGAGAAGGGAATTTATGAGGCTTCGGTTCAGCGGGTTCTGCAGCACCCGAATTATGCTGTACTCGGGCTGCCGGAGCAAGGCTGGCAAGTGTCCCAAGCACGGCGTGTCGATAGAAGAAGCTGGCAGCCCCACACATAGTACCTCTTGACAGCTGGCCGACAACGCTAACGGGAAAATTGAGCTGATGAATGATGACACTGGTGAACTAGCATAGGTGAAACAGCGTATCCTGATCACATCCTGTCATATACGATCAGATCAGCTCTGCGATGGAAAAGCAAGATGTTACTAAGCGTGGCAGCGTCAAGAAACAAATCACCTCAATGAGAGGTTTAAAGGGCGAGCCATCATTTGGTATCCCAGAGGATTATCCAAACGAGAAGGAGGCATCAGAGAGTTATTAGTCAAGCCAGCTCCTACTGCCCGGGTTTGGGCCTTTGGTATGACCCACCGCAGGAGCCTCGATGGCCAGTGACACCACAGAGGCACCACCAAGCCCCAGCAGCCCGGGCTCAGCAGCACCACGGCGTGCACTGCACAGGTTTCAGCAGCTGATGTGGAAAACAAGCTGAGTCATTCCAAAGCCCTAGAGACGTACCGGTAACGCCATCTCCCCGACGCAATGCCTTCGGAGAGCAAAAACCAAGACAAATGTCACTTCCCATCAGCTAGGTGAACCGAGCAGGAATGCCAGGGCCCAAACCAGAGCAGTACGAACACTGCAACCTCAGATGTCTTCAGCCTGGGCTGCATCCCCCCAGCGTGGGCAGGGGGGCGAGGGGGGGATTCTGCCCCTCTGGGTGAGCCCNTTGGGGGGGTTTAAGGTCCCTTCCAACTCTAAGGTTTCTGTGATTCTATTTCAGCAAAACCCATGAATTGCAGCATGCGGGGAAGGGCTCCCTGTATCACAGACACTAAGGCACTGGGATAACATGATGGGGTACTGCTGGAATTGCTCAAAGCAACGCCACATCCCAGAGGAGGATGCGAAAGCTCCGCAGAACGATCTCATGGATTTTATCCAGGGCCAAGATGCCCTCGGTAGACCCAGAGAAACAGGTATGGAGCAACCTGACTGCTGCTCCCCACACGGGTGGACATGGAAAAGGGAAGCTCTGCTGGGGAAAGCCGTGAGGAGGGCACTCACTATGGTGATGTTCAGACAAGATCATTGGGGTTTTTGTTGGGTTTTTTTTCCCCTGGGCATTTCTATTCAAAGATGCAAGCTAGCTCACCTAAGCTTTTATTTTCATAACATTACAAAGATGCAAAAATCGATACCCAAAGCCCGTTCTTCTATCTGAACACAACAGTGGTTACTCAGGAGGGTTTAGAGACAAAAATATCAAAACTAATTGCAGTAAAGGTTATGACAAGCCTCAGTATGAGAGTAGGTCTCAAGATGCACAAACCTGTGTGCTACAGAAACTACTCCTCCCCTTCAGGCTCCAAGAGAAAAAGCGTTAGTTTCATGAAAGCCATGGGATGCCTCTCAAGTGCCTCTAAATAGAGTCACTGAGTACTTCAGCAGCGACAATAAACTGTATTCTCAAGACAGGGGGCAGGAGCTCCACCAGACAAGCTTCGGCTTTATAACAACAGTTTATGAGTTGGGTCTGAGCAGTCCTAGACCTAACCTCCACCCAGGATTACAGCAACAGATACATTTACACAAAATAAAACAACAAACACAAATATTTAAAGGATAATCTTTAAATACATTTTAGGACACGGAAACAGAAGCTTGCAGAAAGTAGCGATAGCTGCTTTGGGATGTGTTCTGACAGGGAGTAACAGAGCCAGAAAAGAGGGGAGGGAGGGCAAATACGACAGGGATCGCCAGCGAGCATGTACGGCACATGCACAATGCTGGGAGCATCAGCATCTCAACGCACAACCGCGGAAAAACATGTGCACAGCACCTTGCTGAGTGTACAGGCCAGGACTGTTAGAAGCAGTCGATGTTTAGAACACCATCCTTCAACAGGATTTATGCCATGATGGTGCTCAGAGACATCTCTCAAGTACCCTTAGCTCAGCACTGACCCCTCAAAACCATAAGCTACGTTTGTGGGGAGCTGGAAACAATCAGTCTTTATCTCTAGCTTAATATCTTGGAATTCTAGACAGAATTAAGTTATAATACAACATACGGCACAGAGGAAAACCTGTGCTACTCATGAAGACGGGTGCTTTTATTTGAGCGCGTTAGCTCCCCTAAGAAATATCATTTGCAACCAGCAGAACTCCAACGGGTCTGCCACTTGCTGCTGGAGATCTATAAAGATCCTCAGTGGGTATGTTGACTTAAAAAGAAAAAGAAGGGAGACGGAGAGCTTGTAAAACTTACTCTGAAGTACACAAAGCAACTAGAGCTGCCACAGCCTTTCACAGGACTGTGTCAGAAGGTGTGAAGTTACATCTATCCACTATTTGGAAAGCCAAGTCTCACCCAGAGGGGATGATGTTGGCTTCTTATGTCCCTTCCCACTTGCATTTCAAAAGCTTCTTAAAAAACAAGCGCAACCTGCGGAAGTAGCTTGTTTGCTGCTAGACCTCTCCACACAGACAAGAGCTGGACTGACTGCCGCAACACATTCTTCTGGCAAGAACAAAAAGAACATCTACAATACACCAGGGACTCACTTAAAAACTGAAATCAGAAGCAAAGAGACACAAAAGTGATGAGCATTTCCTAGAGGAAGGACATCCCTACACTCCCAAGTCTTCTCCCCACAACAGAAATACTATCAATAGTAAGGAGGCAAGCAAGCTTGGCTCTCAGGTAGATCTCCGTGGCTATGGAACAAAGGTGATCAGCTTGTTTGAAGCCACCCTACGTTAACACCAAATGCACAAAGCATTTACTAGGTGGGAAGAGGACAGCCGCAACTGAAGCTTCCATGACGCAACCCAGCAGCAAGTTTTCCTCGGAGCATGGCAGTCTCAGTCTCCCATTTCAGCCTTTGCCTGTGAATCCCATTTGGCACAGTAACTACCCATCCAGGAAAACCTGCACGGAGGCCACCAGTTCATCCCCCACACAAAGCCACCAGCAGCCGTGCTCAGCTGCAGGAAATTCGCAACTGGTCACGAATCTCCAGGCTATCACTTGCGCTGCTCTACCAAAGAAAACCACATTCTCCATCCAAACCATTTGCTCCAACTGAAACACATCATTTGAGCAAAGTGCTGCGCAGAATTCCAAGCAAGAAGACGTCACGATTAGAGAGCACGTGCTCAGTGACATGACATACCAACACCACCCCCAGGCTTTTCATGCTCTGTAGAAGGAAGGACAGAGACACAGGCAGCACTGGGCAGGAAGGAAGGTGAACAGCCACACAAATTCAAAGCAGGATTTGAAGCCAGTACCAAGCTAAGGAAAACTGGTTAGATACCATTTGTAGAAAGAGAGGTTTTACTCAAAGAAGAGGGAAAATGCCACCAAAACCTTCAAGTTAACCCAAAAAGTTACTAAAGAGTTGCTAGACCCAGATCGAGACTTTCATTCCTGCAGTTCTGCATCTCCTGCCCCAGGCTCTTATCAAAACCCTGTACCAATACCTTTTCCTCAGCCTCAAGGGCAGTGTCAACCCAATTTAAAGTTTTTTCTGTCTTGCTAACGAGGGACTTGCCACAGTTCCATTTCAGGTGAGTAACAGGTTGGCTATCGAGGTTATTAAAGGTGGCAGAGGCAGAAAGTCACACACCTCACAGATTCACTCAGCAGAAAGGGAGGTTCATAAAACAGAAACCTTGACAATTTTACTATTACAGTCAGCAAAAACAAAAGTAGAATAAGACCTTACTGGCAGGCTATTTTTTTTCCTTCCTGCCACTCTTTAGCTAGCACATGCTGCTTAATAAAGCCTGTAGTGAAGGACAGCAAAAGCCATGGTTGGGCTTTATATGTAAAAGGGTTGTTATCTCTTCGTCATCTTTGTATCCCACTCCATTCACACCAAAGCTTCCCGTGTTCCAAGTGCTTCCTCCAGAACACAAAAGAATTCTTATACCCAGAAGAGAAATATTACTCATTTTAAGGGAAGTGTCTGGAGATGTAGAGAATGGGAATGGGAAGAGGAAGGGGAAGAGCAAAGCATTCTGCTCTTCCTATTCTACCGCTGGGCACGGGCCTGACCAGACGCAAACAGAGATACGATCTGTTTCTGTTCTTTGTGCCACTTGAGAGCGCTTTCCTTCAAGGAGGAAAAAGACAAGCACACAGATAATTCTCTACAGCAGCAGCGTGCTGGAGTCTCACTTCATTTGCCTGACAGTGTCCGTTCTGGCGTGAAATGCAAGGAAGGGCTGCCACCAACCTGACCTGGGACGGAACGAAATGCACTTATCTGTCCATGCAGCTTCTGATTGTGTTTTTGTGGGGTTTTTTGCCTATTTTCATGCCAAATTACCTGGGTGACAGTTTCAGTATCCTCCTGATCAGTACTGTGCCGTTCCACAGAACTATTCAATGCAGGTCTAATGCTATCTGCACGCTGCAATGCAAACATCATGTGTTTAATACAGTGCGTGAAATGGCAAAACAAAAACAAGTTCTTTGAACACATTCAAACCCTGCCCTCTGCAACGTCATGTGTTATGTTCAGTTTAGAAACAGATAAGTTAGCAATAAACAGAATGCACTGTGTTGAAAGAGAATTCTCTCTGCTTCCCCACACGCAGACTCCAGATAACAGTACTATCTGATGTGCACAGAACCAGAATTCAATATTCTCATTAACAGAAACATTGTCCCCAGACTGCTTTACTGAAATCTGCTATCGCTAATTAAGAACAAGGCATCATTTTGCCGACTGCTTTCTTTGCAGAAAACCTCCCTAAGTGGTACAATTCAATTATCTGTCAGCAGACAAATCAACTGGAAATGTTCTAAAGGCTCTGCACAAGGGCGACCGAGAAGAGCTGCTTTAACTGAACAAATATTTGTCTCTAGTCTAGCTAGGACATTTTCAATATATTTTTCGTACATGACTGAATATACTGCATTGACAGAGATTTAAACAAAGAAAAAAACAAATCCCAAGGTTTTTTTACTAGAATTTAGCACTATATAACATGTTTGAGACTGTATACGCAAGCACTTCATGCAATCTGCAGTCCAATGACATCAGCTGGGGGCAAGCTATAAGGCAAGGGTAATAGACTCCGACTTTTCTTCATAAAGAAAATACCTCGTGTTACAAATGGATAACGCTAAAGGAGACCCGAGATCCATCCCAATAAATTAAAAGGCCATCTTCTAAGGGCCACAGCAAGGAACAGATGTGCACGTCTCAATCACACCCCACTGTGAGACATTCCAGTTGAGTCAGATGTTGCACCACGGACATGTGGTGGACTAGACTGCCAAAACTGGTTTGGTGCTTCCGACTGCAACGCCTTCTGTGGTAAGGAATTAAGGTATTTTAAGTGCGTGGTTTTATGACTTACCTGTGTGGGGAAAGGTACCTGGATGCGCCCTTCTAGGATGTTGTCAGTGGTGATCTCTACCGAGCGAGTTAGCTGCAGATCCTGTAGAACTAAATGATAAGGAACCTGAGGGAACATCTCCTGAATCTGATGGGCCTGGAGAAAACAAGGTGTCTACAGTCAGTATCAGCAGTAAATAAAAGCTAGCTGGCACGTATCTCAACAGAAAGAGATTTAAAAAAACGAACAGCTCAGAGATGCTCTTTACGATATGATAACCCACACACAGAAAGAGGAACAAAAGCAAGAAAACCCATGCTGGCATTGACTTACACGGCAATATTTTAACTCCGCTGAAGCCAACAGCAAAAATGCAACTCCTACAGAGACACCACGTTCCTGAAAATTTATGTTCCTGAACAGTGCTTGTAGGTGCACAAAGGCTTCAAAAGCTTCCCAACCCACAGGGGTTTTTTTTTGTTTTTATGATAGCCTTTTTAATAAAGACCTATACAAAATTCACATGATTGAATAACTGAAAGTTAAATCAACACCGAAAAAAAAAATATCATATTTTCTTGTCCCAGACAGGTTCTAAAATGGTACTGGTAAGGACAAGAGGAGTAAGTTTTAATAACCTACTCTCTCCAGCCACCCTGCCTACAGACCAGTTTAACGGGGTCTGAAAGCTCAAGTAAATTAAACTGAGTTGTCAGGGAACTGTTATTATTGAATTTCAAGTTACTTAAATAATATCAAAATTAAGTAGACAAAAGTAAGAGGGCAGACAAATAATACGCTTTTAGAGGCCAACAGCTACACTTCATTAAATATTAAAATCTGTATTTTAACTAATGCTGAAAGTTAGAGGGGATGGGGGTGGGAAATGAAAACAACAAGAAGAAAAGAAGGATGTAAGGAGTTTTGAGAACAAAGCAAAAACTACACACCAGCTGACAGGGAGTTCAAACACAGGCAACTACAGCAAACCTAACTCTCCTTTGTACTACCTTGTGACCCAAACAACTCATTTAGCATTTCAGCCTCTGACCTCTCCCTCGAAATACTTCCCTAGGCTTTTATTCAGTAAAACAAAGGAGAATTTCACTTATTTTCTATTAAAAATGTGCAATACACTAAGAGTTTGCTAACCCAGGCCTTTCCATTAAAGCAGGCGTTTTAATATAAGTTGCTGCTGTGCTTTTAATAACACACAATGGTAAAAAAATCATTACTCATCCTTAACAAAAGCCCATTTGTCTCACGGTGTCCAGTAAAAGAAAAACTAAACTAACCTTAGATGGAGAGTTCCTGAAAATTTAACTAGTAATTTATCTGCTAAAACCTTACTGCTCCCTGTCGCTTCACCTCAAACCCCTGAAAAATCATGGCCTTATCCTGTTGAGAATTAAACAGTAATGAAGGTGATGGGAGAGATCTCACATTTGGAAAATTCCATCACTTTCATGAGATACCTCACCAAACATTTATTACCATGCTAGAGCACACAGTCACTTTAAGAACTCGAAGGAAACAGCACTTCTCAAACTAAATGAACAGCTAGACTGTGTGTTTCGTGGGGCCATATCCTTCTCTTTTTGTACTACATTAGAGCGTTTAGGTAGGATGTCAAGGAACCTGGGATATCATCCTGAAGACTCCCATCATCACCAGGAATCAGCAAAGAGTTAACGCTGCTACTCAGACCCATCTCACACTGACAAGACACTCAAACAGAAACAGCTACCTTGGAGCTTAGCGATATTAAAAATAAACACTAAAAAAATCAAAAGCTATAGAATGGACTGGATGAGTTACCACTTGATCAAGAGCTAAATTCTTCGGTTACAGACTCACATCCTTTGCTACTGCAAGCTGTGAGTGAAGTACTGAAAAAAAGCTAAAGAAATTGCACTAAGCAAGCTAAGACAAAATCTGCCTGTCTATGCAGAAAGCACGTGTAATTTTTCTCCCTCATTTACCTACCTCCAGACCTGTTCTTTTAGGTTTGCACATTTGAACCAACACATAGCCCTAACTTCACTAAAATAAACCTTCTCTCAGTCGAAAAATAGCTTTCATGTGGCTTTTAAACACAGTTTCGACTTCCTTCCCCTTTTATGTTCTCCATCTACACGTACCTCCCCCCGACAAGGCAAACAATAGGAAGGCTGGGGTGCGAACTATTAAAGCAGTCTTACCATAGCATTAAGCTGGGAATTGCTGGCTTGCGTGATACCCAGGATGTTTGTAGTATGCATCACTTCTACTGAAAAACTAGGCAGCCAGCTGGCAATTCGAGAGCCTAAGAATAAAAAATCACCAAGAAAGTCAAGCAAGAATACGAGGTTCTCATCAGGCAAAGTATTTCTACACGCATTTAACACAAGTCTTCATATTTCCACAAGGTATGTACGGGGAATTCTGCAGTGCAATCCATCCCTAAGGTCTCCCAAACATGGAGATGGCTGGAGTAAATCAGTAAGAGCCGACACTGTCTTCAAACACAGTCATAGTGGCTTAACAATCTTAGGGCCAGAAGATCCTTGTTTTCTTGTTTTAACGTTCCCATTAAAAGAAAAACTAAAATAATCTGGAGCCAAATTCAGTTCTGGAATACGTGAAGAACTCCAGCAATTTTACTAAAAACAGGTCAGCTTCTAAACTGGTCCCAAAATGGGTCAACCTATATGTGGCTGGCATCACTGAGAAAATATTACTATAAAGGGACAGAGAGTAACAGAATAAAGTGACCACTGCTGCAACTGTGTGCTTCGGCTCAGAGTAGGGCACATGGCTGGCTCCCTCCTCCTTCTGTGCTTCCCCTTAAATAAACACAGGGTTTGCTCTACGCCACTTCTCCTTCTAGCTCTACAGTAATTGTGTGGGTCTCCAAGCCACAGCAGAGCACTGGGGAGGACAGCTACCAAAAACCAGAGTGGTGTTCTACATATAAAAAACCTTTGGAGACTTAAAGCACCCCAAAAGTAGGAGCTATGCAAGAAGCTATCAGCCAGTCTCAGGGTACCTAGAAATGTCTGACCCTTCTCTGCCCATTATTCTGCATCAAGAGCAGCGTGGCCAGCAGGGCGAGGGAGGGGATTCTCCCCCTNGATTGCAAAACCAGCACAGACAAAGAACGGGTCACTACATAAGCTTGCAGCATCTCAGCTACATCACAGGAGCTCCACAAGGACGAAGCCCAAAGCTGAGTATTTGCATTAGTGAAACCTTCTGAGAAGCAACAACAACAAAAAACCTTCAAAAACCTGGGCAACCGTGGAAGACAAGCACACACACCGATACCAAAACTGTAAAATTTTGGAAGATAAGCAACGGAAATGGCCTCTTTCAGAACAAGTTTACCTGCACACACAGAACTACCACGGTTTGAAATCACATCCACTTTGTGAGTAGTTATAACACACCACTGAAGTCACTGGAACCAGTATGTAAAACCATTCTGGTTACATGACTCCATCTAAGAATAAGCTTCTGCAGACTTCTGCACCTGACCAAGCATTGCGAGTTTCTTTAAATCGAGTGGCAAATAGACTTTTGACACCCTCACATGAGCTGGGAAGAGCAGAAAGGTCAACTTTTAGACTGTATTTAGACCACCACAGAGGTTTTCTCCTCTTCACCTGCCGCCGTTTAACCCACCAGCTGGTAGCAAACCAAGACATGTGAATTTCCCATTCTGTTGGTCAACATGGCATGCAATGAATAAAGGCCAGCATTAAAGCTACAACAAATCAAGGCAAAGGGGGCAATTGAATAAAATCTTTCAAGAAATCTCTGTAGCTCTGGACAACCTCAGAGCCACTTATCTGAACTCTTGCAACAGAACTGTAAGAAACACACATGTTGGATAAACTCCTGTTTAAGTTTCAATTGAAGCATGGACACAATTCCCTTCTACAGGAGGCTGTTCGTTTATTTGGGCAACAGCATCAGCTCTCAAACACGCGGAGCTCACCGTCGAAGTGGAAGAAGTGATTGTGCTGGTTCAAGCGTGGTCTGCCTTCTGCTACCGCCACGGGGACCAGGTTCTCATCCAGATTTTCCCTTTGGTGATCCTCCCTCACATGATGGCTGTCCGTGATATTAAGAGACATTCTGCAGGTGGGGCAAGATGTATCTTGTTCCAGCCAGGACCGCAGGCACGAGCTGACAGGAAAACAGTAATATTATGGTGAGCTTGCAGCGTCTTTCCAAGACATCGGTATCAGGAGCACATCAAGCAGCTGTAGCATATTCTGTACAGAACATCAACAAATGCATACGGACTGCACAGAGATAATTTGTGAGGAACGCTTGATGAGCTCCTGATGACTCTGGCACTGGGCTCTTCTTTCTTTCAGCTGAAAATACTCAAGTCTTCACTTTTTATAAGCTACCATGCAGATTTATCACCAACTTAAAACACTCTCTCCGAGTTTGTTGTCCCTCTAGCTCAGAACAAGTTTTGTCTGGAAGGGGAAACAAAGCATTTCTCTCACCACCCCCAACTGAAAAAGGACAAAACCCAACTGGAGAAATATTTAATATATACTGACACGTTTTCATAGCAGTTCTGCCAGTGTGAAGTGGCAACGGCACCTCCAAAGTTTTTCAAATATCTTTTCAAAAATATCAATACCCAAATCACCACCAAAGCGAGTACCACTCCGGAAACCATCCAAACAGATTTACTAATACTAACCAGTGCTGTGCCATTACAACATTTACTTAATTCTGAACATTTGCTGCCTTGCAGAAAGTGAGAAGTGTTTGAAATGCAGGTTTAAACACTCAAGAGCTCTCCCTGCTTTTCGATTCAGAGTGATATGACCCAATTGTGGTATTTGTTGGCATATTACACCTAATTTTCGGTATGGAAGAACTGAATTTCACAGAACTGAACACATTATCAATATTATAACATGTACTTCACACTTGCAGGTTGGCTATTTTTTTCCTGCAGAAGCTCTCAAAACACTTTAGAAAGGTAGAGAAATACAAAAATGTCAAATATTTCCCAAAATTGTGTATTTGCAAATGGAGCAAAGGCACAGATTACAGGTTTGGGCGACAGAGCAAGGAGAAAGCCCTAACTGTGGGACCAGAGCAAAATCAAGGATACAAGCCCTCTGCACAATTCCTGAAACATACAGACATACCGACAAAGTGGTTTTCATCGTATGTAAATGGAAGGTTACGCAGAATTTAGAAATCAGTGATGGGTTTTCCAGAAAAGAGCAAAGCACTACAGTGAAAACCTACCATCTTCCACCACCTTGGTCCTCAGCAGAGCCAGCACGTCAGCACTGCCGATGTTGGACAACTTCATCTCCATTACCACAGCACAACCAGCCTGCACCCACCAAACTCCAACCTCCGCTACAGCTGTACTCAAAAGGTCATCTGTGAAACACCCGGAGCGAGACAAGCTACCACCACGCTGCAGCTCCTCACCAGCCCCAACCACTGAGATGCTGGGGCGGACACGAAGCCCTCAGCCTGCATCAAGAGCAAGCCAGCCGTGGTTATACCCATTTTGCACTGTGCAAGCAGAAGGGCTTGGTCACCTACAGCATCTCAGTAGAAGGATGACTAACAGGTCAAGGTCAGCAACATTTCAGAGCAACAACTCTTTTGAAATTGACTGCTTCCTAGAAGATAAAGGAGAGAGTTTCCACAGAGCCGAAGAGATTCAGACACCTACTGCCATTAAAATTGCTTAATATTTAGGCACAAAGTTGATCTCAGCATTGTGAACCTTCTCTGCCATCTTCTCTTCTAGTCCAAATAAATGGCTATAAAAGAATTCCTGTGGGATTGAGAAGGGATGTAATGTTTAGCCTGTTGGCAAAATCATCCGGCTTTTAGGAGGACAGAAACCATTTTTAGGTTGCAAATAGGGTTATTAATTACATCTGGTTTTATATGCAACCGTTAAGTCATCCACTGTAACGTGTTCCCTCCCCAAATGCACTGAGGAGGAAAGTGTTAACTTAGCTTCAGAAAAAAATCCAAAAGGATCTTTTGAGATACAGAGAAAACAACTTTCTGAAGAGAAGACCCTGGGGTTCTCAAGTGCTCAGTAAGTGATTAAATATTCATACAATTCAGTAGCACTGGAAGAGGAGTTTCTGCTATGGAGGCACATTATCTCATTAGAGACTTCTTGGAACACAGATAAATATTTATGGCAAGGTTTGTCATAAATGACAACAAATTAGCAAACAGATTATAACCTCTGGTATTTGATATTTACCAGAAAAGTAAAAATCTATTTGCAGAAAGTAACTTGCTCATATTACACCACAGGGACAATTTAACTGACCATGCATGTTAAACGCATGGCACTTCACAAACGCCTGATTCAATCCCCCTCTCTCCGCTCACTCTTAAGCACAAGCCTGAAAATACAATCACCTCTACAAAAGATGTAAGAAATGGCACATCTAGCTCAGCACACCATCTCCACAAGCATCTCCTACTATTCGCTACCGAGTGTAAGAAACAGTAGATAGAGCAATTCTCTGGCCAAGAGCCTCCCAGTTCCCACTACCAGCTGCTTAGGGACCTCTTCGGCTAATTTGATTAACCTTTTTTACAGGCGTGATGGACTCATCCCCGCATGAAATCATACAATCAGACCTGACCTCCACAACTATCCTGGAGGACTCGTCACCGTACAAGGATGCACTATTTAAAAATATTCCTCGTTTTCTCTTTAAAGCTGGTATCTGAAAGGTACTTAAGGATCTAACTCTGATTTTTCTGCCTCTCCTGAAAATCAACATCCCTCTCACGGAAGAGGTGACGCATAGGATAAAGGGGCAAAAGAGTGTGCTTTAGCAAGCAGTTACACAGCAAGGCACGGTACAGACATGCAGTTGAGATACCGTAACTCAGCACTATCTACCTGTTAGCTGACAAGATGGATACTCTTAGTTTCAGGGGGGGACGAAGAATGCAGCAGGTGAAACAACTCAAACATCAAAATGACTGAAGTGAATGTGACTTGTACTTTGTTATTACGGGCAGACCAAGACGACCCAGGCAGCAAGATATTATTTGTCATCCTGCTGTAACTTTCAGACATATATATATCCCTTCCTTTCTACAGTCTACGTACTTGTGGAAGAGATGGCCGCAAGGGAGTTTCCGTGCGGATTGCATGGAGTCCCAGCAAATGGCACAGTCGTCGTTATTGACTGCTAGCTCCTCCGGTGTTGCAACTGCAAACCTACGAGGAAGAAAAAGGAAGAGACAGAAATAATGATTACACCAGCTCAGCGTGGCCTCCTGTCTAGAGAATCCGCACTCAGAAAACCTTATCCTCCGTGTTAACTCCTCCTTGGGAGAGGAGTGCCAGCAGGTTTGCTATTTTTTTCTGGAGGGGGGGGTGTGTTCCATGGGAGGGGGAGGGTTTGTTGTGAGCGTATGGTTGGACTCGATGATCTCAAAGGTCCTTTCCAACCATGAAGATTCGGTGATTCTATGATGACTGGAACTCATACCGCAAAGGCAGACACACAAACACACACGTCCCTCCCGTGCCTTTTTTGCAGGCACATTTTCTTTTTGCCCATCTCTGCCTCCATCCTAGGTTCAAAAAGCTTTGACTGAGTATCTTCCAAGAAGTACGATCATTAGGTTGAGAACCTCAAATTATAACATGTATGGATTTGGCTTATGTCATTTTACTAAATGAGCTTTAATAGCTGTACCCATTAAGATGTCTTCTTGGGATCATAAGCATTTATGGTCTGACTAATTTGAGCCTCAGATTTTGCCAACCGCCATTTGTCTTTAATTTTTTTTTTCTTTTTTTAAACTCGAGCCATACAAGCAGCTACTACGCAGGACCCAAACACGGACAATATAGAGATGAGTGGTGTAACAACCTCACACAGTACTGCTGGTGTGGAATATACCTGAAAAGGCAGGGAGCTCACTGCCATTGGCAGCTTCAGGAGGAAGTTAGAGTGGTTCTTCCAGAACAATCAGAATAACAAAACCACATCAAGTCACTCAGACAAGAAGTCTGAGACACTTGCAACTCAAACAGCTTTGGGAGCAGCTTAAAGAGGTTTAGGGGCTGCATCTTACTGAAAAGAAACAATGCATTGTGGATGAACTTCGTTATGCAGCTCTTAACCCGACATCACAGCCATTAAATGACTTCTCACAAGGAAAACCTCAAAAATTTCTAGAGAAGTCAGTCTACTCCATCTGGACAATAGCAGCAAGCATCAGAGCGAGTCAAACCCACTGAAGTCCACAATGAAGATGGTAGTGACGCACAGAAAGAGTAAAAACAGCGTGTTGCTCTTAAAAATTAGTAAGGACATAGGTGAGCTATGAAAACATTGGATCAGAGAGGCAGTAGTATCTGGCACAATCCTAGGTTTTAACAGGCCTCGCAATTTCACTATATTGCTTCTGTGCAAGGGATGGAATAAAGTATTCCCAAGGCACTCTCAGATCAACTACAAGCAGAGAGTCTGTTTAAAGTTGGCTTCAGGTTTAATACATACATACTTAAAGCTGAGCAGGTTTTAACGAATATTTTCCTTCAATTTGAGGCAGTAAATGAATAGTATGGCCTAATGAAATTAAAAGCATTTACTTCTATCACAACCCAAGCCAATAGTTGTCAAGTGAAAGAGGCAGAGCTTATGCACCCCAGCACCTTGGGTAGTATACAAGAGAATACAGGAGAATAAACGCTCGATGGGGTAGTTCACTTGTTGCCAGTAATACACTACCAGTAATACTACTTTTATAAAAGTCAATCCTACATATCTATTAAACCTTAAAAGCGTGTCCCTCTTTAACAAATAAAATGGGTAAAAACATACCCTAAGTGTGCAGACTTTAAAAGCTGGATTTGCGAGGTGGCGTCTCTCCAGCTTACACCATGCATCGTGTCAAAGGAATGTAAAAAGAACCTCAACTCCTTCATCAGGATCCTCTCTCCAAGATCCACATCAAAATCCCAGAGCAAATAAGAGGCTCACCTTGCTTCCATGTTTCCAACCACACGCAGGTAGTTCTTGTGCCGCCGAATTCTTCGTTGAACCTCGTGAAACAGGTACCGCAGCTGCATAAAAATCACCAGGCTCGCCATGGACAACCAGATATTGCCAAACAGCTTTGGAAAAAACAGAATGGTGATTAGAAACAAACGCCATGGGAACCAAGAGGCAGCCACAGTAAGCTGCATCAGGTCTTAAGAGAAAGAAAAAATATCAAGTAACCAGCACCGAAGAATTTGCCTTTTGTTGGGCCCATTCTGACTAACCACAAGTGCTCAGAGGTATTGCCACTCGTTACATCTTCAGATGCAACTTAAGCAGCACAGTATTTATAGTAAGAATAAACTGTAACGTCCCCTGCCAATTAAAATAATTCAGTCTGATATTACTCAGTAACAAAGCTAATTAAACACCTATTAAACAGATAATTATGCAGTAGTTAATACTCCATAACAAAGTTATTTGTGAGGACTCCAATTGCACAGCAGGAAAGAACTGCAGAACCCCCCACACCACATTTTCCTCTTTATTTAAAGAACTTCTCTGTAATACTTGGTTCATAATATCAGCAAAGCAAAAAAATACATAAAATACAGATACCAAGTGCCCTTTATTTTAAGGCCAGTCTATTTGCTCAATATTACGTTCAGTATTTCATACCAGCATATGAATATGATGCATCAAATCCAGTGAAAGCAAGGTTAGCTCCATGACAAAATCCGTGTAGTAGACGTAAGTGCCTTTGCCCTCCCACGTTCCTTCATGGTTGAGATCCCAGAGATGAATTACGTATCTGCAGAGCAGGGAAATTAACAAAAAGGATAGAATGTTGTTAAACAGCATCTCTAGCATTCAAACTACTTTATCCGTTTTTCAAACAACTTTTGGATATGGATTCTTTGCCCTTCCTAAACTCAGTGCTCACACTCTGTGCTTTCCTGGGGGACTGTTTTTTTAGTGTTACTGGTTTCAAACAGCAACATTTTAAAAAGGCAAAAGGCAATCAATGCATAGCCCACACTGGCACGACAGATACCACCAGCCGACAGAGAAGATGCAGCATTTGCTAAAAACTCCTGCATGTGCCAAAAGCCAGCCTTGGGATTATAGTAACTACGGACCCACGTTTTTCAGCACGAGGTGTTTCTCAGGTGAGGCACTACAGCTTGGTGACAGACCTGGAATGCCAACAGTGACCTGGACAAAAAGGTTCTGTGCTACACATCATGTCCTACATATGCATATACATGTGCGTTACAGCTGCACGTGCACATCACTTTTTTACTTAATAGAAACACAGAAGGATGACATTAAGTAGCCTATATCAACCCTCATACGGCAGCACCAAGCCATTTTAATCCACGCCTCCAACTATCAGCACCCACTAAAGCTGTTCATGCACTACAGAACTCACGCTTAAAAATAGTACAGGCTAAGGTTAAGCACCTTTGTCCATCTCCAAACACACACGTGCAATGCCATAAGGTAACTACATACAGCTCTTAAATCAACTTGCTATATGCACTACGTTCTCGAACAACCGTCCTGCAAAACATAAGGTACTCACCGTAAAATCACGTGAGCCGTTCTGACTGTCACAAGCAGAGACTGCGGAAGACAGGAGGCAAAAAAAAAGGTACGTTAACAACATTCTGGCAGGGAGAGTGGTACCGAGGCAGGAGCTAAAGGGCTGTAACACCAAATGCATTTATTGCAGCTTCACAGGTTCCTGTGAACCAACAGTCACTATAGATGACTGTGGGCACAATATACCTGTGACAAACATGAAGCTTATATATAAATACAGAAGAAATTGTCCTCAAGCACACAATGCTCTTGGAGCAGTCACCAGCACCACTGTTGTTAAGTCTCACTTTTTCTCCCACTACGTAGGATATATTATCTTTTTCTATTCTTATCACTCAATAGCGTTGAGACCCCAGTCCCACCTTCAGGCGAAGGCAGCACACCCCTCCTCATCCCACTGCTCAAGAAAAATCTCAAGAACCAAATAGTTGCAGAAATCCGAGGAAGAACCACGGAAGCACTTTCAAATAATTCTTCCCCTTTGCCTAGATGTGAACACTGCAAAAGTAACTTCTCTCTTTAATCATACCTCTCTAGGCTAAGTACAGAGAAAAAAAAATGAGCGTATCAGAAAGCATAAGCAGATCAGAAGTACAAAGGCAAGTCACTAGAAAGGCCTGTTTCCAGAATACCTAACCACACCTCCATGGGCTCTTATCATCTAAGAAAGGTGGCCCCATCACCTCTCTCTAACCCGTCGGGCGAGCCCTGTCCCCTTGTTGTATCCTCCCAGTGAAAGAATACAGGACAGGATGAATCCCTTTCAGAGACTGCCCCGCAGTTGGCAGAAGCCAAGTGACACTGAGATGCAGGGGATTTGCAATGAGCAACTGAAACCATTTCTGCAAAACTGGTCTGATGGCATGCCTTCAGCCTAAGTATCAAAAACAGTATAGAAGAACTATCAAAACCACTAACTTCCTAAAATAAAACGGTTTAAGCAATTTTTTCCATTTGTAAAAAGCATTCTTAAAATGCTTTGATGGATATTTAACCCTTAGTAATACCCAATATATCTGCCAACTGCTCACTAGTTGGCTTTAAAATAAGCGTTCCTGTGACTAAACATCAGTGCAATCTTCTATCCAAAAAAGGGCTTCAGGGTAAGACACAAGCATCATTCAAATAACAGAAAAAAAGTCAAGAAGGTAGCAGCACGTCATCTAGCATGTTGTGCTGTTCTTGTCATGAACACCTTTCAGAAAACAGTTAAATTCGCACCCTAGCTGCTCCTGCAAGGCACGATATGAGACCCTGTTACCCCACATGTGGGTACCAGAGACTAACACCTTGTTCACATGAGGTTTTTTGGCTATGGAGAAACTTCAAGCAGACCACAGAGAAAAAGTAACTACGTCCAAATCCTAACCAGGCAAGTGGCGAAGCAGAGCGATTACCTGAGCTGCTGGATGGACATGCCATTGCGCACTAATTGGTGTCAAAACCAGTACACGTGGCATAAAGTCTCCAATTAGGTAAGACGTCTGTCAGGTGGAAATCTGAAGAGTCTAATCTTCGCAACTTTTAAGAAGTTAATGTTGCCAAGACATGATTTATACTGGTTAGTGCTGAGGCAGCAAGAGCATCAAAATTAAAAGGACAAGCTGCTGTGGACTGCATCACGGTGATAGTTTCTGGTTCCCCCACCGTTTCCTGAATAGCATTTCAACGTTCTGACACAAGAAATGCTTCACCGAAAGCCCAACACCGCATCACAAGTTACACAACTCTGTAATCCGAGGTTCCAAACGTACAGCAGGACATTTTCAGTACCAGCACCTCAAGAGCGCTTGCTCTGCTCCACTAGACACACGCTCACCCCCAGGGACTCCGTGATACTGGCAGACACCAGTCACGTAGACGAGCACACGACTGGAAGGCACTCAAACCCCAAGATAATGGATGCGGCATAAGCAGCTCTACAGGAAAATATACTGTTATCTGTAAGGTACAATTCTAAGATTTGAATATCACTGTCATTATGCAGCTTTAACTGAGCTGTACGAAACAGGATTAGAGGACGGCTGATATAGGAATCGATTAATTCCTTCTTACAGCAAAAAAGGTGCAAAGACAGACTGGACATTACTTGCTAAACCATAATTCTCGAATACCATCTATTAAGGCAAAACAGCTCAATGTTTACTCAAAAATACAGACTGTCCGTATTCAACCTTCTCTGGGCATTTGCAAATTTCACATCCACCCTTTGCAGGAAAAAAAAAATGCTGATAAACAACACAGAACAAGGGAAAGCCTAACTAAAACCTGAGAAAAACATCTAAATTGCTTTATTGAAAACCCTGAGGCATCAAGCTAAATCAATGTTTGCAGAGTCAGGAGAGAGAGATGAATAGCTTAATGTAACTTAATGTAATTAAATACACACTAATGGAAGAGACTTGGCAGGGTCCCTCTCAAACAGCATCACAGAAGGCACCACCAGGAAAACATTTTAGTCTGCAAGATTGAATGCTTTTTGCTGAGAGCTTGAGGACTGCCACGAGGTGTCACTGCTCCTAACTGCACAGAAAGAAACCTAAACGTTTTATTCCACTTACACGAGCACTGGGTATTAAAATCACAGAAACTACTCATGGTCACCCAACCCATATAGGGCATATTTAAAAGTTTCAGGGAAGGCCGAGATATGAGACAATCTCACATAGGAGACATTAAACAGACTAGAAGACTCTTGCTGGGAAGAAAAGTCGGAAGGGGAACAAGAGAAAGGTCTACAAAATAACAAATGGCGTGAACGAGAGCAAACAGGGAATGATTCTTTGTGGTTTTTCACCAGAAACGTATTAGATGACAGCCAAGGACGTTATCAGATAGAAGATTCAAAACAACTAAAAGAGCTCTTTTGTGTACAGAAAGCCAAGTTAAATGTGCCTTTGGATATTGCAGAGGCCAAAGTATAAACGAGTTCGATAAACGATCAGACAAGTTTCCAGAGTCCATTTGGGGCTATCAAGCCCAACAGGCTTGTGCAACGCTCAGCTCAGGAACGTCCTCAAACACCAGCTGCTGCAAGCAAGAGCAGGAGACACTTTCTTATACGTTGCCCACAAACCTCCTCTGCTGGCCACCAGTGGCTGTGTGGATCCATGGCTTGGCTGAGGATCATCCGCTTACGCTGACCGAGCCACCCCTTTGTTAACAAGCAGACAGAGCAGCTCCCACTGAAAGGAAAAGCTGGGCCCCATCCTGCAACCCAAAACACGTACACCACTACATGGTGCAGCACTAACGAGGCAACGCTTCGGCACTGCGATGCTCCCTGATAAACCTGCGCCATGCTGGTATAGAAGGCTGATACATCCTTCTGCCACACCAAGATAAGAGACACGCCACCAACGCGACCCCACCTAAAGACACTGACAAATCTTCAATACCTTGACACTGGATAATTACAAATCTGGCCATGCATATTCTCATATTTAAGGAAAGGTAAACCAATATATTAAATAAACTGTGGTGTGACCAGCATGATACTCTCCTACTATCAGCTGACCGTTTTCTTTCCTCCTCACTAACTCCCAAGTATGAATTCAAGATAGGAGAATAAAAATAAACCGTACACTCTACTTGTTATCTGAACCAAGGATGCACTAACACGACTTGTTTACAATTACTCTGCTTAATTTGTTTAAGATTATTACTTCCTCGGGCAGAGCGCAACTACTTACCATAACATTAAAAACATACTGACTTTCACCCCACAAACACACTGATGTTTACTCCACACCACAATGGGTTCAGGAGTGCACAAACACGAGCTGCTCATCTCAGCTGCGACGCATCTCTTTGCACGAGCGTAAGCAAATCCCATGAGTATGCCTTAAGGAAAGGATGTTAGTCTCCTTCCTTTTTGGGAGAAACGAAATAGAAAACACAACCCCAAAGAAACAGGCTGACGTGCACATTACGCTTTCACACACGCTCTCCCCTCTCTCTAGTGGCCATTTCAACTAACCCTTCTTGCAATGCTTATGAAGCGCAACCATTATTTTTTCATAGGCTGCCATTTCATTTCAGGATCACCTTACGGATTTATCCTCTCATTCTCTTCTTCAGATCAAGATTTTTTGCAGGCTTAAACTCTAAAGAGAGAAAGCACGCTGATCTGGCAACTGCTCTAGAAGAGGGGAGGGCTTGTTTGCATCTTCGGACTTTCTTCCTTGTGGGAAACTAAAAGAAAACCAAGAGACCCCCAATTGAGGGGTGAAAAGGAAAGCAGAAACCACGACACGTATGAAGGAAGTCTCACCTCTGCGGCCATGAAAGCCAGCGTGTGCATGCCATGGGTGTAGCCAATAATACCACAGACGACGGCTAATCCACAGCAGGAGAGGAGCATGGCGATGAGCAGGGTCAGGACTCTGATGTGGCTGCTCATGGGCGTGGTAGGAGAAAAGGAAAGCTGCAACACAAACATGTAAGTGCGTCTCAGGTTTAAAGGAGTACTTCAGCCCTCCTGCCTCCCACACTCACCTCACCAAACAAGTCCTCATTCAGGAAAATCTTTTGCTTTCTAGAATAAAACCAAGACCTCAACCACACACTGTAGCTATAAACGATGCAGAATAAAGCTAAAGCCACACACCATGCCAAAGCCTCGTTCATCTCGCTCTCGTTTACATTCACCAGGCTTTTAAAGTCAGAAGGGACCATTACAATCATTTGATCTAACGTTTGGATCACCCGTGCAAGAAAACCACGGACACTTTCTCACGCAGTAGTTTCTGCATCAAATCCACAGCATCTGCTTAAGATGAACACGCGTTTTAGAAAGACACCTAAACTTACAGTGTCTCTGAGCAATGAGAATAAATGTTCTGCCCATTTTTTCACCCTACAGCTGATCTGAATTTGTCCACCTTGATCTTCCAGCCTCTAGCTCTTCTAATGTAATTTTCTTCTGGAAGTGAGAGACATCTCCCTGAAATATTTAACTTGTGGCTGGAGACTGCTGGACAGAACCTACCAAAAACGGCTGTCGCGCTGAGTAGCATATATATATTGTATTAGTTCTCTAAACTACCTTAAAGGTAGGCTACATCTAGGTTGTCTAAATCAAAGACAACTCAAGAGGCAAGGTATTCAGGTCCCCTTATTTTCAGGGCAGGAAAGGGAAGAACAAGTCAGGGAAAAAAGAAGTTGCCCAAAGCTTCACTCTGGTCTGCTGGATGAAGCTGGCTCCCACGTTTTGTTTTTAAATTGGTTCTTTCTTGTTTATATCTGGTTCAGCTCCACATCCCCGAGTTTGCAAGGCAGATCACACAAGTACCATTTGTCCAAGTAAAAAATTATGACACGTGCTTTGAAGGCAGAAGGAACATATGAAGGATTTCTTCCCACATGGGCTTTGTTCTTTTACAGCTTTCTGAACAACACTAAAAATATCAGATGACTGCCTTGTTCACTTCCGTCTCCATTTTCCTACACCAACCGACCTAGTTTCAAACTTAGTGCTTAGCTACTTGTGAATTAACAGGCCTTACTGGATATTAATGAAAAAAAACCCAATATTAAAAAGCACAGAGCTGTCAAAAGGAAATTCATAGATTCAATTTAGTTTAAACTTTTATTCCAGGACAGAGGAGATGAGGAAAATGCATGTCCGTTATAGATGTTTAAAGGGCAAGATTTATTGTTCAAATACCAACTCCTTCTTCCTTGCCTAGCCTTTAGTTTCTTGCCTCTACTGAATTTATTCCTGGTATTAACAGAAAGTGTGATACAGCTTATGGGGAAATTGCACTGTATATTGTAAAGACATTGGCAGCCAGTATTCAGTAGATGTCAACGAGCTTGAACCCCGAGCACAGAATCTGCAGAAACAGGCTTTACGGACCAATACCGAAGGGCACCAATCTCGGGGATGTTCCGCTGTCAAGATTTCTTCACTAAGGAAAGCTATGAAGACATCTCACAGAGTTATGTAATAGTAATTACAGGGCACACATAAGGAGCAATTTATCAAAGAAAATAAGTATCTTCAGCTCCATTTGTCTGATGGGAAAACCGAAGGAGTGAGATTGACGTTGCACTTTAAAGCAAATATTCAAAGCTACTGGGAGGTGCACTTGTCCAGCACCGCAGGGTGGGGAAAAGGCCTAAACCATCTGTTTGTAATCTATTATGAGCCAGTGCCCGAACCAGACACAGAATTTGCATGTCCCAAAAGGCAGCCCTTCATCAGAACTTACATATTCAAAGCGATCCTTGCAGAGCTGAACCATAAGATGAAGGAACACAAGTCCGGAGAACCAGAGGCACCACATCACCACTTCTTCCACTGTCTGAACATTCAGCACACCAAAAATGAAGATGAACTTGTAGAAAATAAAATTCCAGAATTTATCCTTGAGATGCTGTAAAGGAAGACATCTGGTTACTGTAGCGAAAGCACTGGCAATCCACATGCAGGGGAGAGGAGGGGAAAAAAGAAAAAAAAAAGATGGAAGTAGAAATGTGACAATGGGTTAGCAAAAGCCTGCTGCGTACGCATCTTGAATAGTATTTTTTACCCATACTGAATTAAAAACGTATTTGAGATATTAGTGGTCCTTAGTACCTATCTAGTCTTTTTTACCACCGCAGCGTAATTGTGCAATGTGGCGTACAACGTAATTTCCTGCCATACTTCTACAACTTTTTAAAACCAACCAAGTTTGATCTCAGTTTGATTCTCCACGCCCAAGCGGCACAGCTACTGGGCCGCAAGCACAAAGTCCTCTTTGCTAGAAGAACCGCCGCAGTTAGACAAGATGCCCAAATAAGCCTAGCACCTTGCTTCCAAAAACCTGCCAAAAAGCACGGATGATTAAGAAAGGATGACAAAGTCTGCTCTTAAAAAGCGCAATGCCTACAGTAGAGAAGGAGATGGATGAGCAATGAAAAAAAATATTATTCCCACGCACAATGCGGTATGAAAGAAACAATACGATGGTCTGAAGCAGCAGATAGCAAGCCAGCTTGTTGGGGATAAAAAAAAATAATGAAATAAAACGCATTGTTAAAGAACACGATGAAATCACCAGGAGTTTAGTTAAGACAGGCCCGGAATTTCTTCATGATGCTGCCGATTTTGGCTCGCCAATATTAATAACCAGCTTTCCTCTACATGCAAAGTGAAGCATACTCCCACTGTCCAAAGGCACAGGGATCCACACTGTTACCGCTTTTCACTTCAGTTTTTAAGAGGGTAAAAAACACCCTGGAACTTATCACTGGTTAAAATTCCCCATCCTTAGAGCCAACACAGACGGAAGAAAATCTGGCCCAATGCAGTTTGAGAGTGCCTTGTTTTTAATACGCTTCACTCGGAGGCTCTACAGGGTGCAAATCACAAATACGATGGGTGTTGAGAGATCCACGGCTATTAACGAAGCTTTATGTGCCTCAGTTCTGCATGTCAAAAATCCTCATTTTTCTTAAAGAACTGCATATACACCTTTTTTTAAAAAAAAAATATATATGAATACACTTCAAAACCACTGCTATTGCATTTACACAGAGGAACTTAAGCATCTGCCTTTCTCCTTTTTAAAAAAACATACAGATATTACTCAAACTGCTGCTGCTTTTAGCTTCTGCAGGATCCTGTTTTTAAAAAGCCTGGACTTTAATGGTTCCCTTGCTGAATATTTAAAAACGTTCTCAACTAGCCCAAGAGCAGGACGAAACAGCTGGAGTTTTCAGCCCTGCTTACCTCCCTCCTCTGGTATATGCCCTCTTAAACCTGCGGGTAGATAAACCACCCGCTCAGCGTCTGAGGATGGAAAAGGCTTCTCCAGCAGTCAGGGCACAAAACAAGGTACCAGAGGGAACTCGGCCCGCCAGTGCTCATAACTAACTACAAAACGCAATGCAGAAACGCTGCCAAATGCAAACGGAATAGGGAAGAACACTTTATAAATATTCTTAAGTGAGGCACGCTTGTTAGAAACCTGACAATGTTCAGTAAGGAAGCAGGATTTTCAAGTCCACCATGGGCTTATAAAATACAATAGCAACAGCAGAAAAGTTCCCTTCATAAATGAACTGGAAGCTTGTGGCTGCGGGTGTCCTAGCTAACCATGAAGGGTTTTCTTGGGCAGACTGTTTCCTATATGGTTTTATTGGACATTTCAAAAGCGAGAAATCCAAACGGTAAGATTTAAGTTGTTCTAAAATTGACTTTTCTTGCGTACTTTCAGCAAACCCACACAGAAAACCACACCAGTAGTACACCAAGAAATTACGAACCAGCGCAGGTACCCAAGGTGACAAACGGCTGTCTTACCTGCCTCTCACTGACACGAAGGGGACCGAACACCATGCACTGGATTAGCTTAGCAACCAACATCAGAAAACAGCAGGCAGTGTTCACTAGTACCTGGAAAGAAATAAAGCAGTCAGCAACAAATACTTTTGCCCTATTTAGAAGAAGAGAGAGAGAGGAGGGGAAAGAATGAGTATAACAAAACCTACCATTGTTCACAGAATAGCTTTAGTTGCCTTTTTTTTTTTGTGTGAAATTTAAGCCTGGCCTCTTCCAAGACATGTGCAGTAGCTGATAAATCACTTAGATTTTTTTCTACAAACACTAACACGGTCAGTTTGATAGACCAGTATATCCAACACACACACCTACCGCTTCACGCTAAATTGTTTTATATAAATTAGCAAATCTTAGCACCAAGGATCGTGAGGACAAAACTTACAGATCACCAAGATGCTCATCGTGTTTAACGTAGGACAAAGGAGAAATCTCCAGTTCGTATCTGCCGTTCAGATTCAGACACTGTCTCGAAACAAACTGAATAACACACCTCCCTTCTGTAACAACACTGCTTAAATCCGACTGGGGACACTGCTTTAAAGCAAAGCAGCAAGGAGCAGAAAACTGCTCCTAACATTTGACAAGACACTTGTAATTAACTTCTGACCTATGCAGAACACTAATAAAGGGGACGGGGGGAATGATGTCACTCTGTCATTTCACCTCACCCTGTCATTTCTGAAGAACACACAATCAACTTTTCCAGCGCTCTTAATTTAAGGTCCTGAGACCGAGCTTCGACAGGCTGAACGTGCTCGGTATATTAAAAAAACAGCGCCCGAGTCAAAAGCAAGCACGTTATGGAGCAGACGTCCAACTAACACCACCTTTGACTGACAGATACATGGAAGCCCAACAGTAGCAGCTCAGCCAGGTTTCTGGTGGCCCCTCACTCAGCCTTTATTCCAGCTAGAGGAATTACTGAGCCAAGATGCGTTTATACGCTGTCGGGTTTGGGTTTTGAGAGTGACAGGCTTTTTTTTTCTTAAACGGCGACAATGCTTCCTCTTACCTGCATGACTTTAAATGTTATTTTAAAACGACAAGAAGGTGAAGCTTGGGCTGGGAATACCTGGTGGTCAGCAGGACAGGCAACGCTTTGAGAAGGGCTAATGCACAATCCAACGGGCAGCGCAGCAAAATGCCCCCAGTGCTTCACCCAAACCCACCCACGGCTCAGGGACAAGCCCAAGCCCTGAACTTTGAGGATTTTAGAGAATCGTCTGGGTTGGAGGGGACTTTTCAGTTAATTGAGTCCAATCGTCAATGTAAACACGGACAAAACCCACCACTACCCCACGTCCCTCAGCACCGCGTCTGCCCAGTTTTTAAATCCCTCCAGGGATGGCGATTCCACCACGTCCCTGGGCAGCCTCTTCCAACACTTGACAACCCTTTCCGTGAAGAATTTTTTCTTAATATCCAACCTAAACCTCCCCTGGCGCAACTTGAGACTGTCTCCTCTCGTCCCGTGGCCTGTTCTTTGGGGAAGAAGCCCGACCCCCCCTGGCTCCCCCCTCCTTTCAGGGAGTTGCAGAGAGCGAGAAGGTCTCCCCTCAGCCCCCTCTTCTCCAGGCTGAACCCCCCCAGCTCCCTCAGCCGCTCCTCACAGCACTTGTGCTCCAGACCCCTCACCGGCTCCTGGACACGCTCCAGAGAAGCGGGCTCCCCGCAGCCCCATCGCCCCCCTGAGGGGAAGCGGCCCGTGGCCGGGCTGAGCCCCCTCTCCCCCCGCTTCTCCCGGGACCCCCCTCTTTATTTTCACA
>VXBO01007136.1:34820-69598 GCA_013400135.1 Rhinoptilus africanus
CCCGCCCCGGCACGGACCGCTCCCGGCGCGCTGAGTCACGGCCCGGGCGGCGCTGCCAGCCAGGCCCCGGCGGGACGGGACGGGACGGGGAGAGGGTCCGCTCACACACACCCCCCCGGCCTCCGCACCGCCCCGGGGTCTCCTCCGGTAGCCCCGCGACGGGAAAAGGAGGGACTCGACACGGCCCCCCAGAGCTCTGTCAGTGGAATGAATGCACTTATTAACGAAAATGACGGCAAGGGGCAGGCAGCGATGGAGATGGGGCACAGGTGAACGCCAGGCCCCGACAGCAGCACTCTGCTGGTTGTTCGCTGACTTCCAAACCTCCACTATCCCTCCTGGCTTCCCCACACCAGAACTGTTCGGTTCCACACACCCCTACTAGCTTTGTTTTCCCCATCTGGTTGCCTAAGAAACCATAGATTTTTGCTAACTACATGTCCACCCCTTCCATCCATACTTCTATGGACCACTGTGTCCAGCGCTGGGGCACCCACAGCAGAAGGAGACGGAGCTGTTGGAGCGGGGCCAGAGGAGGCCCCGGAGATGCTGGGGGGGCTGGAGCCCCTCTGCTGTGGGGACAGGCTGAGAGAGCTGGGGGGGGTCAGCCTGGAGAAGAGAAGGCTCCGGGGAGACCTTCCAGCCCCTTCCAGGCCCTCCAGGAAACACGGGGAGGGACTCTGGAGCAGGGAGGGGAGCCATGGGACGAGGGAGGATGTGTTTAAACTGGCAGAGGGGAGATTGAGGCGAGATGTGAGGCAGGAATTCTTGTCTGTGAGGGGGGTGAGCCCCTGGCCCAGGTTGCCCAGAGAAGCTGTGGCTGCCCCATCCCTGGAGGGGTTCAAGGCCAGGCTGGATGGGGCTTGGAGCACCCTGGACTGGTGGGAGGTGTCCCTGCCCAGGGCAGGAGGGGGCACTGCGGGGGCTTTAGGGTCCCTTCTAACCCAAACCATTCTGTGATCCATAGGACCAAAGCGAAGAGCCCTACCACTCAATTTTCCAGTATTCCTTCAGTATCCATCCCATCCTGCATGGCTTCAATTTGACTGAAGCGCCAAGCTGTCACTATTGCTCTGCACGTAGCCTACCCCTACAGCTGGCAACAGAACCAAGCACTTTGGCAAATCTCAGTTCTCTTGGCAGCAGGCACTCTCCAACGATGCCTCGATAAATGAGGACAGCACACAAGCAACAGTGCATCTTTGGAACCAACTCTTTAAAAGAGTTAAGCAAAACTATGGAAGGCTAAAGAGGTTCATTAGGAAGGGACACATCCAACTGGAACTTGTTTAGCCAAGCATGTAAAAAGAAAAACACACTATAAATGTTGATATTTACTACCCACAAGAGACTGAAATGTTGAGGTGAAGCAGCAGAAGTATGAGTATCCCCTGCAGGATGACACAGCACGCTGGTCCACTACAACAGCTCGCCGTAACATGGAACCACTCGTATATGACCCAACCACTTGTATATGACTTCAGCGTGACCCAAATTCTGTCCCGTAGCTATAGAAAAATATACAAAAATTAATCTCATTTTGCATATTTTAACCGGATCTCAGGCCAGTCCAACAGAATTTGTTGGGGTATTACTTTCTTAAGGGGTCACAGAGGGAAGAGATATACCTTACACCCCCTCCAAGCCTTGTACACACAGTAATGCTTCCAGATCAGTTCTCGTAAGCTTTGAGCAAAGGCTACCCTTGCCTTTAAGTACTCATACTCCCTCAAAACAGCAACTCTGTTCTCTAGGTTAAAAAAAAAAAATAACCAAACCCCTCAAAATTATATCGCTCCTACTTGTACTGTTTAATCTCTCTCTCAGACTAGCTCTCTGCTGAGGGATGCAGATCACAGCATCCAAATGGTCCCTGGATGGGTTAGGTCCTCCTCTGGTTTCCAGGATCTTCCGCATTCCTGAAGGAAAGCAATAAAGTTTAAAATATGTACCTACAACAAGTAGGAGACTTGTAGGTACGCAGACTAAATCAAAACAGAACCCCCCAAAAAAAGCCAAACCCAAAAAACCAAACCCAGGACAAACGAAATCTGAACCATTTTGTTTAATGTTGTACAAAAAAAATTTGGTGAGTATTACAATGAAAAGTGATTAAAACACTCATATCACATTGCCACCCCACTACCTAAACAGTTGAGATTCACTTCTCTATTCATACAATAGAAAGTTTCGTGGCCTTCAGGAAAAGAACGACATAAAAAAAAAAATCCTTGCATCACATGTATTCTTTTCTCTACATTTTAAAGCTGTGCTCACAGAGACGGCTTCTTCTATCAGGCTCTTCAGGCGTACGGGAATTCAGTTGTAAATAAAGTTGAACCTAAAATTAAAAGGATTATACCAAGTGAGGAATTTTTCATTTTTATTTAAGTGACATTTTGGAATAAGCAAATGTTTTGTTTCTGTTCTTGATAAGCCTCCATCTGACAGAACAAAAGGGTATTTTTTAGTAAGACAGCTGTATAGTACAGCAGGAAGCGTTTTTAACAGCCAGTGCTACACTAGCCTTGCCCATCAGTCTCTTAAGGTTGCAGAAGAACTAATTATTAGCATTTGACCTCTTAAGAAAGCTTCATAGATATGAAAATACCAGTGAGATTTATGTACTCTCCTCAGCAACTCTCTGGCAGCACTTCTGCTATTAGGGCCAGCCTTGTAATACAGACAAACGTACTCAACAGAAGAGCCGATTCCTCTCAACTAAGTTTCACAACAAACGGCGTTCGCACGGTGAAAGCAAGCATCCCTCTCAACTTCCCAACGTCCATCCTTTGGAGGCCTCTGTTGCACTGATACCAAAGCAGCATTTGGCTGCACAACAGCCGGGGTTTCGCTGGGACTCGGGAGAAAGTATCCGCTGTCTTTAGAGGAAGAGGAGGGGGAAGCCCCCAAAACTACAACTGCCACAATTGGGACTAGATAGAGGGGAAAAAAACAGAGCTCGATACAAGCCTGTTATGGGCAATACGTTAGCCAACGTTCTGCTAACAGAGTTTTTTCATCAAAGTAGGTGGATGACAGAAGTACTTCCCCAAGTAACAGCTGACAGCCCGTGGGATGCCCAAATACTTGCTGAAGTAACAGAAACCAGTAAAACTAGAGCACTCTGGAGACCCGAGGTACAAACCATTTTTAGACGAGAGCCAAAAAAAATGCGTACACTGGGAAAAGGAAGGAAAAAATAGAGCTGTCCCTACCGACACTTGTGTTATCAAGATGCTACGCGTTATAAACTCTACTACACAGAGTCTGAAAAACCAACCACATTTACTCAGCAGAGAGCTGTGATAACACACACACCTCATCCGAGCTTCAAACACTCATCTTGGCTTTTACTCCCCAACAGCACCTACAAGAAGCCATTCCTTAGCCTGTGCACAGCTTCACCCTCACTATATTTCACATTTTCCTTTGCTACAACTGCTAGACAGGACTTTGATGCTAGCAAGTTGCAATCGGAGCCTCTAAATTGTCCGCCACACCTTATCCGAGGTAGATTCTAAGCTCTTTGGGATAGCTGCAACCTTTTCACAGCTGGTTTCTGTAGTGCCTAGCCTTGCTCTGGTTTTACACGGCAAACACATTCCCGAGAACTATAATACAAATAAATCCTACTATACCTGCTCAAAAGCTGAGGAAGGCTGGAAATAATGGGTCCATATCCTGGTGCATTGTCATAGAGCTCAAACAACGGTGCTGCGACCAGCTTGTAATTTTTTGGGACTGCAAACAAAGCTAAAAACAAATACAAGTTGATTAACAAGAAAAACCACCATGGATTCAGCCAAGGTATCACCACTTTTGGTACATATACCTCAAAATAAGATCACTACATACAGCACTAGAGTAGGTTTATTCCTTTTCTAGTTAAACATGGGGTTCATAGGCTATACATATACCGATGCATGAGCAGGAATGAGCATTTACTAGCAACTCATGTCCAAAGGATCACCTATCTTCAAAACTGGTCTCAGCATTTAATTTTGTAGTGATCAACTATAAACAACTGCAAGCATATGAACACAAACTTGCTAACACATTTCCTTGCATGAAATGCCAGCATTTAGACATGGTTATAAATACAACCCTTTGTTGCAAACAAACACTTACCCTTTTCTTGAAGCTGGACCAAGAAAAGCTTTTTGTGCTCTTTTGGTTTTGTAATATGAGCTGGGATATAGGGATACTGGAAGAAAAACCATAAAAATCGGTGTACAGAGCTTTGAAAGTATTGCGCAATCCTAAGTGCTACTTTATAAATTACCAAGCACTGTGCATGCTTTCAGTGTGTCGTAAATTGTTCTTTTGTGGCATCAAATAATGAAAACCACTTTTATAAGAAAGTACTCAGAAAGGAATGCTGTTGCTGTCACAACTATTGACAGGATCTAAGCACTCAGGAGCAGTTAAACAACCCAACAAGACAGAAATGCACAACGGAGCAAGTATTTGCAGTACTAAAGCATTTAGAAATGGGGTAGCGAGACTATTTTATTCACAGGGCATCTGTTCCATATACAGCAGCGCAGGAGTTTTCACTGCGGCTACGCTAGGGGTTTACACAGTGTGTCTGGCTCAGCACAGGACTGGAAGCTACTGCATCCAGTGGTTTCTCATCCATCAGGATGGGTGTGAGGAAGGAGAAGGGAGTTACCACAAGAAAAAGCCTGTAGTTTCTCCTCCGCCACAGAAAGGAGGTGAAATAGGTAAAAACCAGAAAAACTAATTGCTCATGCAGCAGGTACTCAAAAAGCCCAACTGGTAGGTTGAAGGCTTCTGGAAGAACAATCAATACCTGACTGAAGATGAAATTCAACGTGAGTACGCACCTGTGGAGGTTCAAAGTTCGGTCTCCACCAGTTACCAATGCAGTCATCAATCACCCAGTCTTGCTGAACACCATCCTGACGACCCAGTATCTATCAAAAATCCAGTTGCAGTCAAAAACTTTAAATACCCTGAGTCAATTTTTTTTTAGAAGACATACAGTGGAAGCATGACGACTTGCTGTAATAAGGATCTAGTGTAGTTCAGAACTGCTCTGGAACAGCTTTTAATAGATTTAAAGAGTATTTTTATATAAAGTGCCATTTTTTAGTAAAAGCCTCACCCGACAGGACAAGGACGCTGCATACAGCGTTTCAAATTCCACACTGCATCCAGCTGAACTGAGTCCCGTCAGACCAACGGGAGGAATGAAATGCATGTCATGCTACCTGACAGAACTAATTTAGGTTACGCAGAGAGCACGGGAGGTTAATTGGTGCATTGGGAAGACTATCTCAAAAGCAAGTCCTCATCGACTGTGCTCTGCAACATATTTTATTGCCCATCTGCACGCTCGCTTGCCCAAAGCCAGCCAAAAAGCAAAGCTGCAAATGAAGACAGGACTTGAGCAGCAGGTAGGAGCTCAGCCACTAGACCGCTCTGTCGCACTCACAGTGCATATAAATTAAAACTTACTGCTTTATTTGTTAACTACCCGAGAACATCACAAAAGCACCAAAATAACAGAAGCGCTAAGACAACTACTGTAATGCTTTGTCTTATTCTATTAAGTCTAAAATAATCCAACATTCTGGGATAGCAACGTAATGAAAGACAACAGACCTCTGTCATTAAGCGTTTGAGCCCTTCTACCTCATCTTCTCCTGGATTGAGTTCACCACCAGGTCTGTTAAAATAATCAATGACGAAAGCTAAAGTTATGTTTTATTGCATTTACAGACTTCCACAGGTAAACAAGGATGTGCTTCTAGGGAGGGACTTACAAATTCACTCAAGGCCTTTAAGGCAGAAGTTCCAAATCTAACTTTGGCGAATTTGAAGAGAGTAGGATAGCTTTCACCAAACCCGTGACTAAAATGACTACTATATGTACCTTAACAAAAAACACCCATTATATAAAATACTTCTGCAGGACAAAGTGTAACAATATACATGATAATAACCAGGAGACTTAAAAGATAAAGTTTTAACAATAATATAAAAGCACCAGAAGTTGAAGGAAGGGTTGCAAATACTGACCATATTTGTTCTTGTCTCAAAACCAGCACTCACTGAAGCACACAGGAAGCAGAAAATAAAACTCATGTGGGGAACCATCCTGCATTTGATGCAAGGTTAATGAAAAAAAACCTAAACCCACACTTTCATCCATATAAATTTTTGCAAAAATTCTCAAGTCTGGCATATTTTGCCCCCACACATCCCCTAAAATCAAGATGTCAAAGAAGAATCCAGATTAAACATTGGATTTCACACACACACAATTCAGAACAAACATTGTAAGTGTTAACAACGTAAGACCAAGAACACAAGCAGGATAACTTGAGACAAGTCAAGCCCATTCAGTTTAAAAAAAGAAAACAAGCACCGCCGCCATCACTGCTATCATATGACACAACTACTAAAATTTCACTCTGGCTTGATAACCATTAGATGAACTGAAGCAATTTTCCCAAATTCAGAAGCCTACCTTTCTTGCTGTGCCCAGCTCACCCAGTGGTTTGTCAACAAGTATCATTCTGCATTTACTGGGGTTTATTACTTGAGCTTTACTTTGCTGTTTTTGTAGCCAAAGCATGAGCAAACGTAAGCATAATATCTTTCACAGTGTAAGAACAACACACTACCTACCAATAGTAAGTTTTAAACAGGATTTTACCATAGTGACGCGCTGAAGATTTCCAGCCGCTTCAAAACTGTCACCCCACTCAGGAGCAGAGCCAGGCAAATACATTTAGATGAAACCCCACCATTCAAAAAAAACTTTTCCCACAGGAAGTCTTCGCAAGAAATGAATCCCATTCAAAACATCTGTCAGTCGAACACACTTTAAGCTCTAGCCCACGTGTTTAGTAGTCTGTGACAATAAAGTTAAACGAAATGTTACATTCAAGAAGCAGACACTTACAGCTTGAAAAAAGTTGTACCCAGCTGCAGTAAGAGCACGTGGGGCAGCCTGTGCTCATGTACAATCAGAACCCCTTCCACCGTCCGCCTCATGCCGATCTTGTCAAACTCTTCCCTCATGCGCTGAAACCGAGCTGCCACCGAACTGTCCTTCTCATACAGGGGCTCCTTTGTACCAAATGTGTAATTTGTCAGAGGATACCTGTAAGGGGGGAGAAAATACGTTACTGCATAACAAGAAATCTAAACTTAAATCACTATGACACAGCAGCGACCCCAAGGCAGAACCTTCTGTGCTTGATGGAACAGTATCTCATTCATAGCGCTGGGCTAGAAGTTCTTGTTTGTGACTTAGGGGGCTCCTGCCGCACGAAGGTCTGCACTGCGATACATACAAGTGCAGAAAGTCCTGCTGATCGACACGCTAGCGTGGCGCTGGTTCAAAAGAAGGAAAGGAACCCAGAAGAATCAGCAGCAACTGATACTCAACAGCCAGTCCTTTGATCTCCACACCGCAGAGAAAAGGCAGCCGAGGCTTTGAGAGGCACTGGGAAAGGGACAGGGGAGAAAAGCTCTGCTGGGAAGGAAGGAAGCTGCACGGGACAGTGGGTTTTTTTACGCAGAAGTAAATGAAGAGCCTGAGAACTAAACTGTCAGAAGTGGTTTTGTTTTGAAGTGGGAAATCAGACATCTGGATCACAGGAGAGGAGAAATGCTGAATATCTAAAGGCAGGGCCGGGAGCCTGGGGTAAGATCAAGACTATGAGCAGATCACTCTGCTGGGCTAGGTGCTCGGCCTCTGCCTCCTCCAGTGACAGTGGAAACTCGAGAGACTTCCCCAGGTAAGAGGGACTGAGAAGAGTCAGAAAAGAAAGGAAAGCTTAGGCAAGAAGTCAGTCATTCCTGGAGAGCACAGAGGGCAACAGGAAAATGCTGTTGTACAGCAAAATCCAAGGAACACAGCAATCTGACAGCACAAGGCCTGGAGGGAAGACGGGATCATCAGGCTAATCAAAAAGGGAGAGGAAAATGGGTGCTGGGCAGAGCAGTGACTGATTTAAAGGGAATGTTTTCCTTGAGATGCATCTCTTTTTGTATTCTTTCCTCAATACTTAATCATGTCAAATTTAAGTAGTACACACTCTTCCTCCCTCAAGCTCCCCTTCATGTTTTGCAATGGCGAAACCGCAAGTCAGCTCCCCTCACTTCACTTCTAGCTTAGAACCACCTACATTTTTTTTTCCATTCATTTCCACTTTGAGATACAAAAAAAGCATTATTAATAAACTACCACGCAAACTCTAATGCGAACACATCAGTCTGTACATCAAAATCCTTAGCCTATACTTTAAAAAAAATTGACGCTGACAACACAGCTTCCTGCCCCATGTTTCTTCAGAAACAATATGAAAAATATTACAGTCTCTGAAGTTTCTAGCTGAACTTCCACAAAGCTCCTTCTAATTGTGAATAAACTCAGCTATATCAGAAAATACATGAGGCTGCAATTAACAGCTAAAATTGAGTATTAACTATCGTAGTTAACATTTTTCTGTAGTAAACATGTTTCTGCAACTTGACAGACACACTTATCAAAGAATACATCCATCTGAGTTTACTGGAAGAAGCTACAGTATAGGGATTCTCATACCAAAAACGTAAGACTTTCTAGCAAATAGTTTGCATCTCTGAAAGAAGTAAACTTTTCTCTGGTACAAACCACTCTGAATTTACATTACAATACCTGCACCAAACAATCACCAGGCACACTCAACCACATCCTACTGACTACCTGGGGTGAGCCCACATCTCATCCAGGCCAAATGCCTGTTTCTCTCTCTGCTGGCAAAGGCAGATGCCTGTGAAAGAGCATACCAGAGAAGCACATACGACGTTCACCATGCCGAAACACTCCCCAACTTTGTTATTTGGAGTTCACACTTCAGGGAATGGTTTAGGTTGGAAGGGGCCTTAAAGATCACCTAGTTCCAACCCCCTGCCCTGGGCAGGGACACCTCCCACCAGCCCAGGCTGCTCCAAGCCCCGTCCAGCCTGGCCTTGAACCCCTCCAGGGATGGGGCAGCCACAGCTTCTCTGGGCAACCTGGGCCAGGGGCTCACCCCCCTCACAGTAAAGAATTTCTTCCTGAGATCTAGTCTAAATCTGACCTTTCTCAGTGTAAATCCATTCCCCCTCGTNCACACCCGCCGGAACCGCCCGCCGCGCTTCCGCCGCCACCATAGAGAAGGGACGCTCTGCCCCCTCCCGCCCTCTCACTGGCGCTTTGCCGCCTCGCCCCGCCCCTCCCCCTCGCCCTCATTGGCCAGCTGGGCGCCCCCGACGCGACCCGATTGGCCCGGCGAGCGGCGCGGTGCCCGCTGGGAGTTGTAGTCCGGCGGCGCGGCCAGCGGCATGAGCGCCAAGCNCATACGACGTTCACCATGCCGAAACACTCCCCAACTTTGTTATTTGGAGTTCACACTTCAGGGAATGGTTTAGGTTGGAAGGGGCCTTAAAGATCACCTAGTTCCAACCCCCTGCCCTGGGCAGGGACACCTCCCACCAGCCCAGGCTGCTCCAAGCCCCGTCCAGCCTGGCCTTGAACCCCTCCAGGGATGGGGCAGCCACAGCTTCTCTGGGCAACCTGGGCCAGGGGCTCACCCCCCTCACAGTAAAGAATTTCTTCCTGAGATCTAGTCTAAATCTGACCTTTCTCAGTGTAAATCCATTCCCCCTCGTCCTATGGCTCCCCTCCCTGATCCAGACTCCCTCCCCAGCTTTCCTGGAGCCCTTTGAGGGACTAGAAAGGGCTCCAAGGTCTCCCCGGAGCATTCCCGACTCAGTCGCTGTTTCTATATCCTAAAGCATATACATTAAACACCGCACGCTCCCCCGATGGCTGGCAAGCCTTCAGTGCCCACAGCATCCCGTTTCACAGCTTCACAGCACGCCACCGTAGGGGTAAACAGAGCCCTGACCGGCAACCGGGCTCTCCCCTCAGCCCCTGGGCCGGGGCCGGCCGTTTCAAGGCCATGACTGAAGGAAAAACCCCCGCAGGCTGCCCAAGGGCGGCGCCGGGGCTGGCAAGGAAGCGGAGAAGGGCCCGTTAGCGGGACGGGAGGGGACGGGCCCAGGCCCGGGCAGGCCTGAGGCGGCGCTCACAGGTTGATGGTCCTCTCCAGCGTGAGCGGCTTCGTCTGCTGGATGTACTTGTTCCCGAACTGGTTCACCCCGCGGGGCCAGCCGGTCTGCGAACGGTTGGGCGGCACCACGGACATGGCGGCGAGCGAAGCGGTCAGTGCTGAGCGNGGCCCCCCCTTTCCACGCGGCGGCGGGCCCCCGGCCTCCCCTCACCGGCGGCCTTTCCCTTGCAGAGGCGGCGGCGGTGGAGCCGGCTCCGTTCCGGCACGGCGTTATCCCCGGCTTCCTGGCGAGCTCGGCGGAGGCGCTGCGAGACGAGCTGCTGCGCCTCGGCTTCCACCGGCGGCGCAACGACCTCCTCTCGCTGCGGCAGGTGGGCGCCGGGCCGGGCCGGGCCGCGCCGGGGGGCGCCCCGCCGCCCTAACCCCGCTCCCTTCTTCTCTTCCATGGGCCGCCGCAGTCCCGGGAGCTGGGGGGAAGGACGGAGCCCCACGTCGCCGCGCTGAGGTAAAGCCGCCGGGCTCGGGGCTTTGCCAGCTCCCAGTGGGCTCGGTGAGGGGAACGGCCCTGGCCCGCTCCCCGGGGAAGGCAAAGAGCTGCATCGGTGTCGGTCGCGGCCCTGAAGTCCGTTAAGGGTTTTCCTCCGAGCAGCGCCAGCTGATTCAGCCCTCGCACCCTCTGTCACTTGCAGCTCGCTGCTGGCTGTCGTCAGCCGTGGTGACAACGCTGTGCCGTTTCCCTGGCCAACTCCCGGGCGGTTCCGCAGGGACACAGTGTATCTGGTGGGAGCAGCACCTTCCCCTTCCCTGGAGGGGTTCAAGGCCAGGCTGGACGGGGCTTGGAGCAGCCTGGGCTGGTGGGAGGTGTCCCTGCCCAGGGCAGGGGGGGCACTGGGGGGGCTTTGAGGTCCCTTCCAACCCAAACCATACTGTGACAGTTTGACAGGAGATAAATAAACTGTGGTGATATGTTTTATAACGTGGGAGGACACATACCTTGTGCTTGGCTTCTCAGGCATGCCCTGTGTGAAGAATTCCGAGCCTGGCTTTCTGCTGTGACCCAGATTGAGCTGGAGCCGACTATTGACATCTCCTGCGCTAAATACGAATATACCGGTCAGTCTGTAAGCAATCCTGTCCCCAGAGCTTCTCTGGGTGTATAGCAAACTACAGAACACCTAATTACCCACCTAAAAACCCACCACAGCCCCTTTCTAGTTCCAGAGGGTCCTAGAAGCTATCAGCAGCAAATCAAAGTCCCTTAAAATGAAGTCCCAGTTTATGGAAAAAAAAAAAAACCTGTTGCTGTAGTCATGTTGCGGATGGCTTTAACTGGGCCCAGTGTTGCAGCACGCGTCCAGCCTTTTGGAGACGCGCAGCCCGTGTTTGCATCCTGCTTCTGTGCAAAAGGGTGATGGGTTCAGCTCTGGCTGCCACAGTTGAGTGTGTGAAGTCCGGTGCTCAAACCGTCACCTTGGTGAGCACAGGTTATGTCTCCGCCTGCCCTCTTAGCTGTGAAAAATCCCTGTAGGAAGGGGGAAATTTTTACTGCTGTCAACTCTACTTTTGTGCAGTGAATTGTTGGTCCAGCTTTTCTTTTCCCAGGGCTCCCCCTTCCCCTCCATTCCAGCAACAAACCTACTCAAAAGGCGGTTCTGTATTTAAAAGAGCTTGAATCATTATTTCAGTCGGGAGTCTCTGTCCACTGCGCCCACTGACGAGTTATAGCTGCCGGTACCTCCAGAGTGGGCTAATCCGCTGATTGCAGTGCAATCCCGCAGAAATTAATCTCGCAAATCTTGTGCTGGTGATGCTGACGAGTGAAAACGCAGTTCTTGGAAAGGGCATGTTTTTTCTTGTCGTACTCTTGCGGGGACAAAGCAGGGAAGCAGCCACAGGAATGACTCATGCATGTACTGGAAAGGTGCTACCGCAGCATAAACGTGTGTAATTGCAGATGTCTTGCTGTGCCACGATGATGAGCTGGAAGGTCGGAGAATTGCTTTCATCCTGTACCTTGTGCCACCCTGGGAGAAAAGCGACGGCGGGACGCTGGACCTGTACAGCACAGACGGTAGGAGCTGTGAGCTCAGCCTCGGGTGGCTGGAAAAGATGGAGTTAACGTGGCCCTTGCAGCAGCTCTCTCCTCAAACGGTGCAAGGGAGATAGAGAGTTCCTCCTTTGTCTAGAGAAGCTGGTAAAATTGTGTAGGTAAAATTTGCACCTTAGAGACGGGCTGTAGTGGGCTTTGCAGACAGTGCTAATGAGCGACAGCAGAGGAACAGGAGAAGATAGTGAAGAGGGGAATCCTTTCTTTTTCCATTTTTTTTCAAGGGCCGAGAGTGGAGGCAGGATGGAAGTGATGCCAGTAGCTATGCTTGGAACTCTAAAGGGATGGAGATAACTTTTCTTTCCAGCCACAGAAGTCCACAGATTCCTCATCAAGCCCTTGCTCTGAGCTCCGTCCCTCATTCCCAGGTGTATCGCCAGTCGCAATGTCATGAAGTCAGAGAGAAATGGCAGTTTCTAGTGAGTTACAGTTCATGTCTTAACCAGAGTCTGTTTTCTTCCTCCTCAGAGCACTTTCAGCCACAGCAAATCGTCAAGCAATTAGTGCCTTCGTGGAACACGCTGGTTTTCTTTGAAGTGTCTCCAGTCTCTTTCCACCAGGCAAGGAGCTGTCTTTTGTTCATTTTTTTGATTCTTGTTGCTGTGGTTATTCGTTCTGTGTGTTATTACAGTCCTGGTGGGGAGGGAGAAGGGAAAGGGAGCAGTAGAGGTAGAATGGATACTCATGCGAAGTGCTGGGTGTTAAGGGCAGGACTTCAAGGAGGATAAGAACTGAGAAAGCCAACTTTAAACTGTCAGTCTAGCTCCGGCGCTCTTGGGGAAGGAATATAGCCATTATTTTGTGTCACCACCCTGGCAAGCTATTGCTGTGTTAAAGGAGAAGCTGCTGCCTGAGCATTCACATGCCATTCAAGGGTCGCCCACCAGAGTCTTTAACTGCCAGGGCCAGCGCCCCTTCACAGCCGGTGACTCCAGTGGGCCAACGGGTGCCCCTTTTGACTCCTCACACTTTGACTCTCAGGTGCACTCCCTCCTTCTTCAGGCTCGATCCTCACCTTCCCGCAGCAGAGTCTCAGGCGTCGTATTTTATAAAATTAAATGATTTAATCAAAAGGTACAGGTGCAGGGTCAGCCCGGGCTGGGGGCCTCCAAAGAGGGACACGGACCAAAGAAATCCCTGGGCAATGAAACCCTTGGGATCTGTACGCGCGCCGTTCACGCATCTTTTAGTCCAGTGCTGAGTTTTGGTCTGGGGTCTTGTAATACCTTATTGGATTTTTTTTCTGCGTCCAGGCAGGCAGGCCATTGATTGCTTGTATCTTAATTTGCGGTCTCTGCTGAGGGTTAGAGCCTTCTTATCGTCTGATTTACGCTTCTTGTGTACCTGTCCTCACTGGCAGAACATGGGGAACAGTGAAGTCCCAGACTTAAGCAAAAATACTAGTTAAACATCAGCGTGTTATCAACGTTTTCCTCACACTAGAGGACTAAACACAGCACTGTACCAGCTGCTAGGAAAATTACTAAGAAAATTAACTCTATTGTGGCCTAAAGGTTTCAGCAAATCTAGCTGCTCATGCTAAGTAAAGCTAGGCAAACAGCACAAATCACACCATATTATAACCCAAAGTCATTTATTCTAATTAAAACTTATTGAAGCTAAAAAACGAGTATCTGTCAACAGCTGTCGGTTTGGCTGTGGGGACGAGAGATTTTTGTTCATTTGCTTGTTTAAACTAGCTCACATTTTTCATGCAGATGCCATGACTTTGCTCCAGAAGAGCTTCTCAGCGCATCACCTTGCCCACAGGGCACTATGCAGATACGGCTTTACCCCTTCTGTAACACAGATGTAACGGGGTTCCCTACAGCAGAAATGCTGATATGGTTAAGTAGGACTTGGTGGCACTTACCAGGAAGATGCTTGGGAAGGGGATGAATGTGGAGCTGTTTGATACAAACACCTGGCTGAGATCTGAAGCTCCTGTGTACTGGGGAATACCACGGACTGTAACAAACAGGGCCACAGAGCAGAAGGTCAGAGAGTAAGAAAATCAGTGATTGGGGTTGGGTATGTTCTCACCTAGACTGCTTACGGTTTTACTTCTGTGTCACTTATGTCTTCCAATTAATTAACAGAAGCATCTACTTGGTCCCTGCCCTAATTGTTTTCAGGGAGTGATTTAATCTTGTCATAAAAATCCACGTTCCGCTTAGCCTTGTGACTGCCTCCTACTGACCTAAACTTAATCCCACACATTAGCACTACCCAGTGCCGCGCGCCGACTCTGATACTGTTAGCACAGGCAGTGAACTCAGCTTAAATCATGAATTTATTTTTAAAATAAGCATTAAGCTTAACTGGGAGCGCCGTGGATCGAAGCCTCCCAGATCTGCACCTCACTGGGCGTGCTCGGAGTATTTGCTGAGCCACTGAATCATTTCTTTGACCCTTTTGTCAGGAAAGCGTAGAGCCTGCAAATTACTGATAGAGAACTGTGCCAGACTCAGAGCGATACGCAGCCTTCACAGTGCACGCCAGCCTCAAATCCCTCTCGGACATCGGGCAAAGAGCGTTTAGTCAGTACTGCCTACTAGATCTTCAGGTTTTGGATTTTGTGGTGTGCGAAAGGGCCGCTACAGCTCTGTAAAAACCAATAAGAGCCAAAACCTTTTCAGAACAAACTTGCTGTTTCTTCCTCCTGTTCCATCAGTCTGTTTGAAAAATAAACCAAACAAACAAAAAACCCAGTGCAAAGTCTTTATGTGCTATTCAGAAATTCACAGTTTGTGGCTTGCAACCAGTCATAATGGGGTGGCTTTCTCTTCATCCTGCCATTACAGTACAGTGCCCTAGAATGTGGAAATTGTTCAGTTTAACCCAATTCACCTCAGTGTGGCATTGGATGAAATCCAGATTTAACAGTGGCCATCACTCTGCAAAACCCAAGGGATTCCACAGACAGGTGAAAAGCCAGGACAGAGGGGATGCTCTTAGTCTGACAGGTAGATCAGGCAAATGCTCTTCACGATGGCTTGTATTACAGCACTTTTTAGAAACTAAAGGACAAAAAAGTAGACTGATACAGTCTGCAGGGACCCACAGATACTCAGTGTTTTTTGAGTTTCCAGATTAAGCTGTCACAGCTAATTTTTGCAGCCTTTGATAGCTGGTTCTTCAACAGAACAAACAGTAGAAAACTAAATTACCTTTTAATAGCAGAATAGCTCAATGCTCTCAGAGAGATGGACTGGATTCTGCTGGGAGCTTGGAGTAAAAGCTTGGACTGGGATTCTGGAAACTTACGATGGACTTGAGCATCAGGGTTTGCTTTAAGCCATCTTTCCGTAAACCAAGAATAATCCAGCCTGGTGTAGCCCTTGTCTGACTTTTCTCTGTACGCAGCAAGTTCTCTGGAGTCAGCTCCATCTCCTGTGATGAGTCAATGTGGTGCCTGTTACAGCCGGTCCTTAAACGTGTTGCATTCTGAACAGTAACGTGCTGCTCACCGTTGTTCCAGGTGTCGGAAGTTCTGTCTGAGGAGAAGTGCCGCTTGTCAGTGAGCGGCTGGTTTCACGGCCCGCCGATCGTCAGACCTGCGCGCCACATCGAAGCTGCCTTGCCCAGGAGCCCGCACATCCCCTACGATGCGAGTAACAACCTACGTCTGCTTCTCTGCATTTCTCTTTCTTTCATGTCCCTGCAAGAACTGTTACGGGATGCGCCGATGCTTGGGTTGCTTCAATCTTTAACTTATCCCATTCTCTTTTTTTTTTTTGTTTCCCGTCCGTAAATTTGTAGCTGGTTTCTTTCTTGTCTGTGTACGTCTTGCACACCTACGGTAGCGCAGAGAAGGCAGCAAATACTCATGGTGCAATTAAAAAAAAAAGGAAAGGAATAGAGTGTGGGGGGGGAGGGATCCAGCCCTGTGGCTAGCTGGGTAACTGAGGAATCCTTTTTATTTTTGCAAATTCAACATACAAATCTATTTCCCTTCCAGCATGAAATCTTGTATGAGTGGATCAATGCAGTTTATTTGGACATGGACTCCCAAGCTCAAATCCAGGAGGAATTTGAGGAGCGATCAGAAATACTCCTGAAGGATTTCCTTAAGGTGAGCCCAGTGGTTCCATCTGACGTGACCTGCCAGAACAGGTCACAGGGCTGGCGGGTACCACATGTCACACAGGCTGGAAAAGTCACTGTCAACTGACACACCTTCTGGTTTCACTCCCAGACGGGGAATGGACCAGATGTCCTCCAGAGGTGCCTTCCAGCCTCCACCATTCTGTGATTCTGTGGGTGGATGCCCCCTGCCTGCCTGTATGCTGCTGCGTAGGGACTCATCAAAAATTAAACACTTTGCTCCAACATTCTTGTTTCCTACAAGAAGCAAAGCAGAAGGATGGAAACACATGTCGTTCTTCCTCCTTCCTACCCTTGAGGTGACCAGAGTGTCCTTCCTTGTCCCCTTTGGTTTACTGGGCACCCGTATCTCAGTGAAATGGTGTTCTCACCCAGCAGACAATCACCTAGCATTTGATACCTGTTGGTCCCTGGCACTGAAAAGATAAGATGCCCGCCCAGGTTCTGCCCCTCAATTCAGCAGTCCTTAGGAGCCTCAAACAAGTTAGAAAAAAAAATTAAGAGCACCTTATCCGAGAGCAGAGGATGGCTCCTTCTAGCACACCAAGGGAGACGTGGGAGCTAAATGTTAAAGTTTCTGCACTATCTTTCTCCTCTAGAAAGAGAAATACCAACTACTATGTGAAGCTCTGGAGAACAAAGACATCCAGTGGAGTAGCCGAGGACCTGCCAACAAAAGGTGGGGAGTGAAGCGTCCCACACCTATCGGTCAGGCCAAGCAGGAGCTGCCGTGAGGCTGCACTGGTTGATGCTGCCCCCGTGGCCGTGGTCCTTGTTGGTTTTCCAACAAGGACATACATCTGCTGATACATCTACTGTCTTTCAGACTCTATGAGACAGCAGAGGAAGACAGCCTCCCTGACATCCTGAAGAAATTCCTGCAGTTCTTACACTCCGAGGCCTTGTTTCTACTGCTTTCCAACTTCACCGGCCTAAAGCTGCACTTCCTGGCTCCCTCTGATGAGGATGAAGATGCTGGGGAAGGAGGAGCAGCAGGCACCGCTGGGCACAGCAGTCCCAAATCCGAGGAGGAAGAGACTGAACAACACGCTGATGGCAGTCCCCACCAGCCAGACCAGCCTGACAACATCCCTGAGGCACAAGGTGGTGAGACACAGAATGGTAAGTCCAGCAGCAGCAGCGTGAAAGGGATGGAGCAGAGTCCTGACATTAAGGATGTCAGCAGTGGAATTCCCAGTGATTTTAATGGATTTCACGTTGCACTGCAGCCAGCACAAGGCAGCAGCATAAACGGGGCACTTGAAGCATGCCACACTGGGTATCCAAAATAAGTGAGCATTGCAAAAGAATTTGGAATAAAAACAACTTACTTGAAGATGCTGTTTTGAATGAACTTAAGTCTTAAGGGTGGGACTTCTGGAGGAGTTGAGGCATGGATGGGGTGTTAATTAGTTGCCCAATAATCTTTTGCCAATAGTTACACCCCTGCTTCATCTAAAGTAGATTCTTGTAGGAGACCAAATCAAAAGGAAGAAAGTGAACAGATCAGAAGTAAATTAGATCATTAGATATTAGATTGTTAGAATTAGAAGACCAATACCTAAAACTAGGATTTAACCTTTCAGAAAACGCTGCCAGCCTAAATAACCATGTAGTTGTCAGTGATGAGATATCATGGCTAGAAAAGATTAATTTGGGATTCATGGGTTGGTGCTGTTTATTTAAAACAGTGCCTTTGAAGCTTAAGGGTAGACTTTTTGAAAATGCTGATACTGGTACAGAGTCAGGCAAGTTAGTAGACGCTGGACTAAAAGGTAATAAAACCCCAAATCCTACTGAAAATCCCACCAGAACACTTACCCAGTAAAAAAGCTTTGTTTCTCCGCTTTCCACAGCTAGTCATTTTGCCTCTTCTACCTGCCATGTTCCCACTGTGTGATTTTTAAATTCACGTTCGAGGAGGGCATAGTTTGGGGCTGCAGGGATTAAAAACTGAGCTAGAGCCATCAGACAAGAAAGGCTTCCCCAGATTCTGACATGCTTCCTGGGACAGCAAGTGAAGAGCGAGTTCAGAGCCATGTCATTCCTCACTGAAGCATCCGGTTGTTTCAGTGCTTCGAGAACAGGCAGGTTGCTGGCTCTTGAAGTTTGGAGCGCTACTGTAAATCTTGAGGGGAGGGGTGGGAAACAACAGAAACAAAAGGAGCAACTGGTTAAACCACAGCACGTCAAAGCTTGGTCCCCTTCAAAGAGCAAATCTGCCCCCATTCCTCCACATTGGTCAAAGCACGTAACTTACAGCCACGTCTAGGAAAAAAGTAAACGTGAGATCTGTGGTTTTGCTTTGTCTTCCCTTAAGGTTTTCCTGGGGCTGGCCAACAGCTCCACAGCGGCATGGCAGCACAGGGGCTGCCTTGGGATTCGCAGGCATCAGCTGTTGGACAATGTCATGGTTTTCCCTGGCTTCTGTGTGCCCTCTCCTAGGCGCGGGTGCCCCTGTGTGTGCGGGGGAGCTGAGGCGCTGGACCCACAGGCACTATACTCTAGTCCATGACGCTCAAGCGACAGAATTTGCCCTCGACCTGCTCTTCTTCTGTGGCTGCGAGGGTAAGTGGACCACATGCAAGTTACCAGATTCTCCTTACAAGGTCTGCCTAAAGGAAGGACTCGTGAATTATCAGCAATGCTACAATAGACAAAAATTTCCCTGTCCTTTCCTAGGCAGAAGGGCTCTGCAGACTTTATCCTAGTCCTCACGTCTGCGTAAGGCCTTGCCCAAAGATTGGGAACGTGGCCTTGGGACCAGCTTTGACCTTTCCGGCTGGAGCCAGGAGGTGGCGCTTGGGCAGAGGGAAAGGCTGCCTCTCCCAGACCTCTCCTCTCACGGCGCAGGGTCAGACGGCCAGAGTACCCACTAAAAATATTCCATTTTGCCCCTTTTCTCATCAAAATTACCACTGCCTCCAATTCACAGGGCCCAGGGTTTTCAAAAGTCACTTCAGGCATGTTTAGGCTGATTGCTAGCTAGATAGCGGTGAAAACAAAAATCTAAACATAAGCATTTTGGGCTAGCTAAGCCCAGAACACATGGCTGAAACCGCCTGGCACGTGCTGGTAATTATACTGGAAGTCTTTTGCATATCTGCTAAGGCAAAACTGCTCTGCGTGTGAGGAGCAGAGCGCCAAGCAGCTGTAAATGGCCCGTCTGTGGTAAAAGGCAAGTCTGGTACGTTTGCCTCAAGTTGTTTCTGATTTTGGAAAAAAAAAAAAAACAAACAAAAAAACAGACAGGCAAGAGTTCTGGGGATCATCCTGTATCCAGTAACTGTGGGGAGTGGGGTGGAAAACCAGTATCTCCAGGAAGGCCGTGTGGAGCCCAGACAGCATTGAACTTTCTAAGAACCTTTCTTTTCTCTTCTAAGACTGGGATCCAGAATACGGTGGCTTTACTTCCTACATCGCTAAAGGTGAAGATGAAGAGGTAAGGACCTCGGTTGCTAGCTGCTAATTAGATAAATTGTTTAGGGTGGAGAGGCATAATTACACTTTGTTGTAATGCTAACATAATCCTGCGGGTGCTGGGTATCGCACTGGAGCCTTAATGCCTGAATTACTACTCGAGGGCGTAGCTCTGGCTTCAGCTTCAAGAGGTTAATGTTCGCCATAAAGCTTAAGCTCTCACGGTGCCTAATGCCACCTGCACTTCGTGGCATTTGGGAAGCCTCAGAGGGGCACAAGGCTGTGGCAGAAGTGATGCTTTCCCCGGGGAGGGCTGTTCACTAGGGTCACATTCAGTGTCAGAGTAGTGACAGCACTGAGCGGTCAGACTAAGAAGTTGTCCAGAATCCCTTTGCTGTCTAACAGAGGCTTCGGGTGGCGGGGTATTAAAATGAAAACAGCAACACAGTTCATTTTCTAACAGCAAACCTTTGTTCTGACTAGCTTTTGAAACGGTTATTTCTTCCTAGGAGTGACATTGAAGTCACTTTTGTGAAACTGATTTCCTCCCTTACTTCCCTTCCTTCTAGCTGCTGACAGTGAATCCAGAGGACAACTGCTTGGCCTTAGTTTACAGAGACAAAGAAACTATGAAGTTTGTGAAATACATCAATCACCGGAGCTTGGCGCGCCTGAAAAAGCACCCCAACAGAACAGGATTTTGGGACTTTTCCTTTGTCTATTACGAGTGATGGCGCAGGGTGGGACAAGGGTGTCACACGGAAAACGGGGGTGGTGGGGTAGGTTTGTACCCAGGCGCTCAGCTGGGGCCTAAGCCCAGAGAGACTGTGCTGCTGCTACCTTAGTCATGCTGTCTATGAGCTGTACCCTGCTCAGTGGGGTCCAGGTGGCTTTTTTTATTCACTGTACAAATGGAAATTCAGTCTCCTCCCGAGTCCTTTGTAGCACACACACTCACCTGCTTTTAATGCAATGTGGAGGCCGTCATTGTCACACAGCTGTCAGCTTTCCAGCTGCTCTCTCACTAAAACAGCCTGGTGGGATGCAGCTCTAGCCTGCCAGGGTGAAAATGACGGTCGTACATTGCCCCAAGCTTATGACTGATTTTATTAAAAAAAAAAAGGAAATGGGTCAGTTAAATGCTTCAAAGTCTAGTTGGGCAAGTTTCATTACAAAACGCTCAAGACATTTTCTGGGGCTTAACCATGTTTGCTGTTTGTAGAAGCAGAAATAAAGGAGCTGCCATGGGAAATATGAGGTTTTTCCAGCTGCACAACTCGGTGGAGTTGTGAAAGAAGACAGTGAAGCTATAAAGCTGCTGGCATTGAGCAGGACCTGGCACTGTAACAAGGACCAGGACTTTATTATGCTAAATGCTGTGCAGACAGACCCAGATGCAGCACTTTCTCCAGACAATTTACAAGCTCAGGAGCTGAGACGCCTGCTCCTGCGTCCTTCCCTGCGTGGATGGCTCTGGGAGAGGGTTGTGGCTCCAGCCTCAGAACGGGCAGTGGGCTGGTAGCAGGAAGGAAGGTGGTAACTCACCTCTCCCTGGCTTGTCATCCACAGGCAGCAGGAGGGTGACCAAGAGCGTGGCCTTGTGTTTTGTCCTGGGGTCTGCTGGGCTCTGACGTGGCTTCTGTCACTGGAGACCAGCTCAGATCTTTCCTGGCAGCAGACACACAGCTCCTGTGGCAAACAGTACAAGACAGAGGGTAGTCTTGATGCCGTACTTTCCTCCGGGACACACTTTCAGCACTGCCCCACGATCACTGCGCGCAGGACTGTGCCAGACTGAGGTGGCCAGCCCAGCAAGAGGTGCTGCTGACAAGCCCTGCTGGCTGCTTCGGGAGGCAGCCAGCCTGCAGGACACCCTGCTGCCAGCTCAGCCCCAGCCTGCACGTGCTTGCCTAAAACTTTAGATTTTTTGGCAATGGATAGACACAGGTGTACTTTCAGCTCCTGCAAGCCAGACAGTTGCAGGGGAGAGTGCGTGCCCTTTATTCCTCCTGCTTTCTTGGGCTGGGAGAGGACAGCTTTGGGTTAGAGTCTGCTGCCTCTCCGGTTCCAGGCTTCTTAGTGAAGACCAGCGCGGTGGTGTGAGACCACAGCTGGCAGCAGAGGAGCAGTAAGCTCAAAGCAAGACGAGCTGCGTTGGCACGTAAGTACTCTGCACCCCTCAGCACAGCAGCAGGACGTCCTTCGGGCATATCTTCATGAAGATACGGAGCAACAACCTTCATCTGTGATCTCAACACACAAGGTTCGGAAAAGGAACCACCAAAGCATGAAGCTACAGCTGTTGCTTCTAAAATGAAAGGTGTCTCAGCCCCCACAACTGCTTTAAGCTACTTAAAAGACGAGGGGATGAAGTTAAGCACAAGGACAGGACACTCTCTGTGAATTACTGGTTTCTGGGCAGCAGCTGTTCTTGGGGAGAAAACAGTTCTTATTCTGAGCTGCTCCAGTAGAAACAGACAAGTAATGGAGGTTTCAAAGAAAAACAAAAATTAAAATTTTGTGGGTAGTTTCAAGCAAAGGCGACAGATACCACAGCTATTCACAGCATAGTCAGCTAGGCAGAGCTGGGAGTAAATTAATTAACAAAAAGAAGTTAGTTTACTGCACTGCCAACCTAAAAGCGTGCTTGGTAGATCTTGGAACAGCCTCCCAGAAGACAGGGAAGAAGCTGGGCGCTCTGAAGCTTGCTGCTTTTTAATAAGAAATAATACACTAGAGGGCATACCAGCCTCTGCTTGGGCGAGCCAGTATCTCCCCGATCGCACACGGAGCCACCCTTCTGCCTCCGGTGACTGAGGTGAAGTAATTTAAGAAGCCAAAATTTGCAGTTAGCATTCAAAGATTTAAAAATCAACACGTCTCCGCTCTCCCACCCTTCCTGTTCAGCCTCGAAAGCCAAAGGCAGCTCCACGCATGGCTGGCACTGCGGGCACAGGGAAATTTCAAATGACACGAGCTACTGGGGGAAAGGGAGGGGTCTTCATGTAGACCACACCGATAATGGGAGCCCTCTCTATAGATGCTCTTGCAGGATACAAACCTGTACTTACAAATAGGTGTAGCTGCTTGCAAAGTACTCTGGTCATTATGGGAAGGAATATGAGTATGAAATATATACATACCCACAAAATGAGTAAGCAGGGCAATATAGAAAAATAGGATGGAGAACAGCAAGGAAACGGAGTTACGGAGCGTGAGCAAGAGCGAACAGAAACTCCATACCCAGCAAGGTGGCTGCACGCAGACGTCAATCAGCTCAGCTGGACGAGGACACGCGTTTCCCACCGGCTGGCTGCACTTCCCATCAGAAGCCCAGCATTTGAGGCACGGTACCAGCAGCTTTCAGTTTCTGATTTAGGCCAATGCTTCACAATAAATTTTTCAGGATGTAGCTAAAAACAGGAACAACTCAATACAGAGCAAGACAAAAGAGTGAAGGAATGGTTTTGGCATTTATAAAAATGCAGCAAAGAAGCTCCGACAACAAGTATTCAGTGAATTAGTATTATTTAAGATGAGCAGCAATCCATGGGACTTGGAGAAATGGGGGCTAAAATCAGACTACCTGTTGTCAACTGTCAGTTCCATTTTTGTGTGTTTTTAAACTCCAAACTGGAACTTAAATTAGGACATTGAAAACCGCTGTCACACAGATCCCTCTTCAGCGGGCGCTGATCCAGCACGGTGCTTCTGCAGCGTGTTTCCTGGGCAGCAAAGGGGCCGTAGGAGGAAAGTTCCAGCCCAAAGTGAAGTTTCAGGAAGGACTGTGGTCTAGACCTGATCCCCAGCGCACGTACCAAGGCGTGGTGCCATCTCAGCAGCCTTGCCCATGAATTTTTAGCAACACGCACCTCTACCAGTGTGGTTTCAGAGGTTATTCTGTACTTGACCAGTGGCTTAACCTGCTGTGACCAGTTGCCCTCCCATACCTAAGAATGGGATCACCAGGTGCTAGTCTTGGGCGGAATCGTACCAGTGGGGACTGTTTGCCACTGATCTCCCAGTGCAGGTTCAGCTCACGTCAGCAGGCTGCTGTGTGACAGCCAAAGGCTGCTTTATTTCAACAGGCAACTGCAAACTTGGTATCACTTCAGCTTACAGGACATGGATTTTACATTTGGCAAAGATAAAGGTTGTTTTTACCGGAATATAAATGACAAATTTGTTGTCAGGAACTTAGCCGGGGGAAATCAACCTTATCGGAGGTCTGGACTGCGACCGAAGGACTGACCTGACTGCCAAGAGCAAAACAGAGCCGGGACTGGGAGTGCCTGGTGTGCAGACCTGACCATCAGGCTGACGGGAAAGCTGCTTTCTGATGAGAGCCGCTCTGTCATCGCTGAATGGACTGTATAAATGTAAGCAAGCAAGCATTAGGGTTTTGAACATATAGAAGAGGTTGAAAGAGTGGGAACAGGTACAGCAGGCGGCAGAAAGCCCAGCGCTTATGCCAGGAGACTGTTCCATAATCAAGGCTTAAAGCTCGCTTGCTTAGAACAGCATGGGTGGCTCACCACCCTTTGCGCCGAGGAGCTGGATTTGACTAACAACCAGGTTCTTAAAAGGATTCAAATGAGCTCCTGCTGCAGATCCGAAGTGACAGAGACCCATACTTTTGGCAGGGCAGTTCTCTGTATTGAAGGAGCTGAAGCAGGCCATTTGGGGGATTAAAATAAATTGCAAGAACTACTTTCCCCATTCAACTGGCTGCAGGCTCACCAGTTGCTCTGTACTGGATGGTGGGCTGCTGGCTTTAACTCAGTAGTGGCAAGTAAGAGACAGACCAGTTATAGGACGTGGATACTCCTGGCAGCCCCAAGAAGCTACCCAAGAACTTTGCTTCCCAGAGGTGAACTGCCTCCTCCCCGCCCACGTTCCAAGCACCGATCCATACGGTGGTAGATGGTATGCATGGCACAGGAGCTAGGAACACCGGGGCCCAACCTCCACCTTTTGCAGGATATTTTTAGCTTCTAGAAGAAATTTGCTTTGGCAAAGGTTCTAAAATATCTTTAGATCTAAGATAGAGCCTTACTGTAATATTTTAATCCAATTCTAAGTGATCCCACAATTAATAACAGGTTTGAGCCAGGAGCCAAGACATTTTTCAATACCTTCTTCTTTTGATCCCATTAAGTACTGCCAGCTCTTCATAAGTATGCACCAAGCTTGGGTGTGTAGTTGTTTTTGTTGTTCCTGAAATGCACCCTTGCCCACCTCAGTATCTGCAGGGGCTTTTTTCCAGCAGTAGCATGGAACCAGCAGCTGGAAGCAAAACTTCCTGCGATCCAGGTGCGGGGAGAGCACCGGATCTGAAAGAGACCGCTTCCTACCTGCATGGATTGTGGAACTGGACGGCTTTCAAAGATCTTCTGGCTTAAAAGCCAGCAAGGAGATGTTATCCCTTTGCTGCTTCCAGGGCACCGAATTGCAGTTTACCTAGAAAGCAGCACATCGCTGCAATGAAACCCGGGATTCTCCGACACAGAGAGTGTGCTTGGCGCACGGAGACTACGCAGCAAAACGAGAAGAGTGGTTTGGTTTTGATTTTTCTACAAATACACTTAACCATACGCACATCCCCGACTAAATCAGACCAAAAGCAGTCAAACCAGTCTATGTTTTAATGGAAAAGGCTGATGCCTTAACTACAAAATATATTAAAATACATAAATAAGTTACTGTAAGAAAAATAACTGTTCCAAGGTTATACCTCTGTCTTGCATAAATATCACATCTGCACTTAAACTCTGATATTTTCTTTATGAAGCTTTGGCCTGCGTAACAACATTTATTGCCTGATGGCTTAACTAAAATGCTACCTTTGCAATTACTTCACCCTACAGTGGGGTAGGGGACTGAATTGTCATTACTGGTCCGTTATCTGCCCGCTGCATGGAAACGCTGTCCCCGTGCAATTGCTGCTCCTCCAGTCACTTTAAGAAGAGGCTGTTCCCACACGCATTATCCTGAACAGCATGTTAAAGTTGTTGCTTCTTATCGCATCCCGACAAGCGCTGATCACTTGTGTTTTAGGTTTGCCAACTGTAAAGAAAATAAAAGAAAAAACACTTCGGTTACGCAGTAAGAAACTGGTAAAAACACTTATTTCACCCAGCCTCAAAAACGTAGGGGTTTCTTTCAAATATTTTTTAAATACACGGTGAAATGCCACCTCTTCTCTAATACATAAACAAAGCCTTTCTTTAAAGAAGAATCATCGATAGCTCTGTTATAAAGCAGCTTAAAGGACTTGTTGAAAGGGGAATGCTATAAATCCACAAAAAATACCTCCTTCCCCAAAGACCCACAGAACCACTAACAGAGATAAACAGCCCTGCTTCAGTTGATTTTTTTTTTTAAGCAGAATTACAAATTAAGAACTGAAACACTACTTTAAAAGTGCTTTTAAAATTGCGTTCAACAAAACTAGTGATTTCTATACCACCCAGAAAGCTGGAAACCGCTTTGAATTGTTCTTTCCAAAATCGTGATCCCAGATTATACTGGACACTCAACAGTTCACTGTCACAGGCAATTGGCTTTGATTGAAAAACGAAAGATAACTTCTACTAATTTAGTTTCGGGTCAAAAAGCCTGAAGACACTTAACTAATGTAGGTGGCCTCCAAGACACATCTTATCTGCCTCACTGGGGTCCAAGACTCCCTCCAAACACACGTACTTACCACGTAACCGCCCAGCCCTCTGGATTGCCTGATTCACAGCTTTCAGATTATTCAACAGCTCCGTGTGATTGTTGCAACGAATTTTGTATTGATTTATTAAGTCTCTGTTAAGATCATACAGCTCGATGTACCGTCTCTTCATGTTTTTCCTGGGGGAACAATCAGTCCAGTTACTTCCATCTCTGGGACAAGAATGTCATTTCTGGTTTGTCAATATAAAGGTGTAGCGATACGTGGTTGTGATGGCTACTACGGTTACCCGCACGTCTGCCAGGTACAAGACACACTAGTCTAGACTTGTTGGTTATACTCATTATTTTACTGAAAATAAATGGTCTATTTTTGCAGTTATTTTTTTCATCAACACAGAGGAGACTGCCAGTTTCCCCAGTGAAAGTAACGCTGTTCTACATTAGCTCAGACCGCTTTACTGCTGCTCTTGGCAGTAAAGAGAGGACGTTAGTAGGAGAACACAGCAAGTCCAAGTGAAAGGACTGACACCCCAAATTTCTTTCTTGGTGTTCTCAAAAGTTCACAGAGTGCAGAGAGCTTTTATTGCCTTCTTCCCTTATTGTGTGTTTTCTAATTATCTCCCCATCTTGAGGTCGATTCACCCCACCTGCATCATGCTAAGCCCCTACCTCTGCCCTTTTGCCTTCCCAGACTAGTTTTCCACCTGAAGAATAAGACAAAGCTCAAGGAAAGCTCACGGTGGGACCAGCAAAGGTACCAATTTAACATCAAGAGTTGTAACTAGGCAACCCCTATAGCACACAAATGGGTTTTGTGCTCTTTTCTGCCTGAAAAGCAAAGACTGGCCACTCTAAACCTAAAACACTCAAGCTAAGCAGCAATTACTCACATATCTCCCAGGAGCCGTGCGTCTTCCGCCTGAACCAGCATGCTGCGGATGAGGTTGGAGTGTTCAGCCATGTCGGCAGTGAGCCTCTGATTCATGGCGTGGTGTTCATCCACCTGTCCAAGGAAAACAGTCATGAGAAAGGGCCTCTGGCACTCTGGGTCTGTTCCACAGAACAAAGAATAAACAGAAAATTGAGGGTGTCCCATTGGCATTGCACAGCAAGCCATAGCTGCGTGATTTCCACAAAGTGTTAAAGCAGTCCAGAGATCCTATCGCACAAACGCCCCCAGTGACTGCTTAGCTGACAGTTTAGAAACACCCAATGCCTCCTCACCTTGACCAACACTTTCCGCAGCTCCTCAAAGTACGCAGGGAAATCCGCTTCCACCTGCAAATCTTCGATGGCCAGAAAGGAGGCCATGGACTGGATAATGTCACCAGCCAGATCAATATCATCCGTGTTGATGGAAACCTGTCGGAAAGGAAAGAAAGCACTTCAGCGCTCTTCCATGCCAAAACACCCCTCAGAATTGCCCATCAGGACTGCCTCTCAGTAACCCGGCCTCAAAGCAGTTCATTCTATCAAGAGGCAAAGCTGTTGCACGAGCAAGCTCTAGGCTTTCAGTAGATAAGGAGACACTGATTTCAGAGGGGCTTTTATTCAGACCCGAGGCAAAGAGGCATCTGTGCATATAGGACCAGGGCAAAAGTTACAGGCAGAAATTGTGGCTCACTGAAACCACCCTGTGTGGGAACAAATACCTTCCTACCGATCTGTAAGGCTAAGCAGGATTTTTTTCATTAACTGGCCCTGGAATTTTAGCCACTAACAGTAAAAAGACCCAAAAGTTTCCAAAACCATAAGTTTTTCCCTAAAACATGAGTACTATCTCTGCCTGTGCAGTTGTCCTTCATTTTTACTGCCTTGTATTGACACCACCCTGAAGTTTCACCACACCAGAGTGTAATTAAATGGGTGTTTCCCTTGTTCATGAAGGTACTCACCTCTCCGCCGGGCTTGATTTTGATGCAGAGCTGACCTGCATTACGAAGGGAAGTGAAGCAAACCTGAAAGGGAGCGCTCTGAAACTCTGCATCCTCTGGTAGTAAGAAGCTCTGATTCAGCCACATTACAATCTTGCAAAAATAAAATGAAGAGCATCAGCTATGAACCACGTGAAAAGCCTGGAGAACCACGCAATGCCCCTGCATGCGATGTGCACTGTTCAGAGTGCCTTGGAAATTTTGTTTACTAAATTTCATCCCCTAATCCCATGTCATGAACTTGTTAAAATGAGCATAGTTGAATCCTTACTCCAAAGCCGAATATTTCAAAGAAAACCAAATCCAACAACCAGAGACCACAGCCAAGGTCAAAGCATAAGCCCAGGCCTTGGGACTGGAGAAAGCTGGGAAGCAAGGCTTGGTTCTTTCAAGGAAAGTATCTTTTCATCTTGTTTTTTTTGCCTTGGCTATTTAAGGCAGTACAGGCCACGTAAATAGGGCAGAGCCCTACAGTTACGAGGGAAATGACCGGCTCTAATTATCCCTATCCACAATTCACATCTTTTGGAACCAAAGCTACAGCACTGCTGCTCATCTGTTGTGAAATGGAGCCATTATCCGGGCACTGTATTGCCCTTTTCCTCTTCACTGGTCATTTACAGAATTCATCACTCACTACAGAGCTGCTGCCGCTGGTATTCCATCAATTGTCACACAGCAAACAATACAGGATCTGAAACACCTCATGTTCTCAGGCCATCAGTTCCCGCAGCTTCAGGAATTCCTGAAGCAATCTTTTAAAGAAGGAACAAAAGCACTGAGTCAAGTTGTTGACACAGACTCCAAAAGCCAGCATTGCACTTCCCTGCATAATTTTCCCTTTGCTCTCGGAAATCTCAAGCTAATTGCAAAGCCTCCACCTGCAGTGTCTGTCCGCAGGACTGGGAAATAGGAAGCAGAGCAGAAACTCACCCTTTGCGGTCTCTCATTCATTGTGCAGTTAACAAAGCTCAGCGGCTCCGTGGCCGAGTCCGGGCTGCTCAGGGCATACATGGAAAAGCGAGGCAGCTGTCTTGTCAACTCAAATACATGGAACTGTGTGCTGGAACCAAAGCAAAGGAAAAATAGAGACGGTTACTAACACACCAGGTATTCACGTATTGTAACGGTTCCTGGTCCTTTTTTAGCTGGCTACTGACATCAGCAGCTTCCAGTCGCGTAATCAGCTCTCACTGTTTCCCAGAAAAAACACTGGAACTTGAAAATTCCGGGCCTTGGGTTAACCTCATTCATGAGGTTGAATGATTCCTCCCTACTGCTTACATTTTCCATACTCCTTCCAATGGAATATGTTCTCTAGGCTAACATATTTAAGATCTTACTACGTGACTGAGTATTTTCTTTACAGGTTCAGTGGAGTCTTACTAAAAGCAATAATAAAGACAAACAGACAAAACAAAAAAAAGGAATTCAGTTCTATACATTCTTTCTGCAGTGGCTGGCGAGCTCTCAAAATATGCCTCCTCATTCAGGGAAAGGAGGCAGATGTGAGCAGGGAAAATTTTGATGTCAAGTGTATGTGAAGACATTTTATTTCTACGGGAAACTGGAAAAACTGTTGTCTTGAAGTCAGGCATATGCTACTTTCTACTTGTCGTGAAGACAAACTTAACTTCGTAGCTTGAAAGACACCGCTGTGCCTTCAGGCCTGCTCAGGTACTTCAGCCGGAGCAGGCACCATTCCGGGCCTGGAGAGGCAGCCACTGAGAGCAGGCAGCCTGGATACATCCTCTACCTCTCCCACCTCCCCCTGGAGACCCACAATAAGGCACCTCTGGACAACAAATGCTCGCTGTTCCCCCAAAGGCAGAGCTGGAGCACAGCAGGTCCCAGTGACTCCAGAGCACTGAGACTTTGTCTGGAGAAGAGCTCAGCACCACAGGTCCAAGAGTGCCTTTAAGAAAGTATTCCAGCTCTACTTCCAGTAACACAGAGAAGTGGGGCGCCAGGGAATTAACGGTGCACTCCCCATGGGACAAGCACAAAGGCCCATCATTGCTGTTCCCTGGTCACACAGTTAGCTCTGGAGACCAGCAGAGATCCCAACACAAAACTCACCTGTTTCTGTAACCCACAAAAGCTTTGATGTGCAAATCCACAGGGACATCTTTGGGTGGAGTAAGGGGAACACGAACACAACCAGAGAGGTTCTGGAGACTGGGGTGTACCACGTGGCTCTCTCCTTCAAATATGCCTTCAGCAAAGATCAGCACAGCACGGATGATTGTGTCTTAGCAATAGGAAGAAAAAGCAGTTCCTAAATTAACAGCTGTCCTCTGGCAACAAACCACCACTGTTTTCCAAATTAAGCACAGTCAACTCTTTACACCCCTCCTCCGAATTGTTAAAATACCCCAGACGGCCAGCACTACCACATCTGGACCTGACTGTATCCCCAGCACGCCTGGTGCTAGGTGAATGTGCTGTCTTGGGGTAGCTCCAGTTTTGCATGTGAAGCCAGCTGAGGTTCAGCTGCCTTCACGCAACACCCTCACTAACGCTACTGCAGGTTAATGTTTAGAGTCAACACAAGGAGCATTGCAGGGATCACCAAGACTCATTTCGTCCAAGTTAAAATGTTAATTGCCTTGGAAAATAACACGTAACAAGAAACAAATTCCATCAAACTCCTCTCTCCTGAGACCCATCAAAGGATTACAGCTGTGTGAAAGGAAAGCGACCACAAAGGGGAAATTACAGACAATAAAGGGGAGACAGGCAAATCATCAGCTAAATATAACTAAAGGTTTGCATGAATTTACATGAAATGAATGTCAACGGTTGCAGCTTACCACTCACCGTTTGTGGTGGAAATACACAGCTCCACATGGGCAGACTGGCTGTCAGAGCCCAGATTAACCGAGAGGGCTGTCTGGAGTTGGGTATTGGCTGGAATCACACCTCTCTGCCGATCAGCTTCCTTCAGCTGAGTGTTCAGTTCAGCCTGTTGCAAAACACATACCTTTCAGTATCACAATTCCAAGATTTTCATTCAAGCAACCCAGAAAACACATGCATAAGTCAGTTCTCTTCTCTTGCCGGAGAAGGTTGTATGACAGCAATTCCCAGACACTTCAAACTGCTACAAATAGCAGATGGATGAGGCATGGAGCTGCGGACACTTGTGCTACAATTTGTTCCAAGTGCTTTACTGTCGATGGAGCTCAGCTCTGTACCCACACCTTTACTCAGAAAAGCGCTTAACACGTATTCAATTTTAAGCATATATAATTCCACACTTTTGCTACAGTGGTCATTTACTGTTCAAATATGAGTTTGCTCTTTCCTCAGACTATTTTTTGAAGCTCTTTAATTCTGCGCCTTCACCATCAAGCCACAAGTGCCCTTCCTACAGCCCGGCAGTGCTCCCAGCCCTCACCCAATGCCCCGACCCTCTCACACAATGCCCTCTGACCCCCGAGTTGGCTTACGCATTGAAAACTACAATTTGCAGTCATAAGCCAAAGCACAGGGCTGAAGAAAATCCAGCTCCAAATGCAACCGCTCCGGCAAGACAAAGGAGCAAGGAAAATGTTACTTATTAAAATATAAAAAGCAAGTTCTGAACTTGCACAGGAAGCAAGCCAGATGCAGAAGGATGAATCCTCAGTAGACAATCTGGCTTCATCCTAACAGGTTACAGCTCTGACTTGTCTGGACTGCCTCAAGACTGCTTCACAGATTACTCTAGATTTATAGCCATGGAAAGGTGTGGTTTGGCCCTACACATTATTTAAGTAGTACCTTTGCATTTTCCTCGTAATTTCTTAATTCCAGCAGCAGATTTTGTTTCTTCTGACTAAGTTCTCGGATCAGATCCTGCTCAGCACTTGTATCCATTAGATTTCCCTTCATCTCCTCACCTCCTGGCAGATAGCCTCGGACTGTACAGGAACAAAACATAGACAATTTCAGCAAAACCTCTCACAACCTCCCTAAAACTTTAGTTTCTGTAACAAGAACCCCTTGTACCACCCTCATCAGCAGACACTGATTTTTGTCTTCATTTGGCCCCATTCAGCTGAGATCCTGAGCACTGATTTACACCAACCAAGGCTTTTGATCTTCCTGGCAATCACGACAAGAGAATCACACATTTTAAAAAAGAAAAAAGGTGAATTTCCAACCTGTCTTTAAGATGCCTTTACCTGACCAAACAAGGGCAGTGCCCAGTCCTTTTGCGAGAGGATTCCCACTGCAGTCATTCTTTCAGGCGCTGTGGCAAGTTTGCAATTATGCAAAATTAATAAAATGTGTACCTGGATTTCTAGAGCTAGTCAGAGGAGCTGCTACTGTCTGAAGGTGACCGTAAGTCACTGTCAATCAGCCAGTAAACAAGATTTACCCACATTAGTTTTTCCCCAAATCAAGGAGTAAGATCAGTTTCCCAGTAAAGCACAGAGTTATGGAAATGTCTCCAACTGCCTATGGAGACAGAAAAGCCCAGCAGATGAGAAAGATGCTTGCCGTAAACTTCTATTTTGCTCTAGGGCCCTGTGCTCTGAACGCAGCAAAAACTCTTATACCTGTGAAGAATATGCTGCCCGGCTGTGTAACCCTCGTAAAAAGTTGCCGGGAACTTGAAAAGCATTCAGCAAGCATGCTGATCTCCAATGACCTGCTTCATCATTTGAGTCATTCATTCATTTAAAATGAGAGCAAGACAGAAAATACACTGAAACACAGAACACCTCAAGTGAAAGGATGCTGGCCCCAAACAGACCTCTAATGACAAGGACTATGGAGTAAAAAACAGAGCTATTACTGTTTAATAACACCTAAAGGCTCCAGCCTAAACAAACCATTGTGCCAGGGTTTGTTTACGATGGACCCATCAGAAAAGGATGATATTGCCCTACACGGCTCTGCTAGGGGAAGGTATCTTCAGAACTGTGTACGATGTTCCCCTTCCGTGAGCTTGGGAAAAAGGTTTACATGCTGAAGCCCAAGCACAGCAAATCCCCACAGCCTGTGATTAAGACAGAGAGCAAAACGCTGTGCTATTTAACAAGCTTTTGTTCCACATGGGTTGTGCCAGACCTGCCTGTCTCAGGCCACCGACGGCAAGCAGTTGGATAATCACACTCCGGTGTCTTTCCTGGAGCCATCCCTATAAATTACGCTGACCTTATTTAAATAATCTGTGATCATATTTGTTTCCACTCACAGGAACCAGGTGTGACTTCTTGAACGCATAGTGGGATAAATCCACCAGTTCTCCAATCTCAGGATAGCATTTTCCAGCAAACAAAGGGCTGTTAATGCCCAAGATTTCTAATATAAAAACTATTCACCTTAAGAAGAAAGGCAAAACACACCCCTCCTTAGCTGCCTAAACACCTTTACCCACTGTAAAGTGACCACATACAGGAAAACAGATTTCGTGTACATTCATCTGTAATAATGTTGCCTGAACAACCACAGTCTGCGCTCACTATAGTTATCTTTGCATCATTAGGACAGGACTTCTTCCGTTAGGCAAATTAATTTTGATGACTTCTTGGATCACAATGAAACACATGCCGCTTACCACAGAGAAGGCGATATTCAAAATCCCATTTGCAGATAGTGTAAAGCAAAATTCCCTTAACTTTACATAAAGCAAAGGGAATCTGGCAGACGAAAACGCCTATAGAACCAAAATGTTTAGCTAATCTGAAATGGTGTGATGCGCCTGTTATTACTGTGTGTTGAATTAGTATCCTGAACAATTCTTTTACCTTCGCCGTCAACTGAACAGCAGATTAACTGGGTGCTCCCATCCATTCTGTAATCCCCCTCCACCACTCCTGCAATTGAGGAAGCAAAGTTGTCCTTAAAGATGACCTCCCCAGTGCGGTCACTGCGTGCATCAACCTGGAACAACAAAGAGTTCCAAGGCACAGCATGAACAGAAAAGCTAGCTCCAAAAATGTATGTCATGCTGTACTCTGAGCTGTTCACTGAAAGCCAGCTCCGCTCGTGGAGCTGCCGGTGAACTTGCAGCTCTGCTGATCAGACCACCACACATGAAAAAAATACCACCAAGAAATGACCTCTAGACAGACTCAGCTAGAAGGGACTGCTCTTCAGAGACGCTTCCCTAAGTTACAAACAAGAGGAAGGAAAGAAGGGGACTGCAAGTCTGCACTGGGAAGGTTATGCACACATAATGCAGCAATGATGGCACTATACCAGGAATAACTTTAACGCGATAGCTACAACCTCTTCTCTTTGCTGCAGCCTGTGATGAATTACTTGTATATACAAATACCACAACTTTTAATTATCTTTCACTGGAGAAGAACGGAGAGGGTAGGCTTGGTTCTGTGCAGTGTGTCTTTTCCAAAGCACGGGACCCAGCATTACCCTTTCTAGGAGCTAGGGACTGTTTCAGACCAACGAGCAGGGTAGAGATTTGCCAGTGGAAAAGAGCAGAAAAAAAAAAAA
>VXBO01007136.1:69628-89696 GCA_013400135.1 Rhinoptilus africanus
AAAAAAAAGAGTAAAGCGAGGAGAGGTTCTCTCTTTAACAATGCTGTACACCTAATCCAACATAAGTTTCAACATATCTGGGCCCTAGACTGCCAGCTTGATATGAAGTTAATTAAATTCCCTCAGGCTAATAAAGAGTAATGAGAGGTGTGAAGAAAGAAGCATAGCTTTACAAAAAAACCTGGCAAGCTGTGTCCAGGAGAGATTTGGAAGCCAGAACAGTCATTTCTGGCAAAGGGGAATACCAAGCAACAGGCTTAAGAGACTAGGACTGAGCTGTATAGAATGCCTTTATATGAAATTAAATAATACTCGACGGATTTGTTCTAATCCTGCCATAGTCAAGACTGATGCTGCTTTGCTCTTACACAACCGCTTTCTCTCCCCTGTAGTTTGAGAACACTCAGGAAACATCGCAGAGGGTTATTAGCATGTGCTGAAGACACAGCTGAAAAGAAACACTCAAGAGCTCCAGGATGTGGTGTATGATCTCCACTACCATGGAAACAACTTACCACACCTTAGCAATTGACTCTGAGCTCAGCAGAGGAAGGAGCTTTTCTCTCATCTTGCACTTGGCACAGGACGCACCAGCCAAACAAGGTTTACTGCAATAGTTCTTCAGCACTCGGTTTTCAACAGCCTTTTTAATTTTAGGTTGTTCTCCTTCAGACAATTTAACAGCTTTGTTCAAGCACAGCTTCCAGATTTACAGCTCCTCGTTTCCCCCCTGTATAAACTCACCTTCCCATTGGACCAGCCAGTGATCAATTCACACACGCCGTCAGAGTTCAGGTCAAATGCATGTATGCTCATTGCTTGGTTCTTAGACTGAAGACAAAAAAAGAACAAATTAAGCCTGGGTATGTTTTCAAAATTGCATATGCTTGAAACATATAAGACACGGGAGTAGGAGGCTACAGAGATTACAGAAAGGAATAGAAAAGCATCTCTTAACAGGAAGTTTGAGCACCACTTTCTGTAAGGTCACACATATCTCTGAAATCTTAGCCCTTGCATTACAAATCTAGTCCACCGCTCTCAAAGGACCTGATCTTTCCTTTAAATACATTTTCATCCAAGCAAATTATTAGAACTCATAAAAAACCCAAATGTAAAAAGCCAAATTCTCTTGGAAAAAAAAAATAAATCGGGGCTTCAACATTGTCATAAAATGGGATCACTAAGGAAAGCCATTAGCGTCCTCCCGCCACCTCCTAAGGAACGCCTCCTTTTATTACTATTAAACAGACCGGTCTGATCTGTGCTATAGGAAGAATATTAAAATGACAATATGATTTGCTGCCGCAGCAAATTGCTCTTGATGCGAAAAATTAGCTTCGAACACAGACAATGCAAGATTGATTCAGTCTCTGAAAAACAGTTTATTGATTCAACAATACAGCCGGAGGCCTTTTCAAACACTGAACTCAAATTTCTCTGTTGCTTAAACAATGCTGCAAAGCCAAAGCATCCCTAGTAGTGCAGTTGTGTCAGTGGTGTTGAGCCATCACTAGTAGTCCCAAAAGCAGTGAAGGAACTGACACGGCATTAATTCATGTATCCATAAAAATAGGTTTTGTAAGAACAACATTACATTAAGTGCTATGCTCAGCAGAGAATTTCAAATTCATCTAAAGAGTCAGGAAAACATCAGAACAACCTGAGATTAGGTACTAAATCTCCTAGCAGTCTTCAAAGCCTTCAGTGATGCTATTCCACCATTAGACTAACCTTAATCCTCCAGTAGCGGGCTGTCTTGTCGTAAACTCCGACCGTCCCATTAGAGAGAGCATAGCCAAACCGACTGCCGTACATGGGGCTAAGTGCAGTAACAGTCTTGGGCGAAAGGAGGGAGAGAGAGAGATGATACAGGAGTGAAAACTTCTGCATATTCAGGTAACAGAGAACAGATTATACAGTATCTCTTTCCTATGAACTGTACATTACTTAAACAGTAAATAAGTCTATTGCAGGAAACAATAAATACTGAAGTAACTATTTTTAAAAAACAGTCTGAAATCATCAAAGGCCTTACAGGATTTCCTCACGCATGCTGCATTGCCAGCGCTAAGATACATTTCACCAAAGCCTGCAGAATTGCCCTCAAACTGTGTACTTTGACCAAATTATTTCCTACCACAAGCAGCAAAACAACCGCTCAGAGGATTCCTGTGGTCATCAGTGCCAACACATTATCACTGAAAACCTCCTCCAAACACACAACATTCCTTAAAGCTTCAGGAGTTGAGCAAGGATGGTGAGGAGTTCAAGATTACAGGGGTTGGGAAAGCCCTGGCGATACTTTTGTTAGAAAAATCTTTGCCTGAGATCAGCAAGATAAAAATTAGCAGCTCCCACAGTTGGACTTTTTCCGGAACACAATTAGAACACCAGGCTAGGTAACACCTGAATATCCAGTGAAAGACCCAAGAGTCATGATTCAGTCTGGTTTTCACTCCTTAAGACCTCACAATTCTTCATGGAGCTAAGGCTCTCAGGGCTTGGAAATGCTGGTCTTTCCATGCACTAAGACTAGACTAGACATTTTAATGTCAGGAGGAACAACTGCAATCATCTGTCTGGTCTTCTGTACAACGTAGCACAGGAGACTTCTTTAAATTAAATCATTCACTAACTTCTTAAACTCAGCTGACTGCTCCTTGATTTTTTTACCATAAAACACAATTTCCAAACCCTTTACCCTTCCAACTCACCTTCTCCAAAGCCTTTCCCAAGTAACAATACCTTCTAAATTGTGAGGACAGAAGACCTCAGCAACAGCCAAACTCACAAATGTAGCAATACTACCTTTAATACCCGATTGTCCATTTATAAATTCCAGAATCACAACAATCTACAGTTTCAGTTTCACCAGGGTAAGAGATTAAATTCAGAAAACGCAAACTATTCAAGTCTTCCAAAAGAAGCACAATGGATAAAGCCACTGTTCCCTGAATTTACCTTCTTAAAGGAAAGGGTTAGGTGCAGTTGTGCCCTTTTAAATTAGAACAGTAGGATTGTAACAGGTCTCTAAGGACTCTGAAGGTGTGGATTTAAAACAATTCTACTGTGGATCTGGAAATAAGTCTTACAAGAAAGTGACGGACCTTTAGCTTCCCTTTAAATAGAAATCACAACATGGCTCCAGACTGGCTACTCTACAGACAGCAGAACATATTCCAGGCCCAGTTGTAATCCCAGCTAGAGCAACAGCTTCCTTTCCTAGAACACTGCCCGGATTTGTCTTTTATAGCTCTTCGTAAGTGGTTTAGTAACTAACTAAGCCTTTTAGTCCCAACTTGGGCAGTGGGGAGACCCAAGAACTTCAAGGACAAAAGGTCTGTCGTGTGTCCTTACTCTACCCTGGGCCCACAAGTGTCATGAGAAGGCTAGTAAAACTCCTAAACGTAAGGGTATTTTTTTTCCCTCCCAAGCAACCAAAATTTAACAGTGGGGATCTCGTGGTTCTTAAGCTAAAAAGCAATTCCCACACCTTTTAGCTATCCCTCTGAAAACTTATTTGCCCCATATTTAACTTTAAGCACTGCAAAGGTGCTCTTTTTATTTTACAAGTCAGCATGTAACTCCAACTGCAACACAAACCTCCTGCTTTACCTGGGCAACCCCCTTCTACCCTGCGATGCGCCGTTTGGCTACACACAGGGGCAAGTTACTTCATCATGATTGTGTCAACGCATTTGAGAAAAACCGTAAAATACATTCTTTTGCTCAGAAGGCACCAAGAGCTTCAATCACAAGCCAGTAACCTTAATCACCTTTGGACAGGGCCCTGACTTTCAGCCGAGCAATAGTCACTTTTCTCAACCTGGTGAAAGGTTTGTAAATAAACAAAGCAAAAACCCCCGTGTATAATGAAAGACATTATTAAACTCAAATTTTCACAGTTCTAGCAGAACAGATACCGTGCCAAATAGCTAACTATTTAACTACACAATAAATCTGAGCCAGAGTAACCAGAGAAGCTTTACAGCACACAATACTTTCAGCTCCATCAGCAATTTAAGGAAACATTAGCTACAAACAATTTACCTCTGTCTCTGACATTTCTGCCACGATCTCATCTTCTTTAAACACCCGGATGTCAAAATCTTCAGAGCCAACAAGAAGCTACAAAAAAAATAAAGTCTACCTTAAAAAGTTATTCCAGTTAAGGAAATAAAGGACATACACCAGGACACAGAAGGCAAATACATATCGAAGTCCATAAATAAAGAAGTTTTAACAGGTGTGTGAAAAGTTGCCAGTGGAACAAAAGGTATCCTCTGTCAAGCCAAGATTTCAGGAGTTTTCCTTTGCTTAAATATTAATTACACCTTTTCCTGTCAATCTAGGCTCTACAAAAGCACAGTGCAGTATCTCAAGTAGGAAGGAAAAAATACATTGGAACATCAGGGCTATGCTCTTTTCTTACTATAATAGATTCATCGTTAGCATTTGTAACTGCAATTATACACATCAAAAATGCTATGCTGTATCAGAGCAGGAGACCTGCAGCTCAGTTCTGACTTATTACTACACGGGTTCAGAGAAACACCAACTCCCGGTTACTACTCTGTCAGCAAGTGGCTGGAAAAAAAAATCATTGCTTAGCACTGAACATCCCGCATTTAAAAAAACAACACAACTCAACCAATTAATCCAAGTATCAAACTACCACTGCTTCTCCAACCTAAGTGATGCTACCTCTACTGCAAAGCATGGGAAAAAATGGACTTTAACTCAATGTAAACAATTATACAAATAAGAAGGACATCAGCACTGAATTGAGTCTTCTGTATTCTGATTCCTTATTGTTTCTTACATCTTAGTAGTTTTCCTGTTTCCTAGAGGAGCAGGTAGAAGGTATTAACTGAAAAGGAGGCCCTTTAGACTGGAGAAGCACTGTCTAAAGATGGTGACAAGTCACGGCTTCTATTTTGCAAACTGAGAAACCAGGGCACAGATCTGCTTAGTGCCTCACCCATAAAGTCATCCATCAAATCAGTGACAAACAGAATTATAAATGAAAGTTTAAAACCTGGCAGTACCTTTCCTCACTGGAACTGATGTGTCTTCCATCTTTACTTGGCAGAACAGACAGAAATCCATATCGAAGTTGGATTTTTAAAAAGATTAAAGGCTTTTTTTCTTCCAAAGTAAAGGCACTTCAAATTATGACAGACTAAATTACACCGACCTAAGCTTGCTGTAGCTATTGAAATAATTTACAACAAACAACATACGTTAAGAGGTACAGATTTCTTGACAAATCATAGCTACCAGCAAGAAGTGACCAGCTAAAAGTACAGAATCCTGAAACAATTACTGGTGATACTTGCCTTTCCTGGAGGTGCCTACATTTTATTTCTTTTCCATTTGATTCAACTCAATGACTTTCATTCCACTGGACTGGAATTTGACAAAGCAAGGAAAAAGGGTTTTTTTCCCTCCAAATCTTTGGCAAGGTGGGAGAAAGTAACCTGTATCTAAAATCCTGAGGAAGGCAATGACTATGACAAATGAGTTTTGTTAGCTACCAAATGACAGAAGTATATTCATACAGTTTTAAAATCAGTCTATTTTAAATGACGACAGGTTGTTACTGGGGGAGGGAAGAACGGAAATGAAGCTGGGACGCCCATTTATCAGATAAGACACAAAATGATAAACAACAATTTAAAAAGATGTTCCCCATGCTTCAATTTTAAACCAGAGGCAGCTTCACAAAAGCCACACATGAATAATACAAAAACCCCAAACCTAAAAAAAATACAATTACTTAGACAATTAAGATTTAAAAGAATGCTAAAAAAACCACCAGCAAATGCATGTTGTGTGAACCGGCAGGTTGAAGTAGTTGAATAATGCATCCAACTCTGCTTGGCTCATAGGAGCATCAGATTACATGAACTGCTGAGAATGAACCTTTCTCAAGCAGAAACAAACAGCAAAACAAAACAAAAAACCACTTCGAAGCACAAGTGCAAAACAGTAATAATTAGTGCCATAAATCAGTTTCCTGGTTTCTGAATCTTTATGCATTTTCTATAACCACCTCTCAGCACATTAAAAAGATACACCCCAAGAGAAACTGGGCAGAAATTGGTTGGAAAAACTGAGATTTTTTCACTCCCTGAAGATTTCTATCAAGCAAAGGGTCTGTATTGGTGCAATATTTATAAAAAACACCAAAAGCATAGACATCTTTTATACACCACTTACATAGTACATGTTAAAGTCCAAGTGAACATTCCAAACAAGGATTTTCAGGGAACTAAACAAAAAAACTTAAGTATGATTAAAACTGAGACAGATGACAAAAGTATTTTTAGCATGGTGATTTAACAGCATATTTTCTTGTATCTGCTATATACTAGGAAGCCACTACATTTCTCAAAGACTCATATTTATAAGCCTGATCCTTCGATTCCTTCAGGATGGAAGAATATTTACAGCAGAGAATGCTGTGCAAATTCACAGCTTCCTCCATCCATTGCAGCCTGCATGATCAGAATGGCAGCTGTTTCCTATTGTTTGTCTCGCATCTGATCAGCAAGATGCTCGTTAGAAGTTATCTTCATTTTAAATCAGAAAAGCAAAGACTATTTCATTTCCCCACGTCACTACAAAGAAAAAGCAGGACTGAACGTGAGGACAGGTTTCTCGATTTTGCCAACTGTAAGTGAAGCTCTTCGCAGCAAAGCTTTTTAAGAGCTCACTTTTACATGTAAGATCCTTGCAAATTGTTTCTCTGAAGTTTTAAAAAAAGTATTTATAACCATATTCATGAAATACCACTGAAACTGTGCTGTAAAGACCCCAGATATCCTAGTTTTACACGCTCCAAGTAGTCCCAGACACCAGTGCTGCTCCCTGTATGTGCACTGAGCATTTGTGCACGTCTTTGCCAGACTGGAGCCTCAAACAGGCACAACTTCCACACAGAGACCACTCTAACCAGTAATATAAAGCAGTCATATTTGATAACCCATGTTTTTTAATTATAATTTCACTACAAGACCATGAAAACAGATGGATTCACGTGTAAATGTTTACAAACCTCAGTTTTGCCATCACCATCAAAGTCACACAGTGCTAATGAACGAACATTGTCTCCGGTCACCTGAAACAAGAAAGACAGTCCTCAATACCCACGACAACTGTCAGAAGCAAAACTATTTTTATGATCTCAACTGCAACAGAACAATTGACACGGTCAACATTCAAGCAACATCTGAATGCACTAAATGAGTGACCAAAATACAGTTTAAGGTCTGAGATAAATTAAGAAAGATCAACAACCAAATAAATATTTATCATATAAAAAAATTCAAGAGGAATTCGTGCCATTGAAAAAACCCTATAATAACATTAAAAGCATTATGCCTTACTGTCCAAAAAAGGTCATTTCCTTCATAATCAAAGCCCTGCAAAGCACAGTTTCCACCGATAATAGCAAGTGGAGATGAAATATCTCCCAGCTTTCCAAGAACTATTGCATTGGCTCCATCTGAAACCTACAGAGAAACATTAAAGAAAAAAGAAACGGCAGGCAATGAGACGTCAGAGTACACAAACGACAAAGAGAGCTTCCAACATTATCGCTAGCAGTTTAGCTGAGCTCTGAGCGCCTATCAATTCTTTTCAAGAAGGGGATGTATGATGAGATGCAAAAACTTGCTCTCTCGCGTGCACGCACAAACATACATCACATTCACATTTTTCCTCTGAAATATTTTAGCTATTCTAAAGGCAAAATGTTATGAACACATTAATAAAACTAATGCAAACAACAGAAGCATAATTAATTATCAAAGTAATGTAAAAACAGTGATCTTTAGAATGGAAAGAAAAACAACGAAGATACGAGAAAAAGCAGACAGTTAAATTAACTTGCCTCTCGGTAAAACAAATCCGAGTTGTTATACACATCGTAAGCTAGTAAATTAGTCTGTGTTCCAACCAGCAGACAATCATAACCAAGCTGAGGGTTCAGCACTCCCGAAGCTAGACAAGTGATGCCTTGATTAATGTTGAGAAGAGAAATGTCTGAATCTTGGTTACTTTGCACCATTCGGTTTGTGCTTGTTCTCTGCCCTCGGGCATGAGGATTATGAATAAAAACCTGTAGAAACAAGGATATAAGTATTATCACAAAGTATCTATGTGTTTGTATACAAACATTACAGACTGCTGTTTGGTTAACAATTGCGATGGGGAAGAAGAGGTTGCGTGAATACACAACCAAAACGAGGACAAAAGACTGGGAGTTTTGCTGACAATATCGTTTCTGTTATTCCTTAATTAAAAACTATTATTTAGTTTTAAATTATACCAAGAAAAAGGGAAACAGCAGGAAAAAGCAGCAGAGCTGTGCCACCGTTATTTGTTTCTGAAAATGGCAAATGACCAGTCTTCAGAGGCAAAAAAAGGCAAACCAAAGGGAGCAACAACAAACTAAACAAATTATATCCAGCTGGTAACAGTGTTACCAAAACATCCCATTTATTTAGGACAATTTACCTGGTACCTATCTGTAACCTCCACCTGTAGGTGAACATGGTAATTTCAAAAGGGGTCTGCGATAAGTAAGTTTTAATTCTCACTGACCAATACTCAGTCACTGTAATTCTCTGGAGCAGAGTCAGCGGATGACAGGATATTACGCTTAATAGCCCTTGCTTTATGGCTGTACAGTCTGTCTCTCAACCAAGCCCTTGTTCTATGCTGTTCCTAAAGCCTCCAAAATAAAATTAATACTAACGCTGGGCAACACCACAGAGGAACCACATTTGTATTTACAGCAACCTAAACACCTCTGTCTGTTTATGCTTCAACCTATGTTCTGTTTATTAGTTAGGTTGTACTTAACAGTCTTTTGTTTGTGTTTCAAACTCAAACAGAGTGCACATGATGTTTTCTGTTCCCGCAAGGCAGTCTTTGCATCACCTACAGAAACCTTAGCACCGCTCCCTTTACCAGCAGTGAGCTTAGCTGGTAACGGCACTAAGGCTCGCTGCTGGAACTGAGAACAGCACGATAAAACCCACAGCTTGAAAAAATCCCATTATCATGGAATGGTTTGGGTTGGAAGGGACCTTAAAGCCCCCCCAGTGCCCCCCCCTGCCCTGGGCAGGGACACCTCCCACCAGCCCAGGCTGCTCCAAGCCCCGTCCAGCCTGGTCTTGAACCCCTCCAGGGATGGGGCAGCCACAGCTTCTCTGGGCAACCTTATCTGCTAGAAAATGGGAAAGTTTCCTCAGCCACTTGGGTTACCAGCTTTTCACTTCTGCAAACTCCCTGCTGCCACAAAGCAGAGCTTCGAGCGCTGGTCCCCCTACTCCGGCGCCATCTCCATCGCTCCCGGCCTACAAAGCGCGGAGCGGACCTTTCTCCCTCGCCTGCCTTTCCGGGGGCGGTCAGGGAACCTGGCGGGCGTTAACACGGGTTTCTGCCGGAGTCAAAACCCCAGGGACAGGCTGAGACCTCCGCCGACACGCCGCTGGGCCGGCCCTGCAGCCGAGGGGAGCGGGGCCTGCCGGCGGGAGAGCACCCGGGGCCCCGGGGAGCCCCAGCAGCACCACCAGGGCAGACCCCGGCCCCCGAGAAGGCACTTTTCCCCTCAGCTCAGCGGCGGCGGCCCGGCCCCGTGAGTGGGGACGCTGGGCGGAATGGCGGGCCTCGCCGCCCCGTTACCTTGCCCGCCTGCGTGGCGGCCGCCAGGCAAGGGTGCGTCCCGTCGTACCGGCCCAGCGCCACCATGCGGGGCAGGATCTTGTGGTTGAGCTTCAGCGTGAACACGGGCACCAGCATAGCGGCGGCGGCGGAGAGACCGGGCNTGGGGATATTTGCAGAGGTCGGGGGAGCTGGGGAGCAGCTGGAGGTACTGGAGGGGCAGTTGGGGCAGCTGGGCTGTGGGACTGGGGGGGGGGTCAGTTGCAAAGGCCAGGGGAACTGGGGGGCAACTGGAGTACAGGACTGGGGGAGCTGAGGTGGGGCATTTGCAGAGGTCAGGGGAGCTGGGGTGCAACTGGTGGTACTGGGAGGGCAACTGGAGGTACTGGAGGGACAACCGCTGCCTGGGACAGAGCAACCTCAAAGCATCGGTGCTGCTTTTTGATGGGCTTTGTACAGAATCCGGCCCTCGGAGTGCTGGGTGGGGGCTGGAAATTGGGGGGAGAATGGAGGGCAAGCCCCCCGCTGAGCTGCTGCAGGAACGCCAATGCTGGTCTCCATCCCGGATTTTGGTACGCAGACCCTGAGGGGTCTCCAGAGTCCCCTCTCCCCACAGCGACCTGCCCATCCGCAGGCTGGGGAAGGAAACCCTGGCTCCAGGTCCTGACTTTAAAAATCCTTATGTTATTTTGGGTTTAAGAGATATTTTTAATGCAATAACCTCCCCGGGTGCCATAAATACGCTGCACTCTCTGACCAGCACCCGAATCTAGCACCTGCCACCCGCTGGCACCTTATCATCCCCATCCCAGCAAGAGAAAGGGATGCACTGGGACAACAGCCCTTCCCTGCAGAGGCCACCAGCTTGAGGCAAGGATTCACTTACTTCCAGGAAAGCTGGCAGGCGCGTCCCAGTTGGCATTTACTCGTGGATTGGCCCAGCCCAGGCCGGCAGTGGCGTCCCTGCCCTGCATGCCAAGGAGAGCTCTCAAAGGCAGCGCTCAAGCTGTGATCATGCGACTCCGAATGTGACAACCGCCTTTTTCTCTTCTTTTTTAATTGTTTTTACCAAGTTTTGCTGGCAGCTCTATCAATGTGCCATTATACTCCCGGGTAACGAGGCTGCAATCGCATACAGCATATTAAAGAGGGGTTTTTTTCCCTTTTGTGAATATGGTTTGGTCCTGCTGCCAGCCTTGCAGCAGGTCCCCCCTCCTGGGTGCTGGTTTGGACACCAGAGCACAAAGGCGAATCACTGGTGTGATCTCAGAGGGGCAACGAGGTGTTGCTCCAGCCTGGCAAATCCCGCTGCCCATCCCAGGAAAATCCCCAGCTCCCCTCCCAGCAGCACCAAGTTGGGCTCCCAAAGCCCACACAGCAAAAAAGGGGGAAAAAAACTATGCTCAGAGCCCTACGTAGGCTGGTAACATCACGAATAAATGAAAATTCCGACTTCTTGCTAAATATGTATAATCTGGACTGTAAATATTACTTTGCATCTCTAATTACAGTATTGGGTTTGGTGCGTCTGCAACACAGTTAAATTACGCTGCCTGTTACAGCTGCCGCATTGAATTTCCTGGCTCTGAAACTCTCAAAATTGAAACCATGGCTTTTAGTACCTGTCGTCTGTACCATACGTACCCATTATATGTACAGCGTCTTGCCCTGAGTTCGGCCACTGCCCTGCTCGCGTCGCAGCCATCCAGCTGCGCTGGGGATGGGGGTCCTTTTCCCTTTCGCCACTTCTACAAGGGGGGGAAAATCCCATGTAGTCCTCACTGAGCCCTGGGTACGGCTACTGTGCGGCTGGGGCTGCTGCACGCTGTGGCTGGAGCAGGGCTCTCTGTGTCCGAAAAGGGCTCGTCCCTGTCCTGCCTCCCGTGCCACTCCAGAGCCATGTCCTGGCACCAGTCTTTGCTCTTTCCTAGCTCCTGGGGGGATATAAATATATATATGTATATATCTCTCTCTCTCATATCATAATATAATGCAATGTAATGTAATACAACATTATATTATACAATACAATATAAATAACATAATATAATATTATAACATAATATGACATAATAATGTAACATAACATGACATATCGGAGTTGGACTCGATGATCCCTATGGTTACCTTCCAACTCGAGATATTCTATGATTCTTTACTATAATATTTTATATATATACTATGCTGTGCTGTGCTATGCTATACGACACTATAATAATATAATATAACGTGACATATCAGAGTTGGAATCAGTGATCCCTATAGGTACCTTCCAACTCGAGATATTCTGTGGTTCTATGAACATAATTTACTATAATATTTTATATAGATACTATGCCACACTATGCTATGCTATACTATACCACACTATAATATAATATATTTAGTATAATATAATATAGTCAAAAGAGGCTTGGCCCCGGTTGCAGGCTCTCTGGGCAGGTTGCACGGAGAAGCTGGCGGTGACAGCGCAACAGGTACGAGGATCGTCATCCACCCAGGAGCTGTTTCTTGGCAAAGACTTCCAATCTACCCAAAAATTCACCCTGCCCTCATCCCCCTGGCAGGGCATCCTCCCACTCGGTCTCCACGAGTGGGACGCTAAACCCCAAGGAGCGCTTAGATACTGAGCTTAGGGAAATACTGGCAAAAATAACCATCCCCAGCCCTGGAGGAGGGGGAAATATGGCCGGGGGGAACAGGGAGGGATGCGCAAAAGCATCCACATGCCTAAATAGGTCTTAAAAATGAAGACGGAGTCTGCCTGAGCTGCTTTGACATCTGCAGGGGCTTTTCTCCTTCCCCAACCCGGGTTTGCCGCCTAACCCGGAGCAGTGTTTCTCCCCACATCCCATGCACGGATGGGACGGGAGATGCCTTGGGATGGGGATGGGAAGAGCCGCTGCGCCGGATCCTGTCTCCCGCTGCTCTCGGGGGAGGCAGGATCCGGCGCAGCGGCTGCGTGAATCATTCCCGGGATAGACGACCTCTGGATCTCAGGAGATATCAAGGAAAACATCACCTCCTTTTATTTCATGCCTTTATACCGAGGGGGTTGGCGTTTTCTTTGCAAGCTGGGGCAAGCGCCTGCTCGACGTCCCAGGGGATTACTCATCCCCTCTACTCCCGGCTTCTAATTAGCGACTGGAGGGGAATGAAATAATTAAATATGCCCAAGGTAACGATACTTGGAAACTTCAGGTCACGTTTCAGCCAGGGGGGAGGCGGCGAGGAGTTGGAGCAGGTGAGTTTGAAGTCTGTGGGAACCTGAAAGACGCAAAAGGGAAGGGAAGATGCAGGGAGGGGGGGTGGAAATTACAAAGAAAAAGAAGAAAATCTGAATTGTGCACTGGGAAAGCATTAGATTTGTGAGTTAAAACCATGCAGAGAGTTAAGGTGATGCTGAAAGCCTATCCGTGCATCTGGGAAGGGGGGGGGACACCCTTTTCCAGGGATGCGAGGCAGCCCCCGACCCGCCAGTTCTCCGCTCTTGCAGGTGGGGGACGAGGTAAATTCGAGCCCTTTTATTTCCCAGCCAAAGCTTGGTCCGTCCTCACCCCCTTCCTTCCCCTTGGGGGCTGCAATTCTACCCTCGTTAGACCTCGAAGTAATTCCCATTAACATTTATGAGAGTTTCATGATCAAAAGAAGGAATCGGCCCTTTCATCTTCCAGACGTGCCCCAACACACATCGCCCGGCCCCAAAACCCTTGTACCAACGGGCAGCAGCTCCCCCTTTGCACTGGGGTCCTCGGGATGCGCACCCCAAAACTGGTGGGGAGTTTGCGGGCTTGGGTTTACCCTCCTGGACCCGCAGAGCATCGATTCAGCATTTCTTCCTTTCCCTTCCCCCTACAAATAAATAATTAGCAAACCACCACCCTCTCCGCACTGTTTATTTTTGAGGGGAAGGTGATATCGATAGCTCGTTTCCAGATAAGAAATCCGGAATAAATTTCAGGCCCTTGCCCGTAGCCATAGGAGGGGCCAGTGGCGGAGACGGGCTCCGAATCCGGGCTTTGGGAGCCGGCTGGGATGCACGGCGGCTCCCAAAAAGCCCACATCAAAGCCCGCTGCAGGGTTGCGAAAGCGTCGCAGCGTTGCAGGCGCTGCAACTCCTGCTTAACCAAAACCGGCTCGTCCCCTTCCCCGCTGCCAGCGCGGCCCTCGCCCAAGGGGTGTTTCTATTGCTACGGATGCTCATGGACCGAGGGGTCAATGGAGACGCACCGCGTCTTTGCCGATAGCCCAGCATCCAGAGAAGCCCTAGCTGGGATGTATTTTCCCAAGGCTGCGGTGGGGGAGCAGGCAGGGGGCCGGCAGGGGAGCGGGCAGCTCCTGGGGAAGGAGCCAGGAGGCAAAGCAGAGGATGGGATGAGCTGGGACCAGAACGAGCCCTTGCTCACTGCTTTATTGGGAAAAAAAAAACAAACAAACAAACATAAAAAGGAGCCACTGCAGCGTGAGGTCACCCCACCGATCCGGTTTCGCTCCCAAATGGTTTCCAAACCACACGGGGAGCGGTTGGGAACGGCTTCCCGGGGCAGGCCAGGGGTGATTCATCCTCTTCCTCCTCTGCCAAAGGGCTGGCAAGCGCTGGCAAAACAAAACGACGTCAGCACCTATTTCCCCTGTTTTAAACACTTGTTTATCATCAGCAAATAATAACCTGAGATACCCATCAAGTAAAAGCCAAGCCTGCTTTCTAAGCAACGGTGGCTCCCGTGGCTTCCTGCGGGGTCTCAGCATTTGGAGCGCGCCGTGTGTTTGCCGTGTGCCAGGAAGGGTGTATAATCCCTCTTATTTTCTCTATTTCGGTTTGAAAGGCCAGTCCCGGGTGGGTTATGGTTCCTTCCTGCCTCTCCTGCCCGGGGTCCGGCACAAACAGGCAGAGCTGAGCTGCCCTTGCTGCCGCCACAGCCCCAGGGGCATCCGGGATGCCATGGGATGGCATCTCCCTGCCCGGCAAGGAGCAGGACACGGTGAGGAGCAGGGACTGTCCCCCGGGGTCTCTGTCCTGTGCCCACAGGGTTCTCACAGCCCCCGGCATCCCTGCCCACGGGCTGCACCCATTTGAGCCACGGTGCTTTGCGGGCTCACCGAGCCCAGCACCTCTCAGGAGGGGACCATGAGCCCGGCGTGAGCGTTTCGGGGAGACACGTGCCCTGGGAGAGGGGAGAGGGGGGCCCATAGTTGTCTGTGGGGTCCCCCGAAGGTGGCATGGCTGCAGGAAATCGCAGGCAACCGGAGGCAGAAGCAGGTCCCTCACGTGCCGCGGCACGATCGCGGGTGACTGTAGCTGCGTGTCCTTCAGCGGGGAGTCAGGGCAGACCGGTGCCAGGTCACCTCCTCGGGAGCTGGCTGCTGCCCGTTCCTCCGCGCCTGCCTGGCACCAGCCCTGAGTCACAGCCGGCCGCCCGCACCAGCCCCGGCACCGGCCCGTAGCTTTCGGCGATCAGCTTGAGGCACCCTGGGGTGTCGCAGGGACGGTGCCTCCACTGCGTCTTCCTGAGGATTGTCAGCCTCCTTCGCTTCTTCCCAGGGATCCCCGTCCCTTCCAGGCCCTGCAGAGCCATCACCCCAGCTCAGCCATCTCCATCCCCCCGGCAAATGTCCCCTCCGGCTCTGCCCGCAGCCGCCCAGCATCCCGCTGACTCACCCGCGTTCGTTTGCCCGGCAATCTCGGGGTGACTGCCACGGATGTGCCTGGGGACAGAGCCGGGAATCCCATGCAGGGGACATGGCCCCTGAGACATACAGCTCTGGGCTGGTGAATAGCTGCCGCACGGGGATTCTGCCAGTTTTGCTCAGGCTTATTTAAGTGATGGGGACCCCCAGGCTCTCCCAGCAAACGAGGGCAGGGGCCAGAAGGCAAAGTGGGGCTCACAGGGCTTTCTAATGGGCAATATTTAAGCAGCAGGAAGGTCTCCCTGGGGTTCCAGCTCATCACCCCAGCTACAGGCTGCTGACGCCTGTCCGATTCACAACCCACTGCTCCAGCTCTATCCCAAATTAATTACAGAATGGACCAGGAGCAACACAAGACCTCCCGGAGCCCTGACCCCAAGTCCTGCATCACCTGGAAGATGCTTTTTTCCTTCATGCCAAGGAAGGAAGGAAAGAAGGGCAAAAGGGCTGGGTTCCGAGAGGAGAATGGGTGCTGGAGAGCTTTTCCTCCCCCCGGTCCTGGCGTGGCAGGGATTGCACAGGGCAGCTCATGGTGTTCTGTTCCACCAGCACGGGCTTCTCCTTCCTCCCCCCAGGCCGGAGGAGAGGGACCATTTGTCCCCACATCCCTAGGCCACCAGCAGGCATGGAGAGGGACAATCTGCCCACACCACAGCTTTCTCTGGGTGGCCAAGGGTGGTGCGGAGGACACAGCGGGTGCCACGGTGGCATCGCTGTTCCCCATGCATCCATCACGACACAGCTGGAAGCATTTCCCTTGGCACATTCCCGCACCGTGGGAGTGCTCAGCTGGTTATTTCAGGAGCAGAGGACATATGGGACCCCGAGGAGATGTCCCCTGTTCTGCTCCGACACCCCCAGCACATGGGCCCGTAGCCGGGGCTGGCGGGTTGCCACTTGCACGTGTGTTCCCCGGCACGTTTGCGTTTCCCTGCTCCCGCGGGAGCGAGTGACACCCTTGGCACGCGCCTGGTCCCTGGCACCGTCCCCTGCCATCACGCCCCGGTGCATCAGCCGCAGCGTGACACTCACATGGCCGCAGGGCTGGCACAACGGGGCACCGACAAGCCGCTGCCAGGGCCACGAAGGGGCCCATCGCCTCTGCCTGCCTCCAGCTTTTACATCCCCGTTTCCCACCCTGGCCTGGCTGGGCTGGAGGAGACGCCGAGTCGGGGTGCTGGCACCGCTCCCCGCCAGGTCACCCGACAAGCTCCCAACATGCCCAGACAGCTGGGTGGTAAAAATACTCCCTGTCCCGCTCTTTCGGCTGGATTAGCATCGCCTTCCACAACCCGCCTTAGCCGGGCGCCGCAGGCAAACACCCAGACTGCAGAAAACCCCGAAGCGAAGGCGTTTTGGAGCGTGGGGCAGATGGGAGGGGGTATCCCCAGCATGGGGGGTGAGGAGGAAGGATGCTCCACGGCTGGCAGTGCTGCTTGGCCATGGGGCAAGTCCCTCCCCGCACCCAAAATCTCGGAAAACATCCTCTCTTTTTTTTTGCGCCTTCCACCCCAAACCCTCGCCGCACTTTGGAGCGGGTGGGTAAAACCCGCCAGGAGCAGTTGACCAGGGTGGTGGCAGCTCACCCGCCACCCTCCTCCCCTGCATGCCCGGTTCATAGCACACGGAAATTAATTCCCATGAGTGGGACGGAGCCACCGCAGCCGGGAAGGAGACGGAGCACCCCGAGGTGCCATGCGCGGCGCCAAGGGGACGTGGGTGCCACCGTCCTGGGGCGCTGTGAGGGCACGGCAGGCTCCGGCCAGGCCAGTCCGGCTTGTTGCTGGTCCCACTCGCGGGGAGGGTGTTGGAGCCATGGGATGGGGTCTGGGGCAGGGACCACATCCCTATCACCCCACTGTGCCGGCTGTGGGAGGAGAGGGCTGTGGTGGCAGCCCCGGGATCAACACCGCCCCCCCCCCTCCAAGACATATGGGGACTTGGCACGTTGATTTTGGCAAAGGGTTGTGCTGTGGGGGACTCCCTGGGTGCACCCCCCCAGCCCCCTGGAGTAGAGCAGTGCTCCTAAGGCAGGTGCCATCCATGCGATGAGAGCTGGCTGTTCTCTGCGCCCCCCACCCTAAACATCTCAGCAGAGAGCGGTGGTCACCCAGATAGCCCTTCCTGCTGCCCCTGGCACCCCAGGGAGGGGGACAAGGGGGGACGTGGCAGCCCTTAGTCCTGCTCGGCCGCCCAGGGAGTGAATCAGCAGCGCCCGGGGCAGATGCCGGGCCGAGCCGTGCGCAGGCTGCGGGGGGCGGAGGTTTTGCACTCGCTCTCGCCCGGCCAAGGATAAATAGGAGGCGGCTGCGAGTCCTGCCAAAGCCGCTCTTCCCATCACCCAACGCTTCCGACAGCCGGCACTCGGCCCAGGCAGACATGGACTCCCAGGATTGCCCTTGCGCCACAGGTAAGCCAGTGCTTCCCTCCGCCTCGGCCCCAGGGGGGCTGCGGTGGCTGGAGCATCCCGACGGGACCACCGACGCTCCCACTCGCCGGCCTTCTCTACCATCCCTGATGCTCTCAACTGGGCTGGGCCGGCTGCTGAAATCCACTCCCGGTGTCACACCCAGGGCATTTCAGCGGGAAGCGGCTGGGAATGCCGTGACCTCCCGGCCAAAGGAGGCCGAAGCATCGGCCCCGGCCGGTGCTGCCGGAGAGCGGATGCCCGGCAGGACGGCGATGCTCTCGGAGCATCCGCTCCCAGCTCCTCCTCTCAACCCTTTTTCTCCTTCTCTCTGTGTTTTAGGTGGCACCTGCACCTGCGGGGACAACTGCAAATGCAAAAACTGCAAATGCACATCGTGCAAAAAAGGTAAGGGGGGGTCCTAAGCCCCGCGGAGGGGGGCAGAAACACTCGGGGTGAGGGGGGTTCACTCCACATCCCTGGACACACGGAATCAAATCAGGCTCAGCATTGCCAGAGTTCAGTTTATTCCTCCTGTATTTTTTTCAGCCCCAAAGGAGACAGGGTGAATTTCCACCCCCCCCACCCGCTTGTCCCCCCCACCAGGCAATATGAGCCACGTGGTAGAACCCAAAATTCAGCGTCCCCTCAGCGCAAGGGGATGCCCCGGGAGGAAACCGGCACCAGGATTTCTTCCGGCTGCTCCTGATGCCGTCACCCCCGGGGCAGAGCTGTTTGCAGGAGGGTTTGCCCAGAGCGGGGCTGGGGGGGGGGACTCTGGGGGTCCCGCACCCTCCTGCTGCCTCCCCAGCGCCAGCCCTGGGTGCAAAAACCCCCCGGGAGATGCCGTTGGGGAGGGGGATGCTGCTGAAAGGGGAGGACACGGGAGTCGGTGGGAGGTCTCCAAACCAGCCACCCTCTGTGGGACGCCCCCAAACCCCACCCTGAGATCCCCTCCCCCCGGGAATGTTCCTGACTTATTTTTCTCCCTCCCCACAGGCTGCTGCTCCTGCTGCCCGGCGGGATGTGCCAAGTGCGCGCAGGGCTGCGTCTGCAAGGGCCCCCCCTCCGCCAAGTGCAGCTGCTGCAAATAGGGACCCCCCCCCGGCTGCACATCCAGGGGTGCTGCACATCCTGGGGGGCTGGAGAAAGAATAACCTTATTGTGTATGTCTTGGGGTTTGTTGGGGGTTTTTTTTTATATGTGTTTGGATATCTTTAGTGTTTGTCACTTGTGACGTGTAATAAGCTACCTAAATAAAGCGATGTGTATATAAAGGTCTATAAGGAGCCCCGCATTTCTGTGGGAGGGGGCGGTTTCCCCGGGGCGCGGGAGGGCAACGCGTCTGGGGGGTCATGGCAAAGCGCCCGCGTCTTATTTTTGCTCTTTTCTTCCAACCTTGGCTCTGCCCTCCCTACCAGCAGCTCTGGCTCTTGTTTTAACACTTTCCCTACACAACAAAGCAATTTATATGGGGTTTATTTTTTCTCCCCCGCCCTGTTGTTCCCCAAGGGCAAATCCCAGGCCCTCTCCTCCACCAGAAATCCTCGGGGCTAACGAGCGGCTGGTTATGACAAGCCTTCACCGCCAGCGTAATCACCCGCCGCGGCCCTGCCCATTTCCAGGGGGAACGTTTCCACGGCAGGTGGGGCGGTGGGGAAACAGGTTTAGTTTTCCTCCCAGCGGCTCACTTGGACTGTCTGGCAGAACCACCCTGCTCGGTCCCCCCCCCCCCCCNCTGGCAGGGGGTGGGACTGGGGGATCTCCAGAGGTCCCTGCCAACCCCACCATTCTGTGATTCCATGATTCTGTGATGCCCATGCCAGGGTGCAATGCCCGCACCGGGATGCAATGCCCACCATGGAATGTGATGTCTGCTGTGGGTTACAATGCCTGTGCCAGGGTGCAATGCCCACAATTCGTTGCGATGCCCATGCCAGGGTGCAATGCCCACAAGGGGATGGGATACTCCTAATGGGATGTGATGCCCATGCCAGGGTGCAATGTCCATGATGGGTTGCGATGCCCATGATGAGCAGCGATGCCAACGTCAGGGTGCAATGGGATGCGATGCCTGTGCCGGGCTAGAACGCCCGCAGCGGGATGTGATGCCCATGCTGCGGTGTGACGCTCACCCTGCCCAAGCGCAGCCACGCCGCTGCCAGGACGCTGTACCCCAGGTGCCACGTAGCCCCGTGCTGCTGCCCAGGACACAAAAGGTGTCCAGCCTGTCCCCACACTCCCCAAATTCAGCCTTTTGTAGCCTCTTTTCAGCTGCAAACCCCTTCCTGACCC
>VXBO01007136.1:102997-137742 GCA_013400135.1 Rhinoptilus africanus
CCTGCTCCCACTGGAAAGCTGCGCTGGGAGTCTGGACAGGCTCAGGGAGAGCTGGGGTGGCATGGCCACCCCGCCCTGGCACCCATCCTGCCAAGGCATCCATCCCACCAGGACACCCATCCCACCAGGGCATCCATCCCACCAGGGTATCCATCCCATCAGAACATCCATCCCACCAGGACATCCATCCCATCAAGGCATCCATCCCACCAGGACATCCATCCCACCAGGACACCCATCCCACCAGGACATTCATCCCATCAGGACACCCATCCCATCAAGATACCCATCCCACCAGGACACCCATCCCACCAGGACACCCATCCCGCCAAGACACCCATCCCACCAGGACACCCATCCCACCAGGACACCCATACCACCAGGGCATCCATCCCACCAGGACACCCATCCCTCCAGGGCATCCCATCAGGGACCAGTTTACCCCTCAAAGTGGCTGCCCCACACGCCCCAGTGCCACAAGCGCTCTCCTCCTGCTAGTTTTTTGGGATGAAGCTCCATGGAGGGTGTAACCGGGCACCCTGGGGCCAAGCCCACACGCAGCACACCCCAGGGCACGGATCAGCCCCTGCTGGTCTGTGGAAACACGCTTTAGACATGCCAATTCTCGGCATACAGCGCTAAATATATCAGAAAGAGTTAAAACTACAGATTTACAAAGAACAGGGACTCCAGGGAGGCAGGTAGGCACCAGCATGGGAAAAAGTTGGTATTTAGGGATTGCTGGCCACCGCTGAACAACGGGTGAGTGTCACGGCGCAGGGAAAGCAATGAAACCACTTCCAGGGGGAAAAAATTGGGATTTGCACTATTTATTTTTTTTTTTTTTTTGCTGCGGAAGGCAGCTGAGCTGGAATGGCTGCGAATCACCTTCGCCTCCTCGGAGACCCGAAGTAGGGCCGGTGGAATTGGGGCAGCCCCCGCGGGGCTGGAATTTATAGCAGAAGAGTTTATGGGCCACCCCGCACTCTGATGGGGTCCTAAATCTCTGCCGTATGTCCAAGATGTTCCCAATCCAGCTGGCTGGGGCACGGGAAGACCATCCGTGGAGGAGGGACCCCAGGTAGCTATGTTTTAGAGCCGCCTCGGGTGTTTTATGCGCCCCAAGCGATGCTTGTGACTGGGAAATACTGAAGTGGCAGGAGATGATGAATGAAGGCTTGAAAAAACTTGTGTTTAGTGAGGCAAGGAAAAGAAATCTTCTGAGGAAAGTCGTGCCTTGGTGCTTGCCATCCCCCAGGCAAGGAGACACCCTTGGGAAAGTCCGTATTGCGGTGTTGGGCCAGGCTGGGATGGAATGTGCCTGAGTGCATCCCGGTGAGGGCAGATTTCAGCGCAGCAGGGCCATGAATTGACGGGCAGGGGCGCACCCTGACCCCCCAAATTGCAGGCAGCGGTTAGGGGGGAGCGACTGCAGCCCCTGGGCTCGGGGCTGCCGCAGGCACGGTGATTGCTGGTGAATCTGGAAAACTTTTGTATGTAAAAGCTGTGTTAACGGGGGAATCCGTTGGGATTCGAAGGGCTGTAGGAAGTGGTGGTGCTGCAGCCGTTTCCCTTGCTGGGTGTCGGGGATGGGAGCAGGTCACTGCAGCCGGAGTGTGGTGCTTGGGATTTCCTCAGCAGGAATCCCCCTCCGTGGGGAGAAAGGGTGTGGGATACAGAGAGAGCTGGGCAAAGGGGAGCCCCATTAAAAGAAGCCTTAAGGAAGGCNCTCTGAGTTCACCGCTAGGCGGCGCGCGCAGCCCCGGGCACACGGGGCGGAGACGGCGCGGGGCAGCCTCGAACCCGCGGCCTCCGGAGTCAGCCCGCTCCCCCCCACCCCCGCAACACGCTGTCCGTGTCCGCCTCCCAGCGCCTCAATAAAGCTGTTGTCGCGAGGGGGCGGGAGCCGGCATGCCGGGACGGGAGGCGGCTTGGCCAATGGGCGCGCGCGGCGCGGGGAAACGCGGCGGCTGGGCCAATGGAAGCGCGGGGACGGGTGTGAGGGCGGCCAATAGGGGCGCGCGGCGCGGAGGAGGGCAGGCGGGCGGCCGGAGCGGCGGGTAGGTGAGGGAGCCTTGCGGGCCTGTCATGGCATCCTCTCCCTCAGCGGGTTGGGGCGGCTTCTGATCTTCCCCCTGCCGGGTCCTGAGCCCCCGGTAGCCTCCCCCTATCTCCTCCCGCCCGGGGCGCCCTCCCTGTGGCTGCCGGGCGGGCCCTGTGGCGTGGGCCTGCGGCAGGGCCTCCCCTGAGGAGACCCACCTCAGGAAGGTGGCTGCCTGAGGCAGGGCGTGAGCATCCGCGGGCGCTGGCCCTCCCTGACCAGTCCCCCCAGCCGCAGTGCGGGCTGCTGCGGTGGGAGGCTGGTGGGGAGCACCCGCAGGCCTCCCCCTGGGCTTTTCTGGGGCTTCTCGGGGGTTTCTGTGTACCTCTGCCCGAGAAATGATTCCCGTTAAAGCAGCGGGGCTGGCTTTGTGCCTGCGAGGAGTGGTCTCTTCATCCGAGCTGGTTTGTGGTGGTTGGCAGTGCAAAGCCCAGGTGTAAGGGGCAGCTTAGCGTTTGACCAAGGTGCCGTGTCAGTGCTTCAGGAAGCCTTGTTTGAATGGGGAGGTGTCAGGAGAGTGGGTCTGTGTATGTGTGTGATTTGGTCTCTCTGTTTCAAGTTTGGGGGGGAGAGGCATTCCTTGCCAGGGTCGGGTTACTGGTTGGTTCCTGAGTAGGGGAAGAGCTGCCAGGTACCTGGTTGTGGGAGCTCGTGAAAGGCACAAGAGTTCTCCACACTGTCCCTTGCTCAACTTCTGTTTCACAGAAGGCTCTGGTAAGCTCGTGTAGTTGCCAAGTGTTGTTTCCATATACGTCTGGCAGGATATAGAAGACTACTGAATTGAGAAGGTACCGTATAAGTAGAAGAAACCACATATGATAGTTGGGATTTGTATTTTTCAGGTCAGTAAGTTTGATGCAGGATAGAATAGCTATTTTTAAATGCTTAATGTGGACCCTTCAGGCTATTCTCATTCGAGAATGATGATTAGTCCTTTCCCCCTACCCCAGCTCACAAGTCCTCTCTACAGACAGCAGTGCTGAATTCTGGTCCAAAACAGGTGATAATGATAATGCTTCAGGGCCAGGCTGGATGGGGCTTTGAGCAGCCTGATCTAGTGGGAGGTGTCCCTGCCCAGGGCAGCGGGGTTAGAACTAGATGATCTTTAAGCTCCCTTCCTGCCCCAACCATTCTGTGATGATGCAGAACTCTAGTTCTGGCCCTAAAGAATGCTATTTGATAGTCCCTCCTATTCAGTCCCTGTTATGTTTTTGATTTTCCCAGAGCCATCATAAAGTGTACAAATTGTACAGAGTATGTAACTCTCTGTTTGGTCCTGACTATAGGCAGCAGCCAAACTTCTGTGAAATGATTTTGAACTGCCTTTGTGTTAAAACTTGAGCAGTGAATGCATCTGATACCAGTAATTAGCAACTACTGTGAAGTGCTGGGGGCCATTTGTGTCCCAATGTTATTCTAAACCAGAATATATTAACAGTGAGCAGAAGGACTTGAATTAAAGTCCAACTGCAAACTTCTCCTTCGATGTGGTCAGGTTGTCTTATGGGACAGTAGTTAGGTCATAGACAACTAAGGTGAGGCTGACAAAGAAAAGCCAGTTCCTGTGTTCTTTACCGCTCTTCACTTGTGTTGTGTCTCTAAAAGGGTTTCCTACTCCTTGGGAAAACTATGGGCTTACAAATAGGAAAAGCTTTAAAAATGCTTGTGACTCTGTCACCTAAAACCATAATGTTCTGTAGTGATAATATCACGGGAAATTCATTGACGGGGGAGGATCTGAGTTTTTGTGTAAGGAATTTCAAATACCAATCTAAATGCTCTATTTAATGAGTGTTGGTTTGCCACCCCATGGAAGTTAGTGCCCTGCTGAGTTGGGTGTGAGTCAGGTGCTTAAAATAAGTACTAAGTTTTCTGAAAGGAGGGAGAGTGATGAGATGGCAAAACTGCCAGCCGAGTCAGCTATTCAGGATAGTGGAGACCTGAGACCTCTGTGAGGAACTTGAAAGTCAGATGGCAGATAAAAGGCAGTGTTGACAAATGTGTGATAGTATATATTGGAAGAAGTCATTTAAAATGCCTACTGTTCGGTTCCAGGTTAAATAATGAACAGGATGGAGAAGAGTAGTGTACCCTTTTTTGTCCTTTCTCACAGTGCAAGAGCAAATAACTGAATGTTACTGCCTTTAAAACTTTGAAAAGCATTTTTGTTTAACATATGTACTGTAGGAGCTCTTTGAGATCATATAAAGAGTTTACTTTTGCATGCCTACTTACAGATGAGATGAAGAACAAAACGTACAGGTCTTCATGGGAGGCAGGGGAGGATTAATTGGTGAGTGGTAAAAGAAACAATAAGTTTGGAAAATTGTTTTGTGACCTATTCTGGATTTTCCTGCATCAGCCTTTTGTTGCTGGGGGAACAGGCTGTTGTACCAGATGGAATACCAAGTATAGCTCGGAGCTTTTAGGTGTTTGGTTTTAAGCTGGTCTATCCTGATTTCATGTTACTAGTGTAGCTAGGGTGTGGAAGTTTTCCCTTTGCTAGGTTTGATTAAACATTTATTATTGTGCTTTACATACTAGAGGGGAATCTGATGAAAATATGCAGCAGATATTTGGGTTGTGCTTGGTCATTTCCACTTGTGGAACATGGGAAAATAAGTCAGGAAGAGATCTTAAGGGTTGACTTCAATGATGTGTCTGTGCCTCTGGTGAGGGGCCAGTGGGTCTGCACCATTTCTGCTTTATGTCTGTCCTACTCTTAAAAAGCTCCAGGGACAGAGCATCTGCATCTTTAAAAGGCAACTTATTTCAGTGTCTAACTAATATCCTATAAATGTCATTGTTCTTTCCTTATTAACAAACAAAAATTTGGTCACCTGCTCCTTTGATTTCCATCTCTGCATTTCTTAATCACTTTTCCTGTCTGTAACATGGGGATTAGGCTGCTGACTTCTGCACTGAAATGTCTGGATGCCTGTTTATGCAAAGCGCTGTGCGAGAGCTAGGTGTTATTACTGCTGTTCATACGGAATTCCCCAGGCCTGCAGAATGGGCCCTTTACTTATTCATGTTGAGCTTAGTAGACAGAAGCTGTTATGCTGTCTGTAGCAGCCCAGGCTTGGAGCCTGTCGAAAAAGCACTTTAGCCTCAAATCTCGGCTGCAGCAAGTAAAGAATTGCCCACTTTCTCTTATTAGTGTGCTCTTGTGTCTTCCTTCCAAAAGAAGCTGAGCCTGAATCGTCAGACTGAATATCTTGAGCGCTGTGGGGCAGGAGCCTCTGCAAGAGGGCAACGCTGGATTTCTTCCTCTTCATTTCCTGTTTTGAAGAATCTCTTTTCAATTTGTGGAACTGTATCGGTCCATCAGCTGTTCTAAATGTAGTGGGTGAGGCTTTCCTTCTCCCCTGTGAAGTCTTCTTCCTTTTTTTTCAAAGCACCGTAAAAATTAAATTTTTTAGTCTGTGTCTCGAAGTTTATTAATTATATGACATTCATCGTGGCCATAGTTGGGAGTCTAATAGCAACAGCATTCTTCATTAGATAGCACTGCAGAGCTACTGAGGAGTTTTTAGGGTTTTTGAGGTAATAAATCGTCATTTATAATCAGTCTGAATAGATTTAAGAAACCTGTCATTATCTTTTCTGGTTTCTTTTTGGCTTAAATCCAGTCAACTTGTACAATATATAGCATTTATTTGTGGTTTTAAATGTTGGGGAAACATTAAACTGGGGTTTAAGGGAGTAGTAGTCTAATGCAGCAGTTTCTATTGATAAGTCATCAAAGCTGTTTTATAGAAGAGCCTTTTCAGTCCTGGCTTTTAGCCCAAGGTCGATCTGGTTTCACAGAAGTTAGTTTAATTTCTGATGTATTTTCTTTCCCTTAGGTATCGGTTGTTGCTCCTTCCCCAGCCAGACATAAAAATCTGCCATCGCTCTGCTTGTTACTGTGGTAGCAGTTTCCATCTTGCACGGCAGCATTAAGAGTCAGACTGCAGTCTCTGGAATGCAGTAAATTCTGTCAGGGTGGAGACAAAGTTGTTTGTGCTGTTACTCGGTCTAAATGTTTGAATTCTGTGGCTAGAAAAAGCTGTTTAGTGTTGGCTCTCCAGGTTTGAGCTGTCATTTCCAGTGCTTGGTTATCATCACAGGTAGTTTAACTTGCTCCAAAATAACTAGTTTATTCTGTATTTGCTGGATTCAGTTCAATTTCAGAGTTGTTTCAATTGTCCTACAATGTCAGATTTACGTGACAGACCTCATATGGTATTGATGTGGAGTTTATGGCTTAAAAAGTGCAGGTTTGGGAGCAGTTTTATAGTGCACTGATTCTCAGAGCACTGAAACCAAAAGCATGGAGAAGTTAGTGCCTTCTTACGCTCCTGGCTTTTTATCTCGTTGGTAATGAAAAGAGGAAGTGGACTGGATCGGATCAAATCAAGCTGAAGTCTGCGCTGTTCTTGAAGTCGCTGCTCCCAAAGGATTTGATCAGTTCTTAACTGTACAGGACTGTGGCTGTTCTGGTCAGTGTCTGCCAACAGAGGCTGCTTCTGGCGGGGGTACACCTGAGTTATCACAAGTGAACACTGGAGAGATGTTCTGTGCTGCATTGCAGGGCATGAAACTGCTTATTTCCACCACCACCCCCTCCCTGTTCCCCTTCATCTTGGTGACACGCTAATCTCTTCAAACAAATCCAGTCTCCGCTATCTCACCTGATTAACAAGTCAGTGCAAATATAATTGCTGCCTCCCCCAGCAGCTCCCAGCTTTCCATAAGTGAGTGGGGAGTGCTTGTGAAATTCTCCATTCCTGGATGGAATCCTGTTAGGGTTTGTCCTGGCACCCAGGCAGTAGGGATCAGTTTCTAATTGCATATGTCTGACTGAATCATCGTGCAGTGCTTTTAAATCACTCGTCCAGACAGACAAAAGCAGTGCCATTGCCGCTGGTTGTTGTACTTGGGAATGGTGGCGAGGCTGAGAATGAGAGGAGCATTAAAATTGTACTATTAAATTGCTTTGGTATGGTTGAGGGATACCAAGAAATACTTGAATTGCAGGTTCTTTTTGGTTTGTAAAAAATGCCTTGATTTCATCTTGGTGGGCTCCCTTGAAGCAGATAGTCTCCATTGATTTTCCTTTTGAGTAAATGATACGGAGCTGGAGTTAATGGTTGAAATCTGGTTTGTCTTATTTGATCCCAGGCACTCTGGATTGGGGTACAAATGCTACGAGACACTGTCCTGGAGATGCCCATGTCTGTAGCACCATTTAGCAAGACTAGATTTCTATGATTTCTGTGGCTTTACAGAGGTGCCAAGTGCCCGTAACACAGCTGATTTAGCTGCAAATCATGGACCTGCCGTGTGAAGCTGAGGGTTTGGGTTTCATATTTTGTTAATGTGGGCACCATTGCGGCTACGCTTTTTTCCACGCTGATCCCAAGCACGTACGTTTCAGCCCTGTCTGTAAAAACAACAGGGTCCATTCTGAATTTGGAACTCCATGATGCACTAATGACCTCAGCTGTTACAGCCCTTGCCTTATGCTGTATAGTTTCTTCAACTATTGTCTCATTTGATCTCTGCAAGCAATTCTCACAAACACCGGTAAAGTTTTTTGCATGCATCAAAGTTAGACACACGTCTTCTACACTGGAACAACATGTACTTGCTTCTTTTGACTCTGGGGGTTCATGATTCATGGATTAACACATTTTAATAAATGGCTAGTTATGGCTGTCTATGTACATGTATATGCTAGTCTGTGTTGCTGTTAATTTAACCTTATATTTATAAGTTAATGTGTGTTTTCAGCCCTCCTATACATATATACCTATGCATACATATGTATATGTCTCCATTTATAATATATAGACATATAGAATCATAGAATATGCCCTTGTGGCCAAGAAGGCCAATGGCATCCTGGGGGGCATCAAGCAGAGTGTGGCCAGCAGGTCGAGGGAGGTCATCCTCCCCCTCTGCTCTGCCCTGGGGAGGGCACATCTGGAGTGCTGTGTCCAGTTCTGGGCTCCCCGGCTCCAGAAGGACGGGGAACTGCTGGAGAGGGGACAGCAAAGGGCCACCAAGATGCTGAGGGGACTGGAACACCTCTCTGATGGAGAAAGGCTGAGGGATTTGGGTGTCTTCAGTCTAGAAAAAAGGCGGCTGAGGGGGGACCTTATCAATGCTTATAAACACTGACAGGGTGGGTGTCAGGGGGATGGGGCCAGGCTCTTCTCAGTGGTGCCCAGGGACAGGACAAGAGGGAACGGGCACAAACTTGACCATGGGAAGTTCCACCTCAACCTGAGGAGGAACTTCTTTCCCTTGAGGGTGGCAGAGCCCTGGCCCAGGCTGCCCAGGGAGGTGGGGGAGTCTCCGTCTCTGGAGACATCCCAAACCCGCCTGGAGGCATTCCTGTGCCCCCTGCTTTGGGTGACCCTGCTCTGGCAGGGGGTTGGAGTGGGGGATCTCCAGAGGTCCCTGCCAACCCCACCATTCTGTGATATTTTGAATGGGAAGGGACCCATAAGGATCATCGAGTCCAACTCTCCAAACTACTTATATGTGTGTATACAAGTAGTTCATAGCTAAATTAACACAAAGTTCTTCACGTGGCAATATACGAGCTGTCATATGGCATCTGCGGCCCACTTCTGACAGATCCATAGATCTGCCTTAAGAACGTAGTCCTGCAAGGCAAAGCTCTCTGAGACCACTTGAAATTATTTTCTTGATGTTTAGCACTTGGGGAGGATGGGCAGAAGAGTATCATGTTGTAGAAGACCTGCTCTTGCTGGTCTGTCTGTGCCCGTGTATGCATAGAAACTGTTAACAGCTGAGCAAGGATTTTTCTCTCTTCCTCTGAAGGTTTCTGTGCATCTTGAGTGAAATCTGCAGCGGAGATGGATACTGAAGGCTTTGGAGAACTTCTCCAGCAGGCAGAACAGCTTGCAGCCGAGACAGAAGGTATCTCTGAGCTCCCTCATGTAGAACGCAACCTGCAGGAGATCCAGCAGGCTGGGGAGCGCCTGCGTTCCCGCACTCTGACCCGCACTTCCCAGGAGACTGCAGATGTTAAGGCGTAAGTACAGATCACCAGCACTGCAAACTGTGCAGAGGGTAGAAGCTGTTTATGGGTTTGGTTTCGAATACGTGGGGAGCCTTGCCAAGAGGATATGCCTGGGAGACACAGAATGACTGCAAAGCTGTTTCTTTCCCCCCACCACCCCTACCCCCCCCTTTCTCCCCCTTAAATTCCTCTCTTACCATTNNNCTTCTTTCATTATTTTTTTTTTTTTTTTTTAAATCTGAGGAGCTACCGTTCCTGATCTCAGGCACTAAAGCCAAAAAGTGCAGTACCCTGTTCTGGCCGCTGCTGAAGACGTTTACCAACATGCTATAGAATTTTTCTGTCTGGAAGGACTTGGCAGCTGTGCAGTACTGCAGTGGAACAGCAGAAAGAGCTCAGCGGGGCTGAGGTGGTTAGATAGACGCATAGGGCTGTTCAGGGGTTGGCTTTTGTGCAGTTTTCATAACACAGCCAGGAGTGCTGTCTGTATGTGTCTAGCTGCTGACTTAAATATTGGCAATGATTTTGGATTTAGAGTTCTGTCTGTTCAATACTGATTCCATACCTGTACAATTTCTTCCTTATAGGTCTGTTCTTCTTGGCTCTAGAGGGCTTGATATATCCCACATTTCTCAGCGACTAGAGAGTCTAAGTGCAGCCACTACATTTGAGCCTCTCGAACCTGTGAAGGACACTGACATCCAGGTAGGGGCATTTCTGACACGTCAGTTACACTGCCCTTGTAACTGCCATTCCTGTCCTCTGGTTCAAAGCTTTTCTAAGGCCATTGTGGAAATAGCCTTGCTGTGTGTTTAGTTCACTGGTGTCATGGTTTTGGCTGGATTGGCCAATCGGAACGACAGATGGCCCTCCCCCCCTCTCTCCTCAGAGAGGAGAGGAAGAGATAAGGAGATTTATGAGTTTAGAAAAAGAACTAAACTACTTTAATAAAAATAATAATAAATAAGGAAAATAAGACATAATAAGAAAATTTTAAAAACCTATACAATATATACAAAACTGTATCCAGCTCCCAGGAGGACTATCGCGTCACCAGCAGACACAGGAAAAGTCCCAGACTGGAGTCAGCAATGGACAGGAGCTGAATTCCAGAACTAGAGTCAGGAGAGCTTGGATCAGGATCAAAGGCAGACAAGACAGGGTCCTCCTCAGATGTCAGCCATTGAAGAACAAACAAACAAGAGCAAGGGCCGGAGCAAGATCAGACTTGCCAGAGCCCCCCTTGTCCCTTTGATCCCTCAGCTTTTATACTGAGCGTCGTGCAGATGGGATGGAATACCCTGTGGGTCAGTTTTGGGTCCCCTGTCCTGTCCGCTCCTCCCTATAGGTGTGACCCCTCTGTGCTCCTCCGCTTCCGACCCTCTAACGGGGCAAACAGCGAAGTGAGCTGACTTTGGTTGTTACAGCAATAAGTGTAAGCAAGAGCCTCTGTGCGCACCATTCCTTGGTATAATCAGGTCTTATCACTCTGGAGTGAACAATTTCTGAACAATGTTTTGTTAATTTCAGACTGTAGTCAGTTAGACTTCCAAATTAGAAAACTGGTTCCATTGAACCCCAAAGCAGGACAACTGGCTAGAGGAAGTACAGAGGAGAGGTGCTGCTTTCAGTGATGAAAAATGTTTGAGTTAGCCATCAGAAGCAGCATTAAGTACCATATCAGCAGAAGTATTTAAAGTTCTAAACTCTTGCTGAAGTCAGGAGGAACTAGGTACGTACTTACTGCCTTTGGGGACCTGTCTTTGTTGGCTTTGCAAGCCTAAATTGCAGAGGGATACCTCTCCCTCATAGTTTTAAGACCTCTTTTTATGTCTGGTTGGAAGAACACACGTGGAACTACTTGGCAATTTTGAGGTGTTGGAGTAGGGGGCATTTAAGTCAACATGCCAAAAGATGAGTATAGCTTTTTCTTTCACTGTATCTCAGATGTCATAACCTTGTCTTGGTAGACTGACCTTGCCATGTTTCATATGCTTTACCAGTGTGATTTAATCTTGTACATTTTCCCTTAGATCGTCTCCCCAGATGTCTTAGAAATTAACACAACCCATCTATTTTTGCTTTATGATAGTTGCCTGCCCTTGTAGAATATCCTCATGATGATGAAATCTGCGGTATTCATTACCAAGTTAAGAGCTGGTTTTGGAATTGATGGTGTGGGTTGCATTGAAGATAAGTGTGAATTACTGGTTAATCATTTTGAAGCTTATATTCTCTCTCCTTACTGGCAGATGGCTAAACTAGGAGGGTCAAAAGTGTGGCAAGCTCTTCTTTTTCGCCAATGTAGTATGCCCTGAACTACTTAACTTCAGAAGGGAAAGGGAGGCGTGTGAATTTACCCTGTTTTGTCTAATAGTATTTTTTATTTAAGCATTTAGTACTGTCCATTTTGGGTGGATGGGCCCTTAGTCTCATTCTAGTGTCGGAGCTGTGGGGTCTCCTGTCTTCAGGCAGATTTACTCAATCCCCTATTCTCTGAGCCTGTAGCCTTTCCCAGAGGCTGTGTGTGCTTGCTCTGGGGCCTGTGACGAGATGTTTCTTCGCAGTGCAAGCAGTACTTCTCCATGTTGGGGCTGCCTCCGGTCCTCTTGGGCTGGGAACACAGAGGGATGGCTCTGTGTGTGAGGACTGACTACTCAGAGCACCTAACGTGTTTCTCCAAAATGGGATTTCTTCTTGTGCCTCTGTGCCTCTTCACCTTCTGGCAACTCCTAGCACATTTGACTATCTTCTCTCACCCTCCCCAGATGTTTTTCCCCTCTTTTTCACTAAAAATTAGTGCAGTCTGGAGACTATCTATTGCATGATCATAGAGTGAGAGCTCTAAACCACTGGCACTGTTCACTTTCTGTCTTTTCTCATTTTATTCTTTTGTTCCAGTTTCTGATGGTGTATTTCTAATTGGTGATGTTAAACTTGGTACGTGTCTTCCTTGACCCCATTCTGTCTAGACTTTTTTTCAAGAGCTCTTCTTTTTTTTTATTTTTTTTTTTTAGGTTTACTGCTGCTGTTAATTCTTCTTTGATTCCTGGTGTTTTTCCTTTATGCTTTAAGAGCAATCTTACTGTAGATTCTCAAGCCCAGAAGCAGTGGAGCTCTTGACTCTGAGATTTATGGCATATGAGAACATGGATAGGACTGTGTAATACTCACATTTTACTTTGTTTTTATTAGTTACCTAACAAAAACATGAAGGCTTTTTTCTCTCTTAATTATTCCAGATGTCAAAGACTTATTTGAAGTAGTGAATTCTGGTATATTCTGGTGATCATCTCAGTATATTTTCATATCTCTAGTGTATTTCTTTTAAGACTCATGTCAATACTTGAATGTTTTTCATTAGAATGTGTTTATTTCTTTTAAAAAGGAAGTATTTAAGTTTGAATTCACGGCAGTTGACATTATGGACTAAGCATGCTATAAACTATTAAAATTATTTAAGTAAAGAATAAGCTTTTATCTGTCACTTTTTCTTTAAAAAAAAGATTTAATTGGAAGATCTTGAAGGATGTGGGAGGAGATTTTTTTTTTTAAATATCTTACCACCTGAAATCAAGAAATTTTCAGCCATGCTTAGACAGATTTGGTGCCTGAAACTCATTGTTTTCAACTCCAGGTGATTTCTGTGGGACTTGGGTACTTACCTTGTGTAGGCATTCTTGAAAGTTTCTTAAATATCAGTCTGTTTGCGTGTTTAGGTTGCAAAATGCCTGTGTGTCTAGCCATCACTTTCAATCTGTCTTTTTGCCACAAAAGTTAATGATTTCTTTAGTCTTATTGAAACAATTTGAAATGCAAACATTTTGAAATACAAGCTGGATACTTTTTTCTTTATATAAGGCATTTTAATTGACTGAACATTTTGATATGGTCTACTTCTCATGGGATTGTAATCCATTCTAGTGGAGCTTGACATGAAGCACAAGTTTAAGAGCGTGTGTAAGCGTGGTTTAGTAAATAAGAAATTTCTCATTCATTGTTTTCAAGCTTTATAAGTAAGCTTAAGATTCTGAATAAATACTGTGCTTTTAAAATAAGTTTGTATTGTGAATATAGAAACAACTGTATCCTCCTGTTTTGGAAAAGCTTCAAATCTAGCATAAAACCGGTGGTTAATTGCAAATCAATGTGTTCAAATGGCCAAATCAGCCAATAAGTTTCAGCCCTTCCTTTAGGAAAACCACTAAAAAGTACAAATGAAAAACAGGATTAAAATCAATCATTTAAATCAAAGTTCCCTGCTTGCTGTTTTGAATCGTGATTAACACTGGTGATTTAATCAGTGATCACTTTAATTTAAACCTAACTACTCATATCTGAGGCCTAATACATGCGTGCTTTGAATTTTAATTTTGTTTTTTGCAGGCCACGTGTAAAAAACATAGTAAATTAGCTAAAGCCGCTTTGCTATGGGAAGCATGGCGAGGTGCTCAGTTTTAGATCATCTTGCAGGTGCCTGAGTAAAGCGTCGCTCTTAAATGTTTTGTCGCTGTCTGTTTTGCAGTTAATGGGTGCAGGGATTTTTATGTTGGTTTGCAGAACATTGTCCTTTGCTCTGTCTGAGGTTATTTGCAGTCAAATCTCAAGGTGTCTGGCTGATGTGAACAGTGGTCTGTTACCTGAGAGTAACTTGCTTAGAATATGGACAAACTCTGCGTTCATCTGTAGGTTCTGGTATGCAGTAAGCAACAACAGCATCTTGGCCTTTCAGAGTAGTTTTTATTAAGATTTTTTTGTTAGTTACCTAAGAGGACCTTCATGTTAAATGCTGCTGATGGTTGTCTAATTAGCTCTGTTAACCAAGCTGGTCTTAAAACTTTTTGATGCTTTAGATAAAGATGTGCTGCAAAAGTTTCTTCCTATGTTACTTTTCCTCATACCTTCTGATGGTTGTTGGGATTTGTTTTTGTTCTTCTCTAGCTAATTAGTTTCATAAGTCTTCTTCAGGCTTGTCCTATTTATTTTGGGATGGATGTAGCTATCCCTATATGCTGTGTAGAATTCTCTCTCCATAAGTTGCTCCCATTGTATCCTGGAAGGCAATGTGATACAAGGAAGGGATCTGGTTTGTTTTACAGGACTCAGGTAATTCCTCTGCTGTTACTCAGGATTTACACAGATGTACTGGTAGGCTTTTAACTGTGGATTGGGAAGGGCTGCGCTCTCCTGCGTCAAGCCTGCAGCCTGCACTTTCTAAAATTACCATTACTCTTTTTTTTTTTTTTCAACCAACAAAAACTTCTTCCCAAATACTTAATTAACTTGGTTCACAGTTTGTCATCAGTATTGTAGGTTCAGCTGTCCTTTCTTAGTTCCGTCTCTTCCTGATGCTCAACACATGTACTCATCAAGCCAGCATAGTTTACAGCAAACTTATTTAGCCTTAAATCCTGTCTGAAACTTGCATGGCATTTGTAGATTCTTCTACACTCTAATTCTTCTTGTATGTGTGGTGTCCCTCAGTCTCCAGTTTCAGTAAGTAGTGTTATCGGTTCATAAATACTCAACAGCATCATTTGATTGAGAGGCTGAAACTGTTTTGCAGGTAAGCACCTGAAACTGCAGATCTGTGCGCTCTTCTTCCTGTAAAGCTGCAGTGGGACTCTGCGTTGGTACAGCCGGCGTACACCACCGTGCAGGAGAAGGTGGTGCCTCTGGAGGTGAATATGGGCACTTGTGCCAGAGGCATAGACCTAATTCTTAGCCTTTGCTGACCATTGCAGTTATGTGAAGGCTACAAATATGATTAAATCTTTATTGTATGAATTTTATGTTTCTGCTGACTTCTAAATTCTACCAAAGCTCTTACGGCCTGAAAATACCCCATAGACTTCCTGCCATGTGATCCTACATCACTCCTTTGCATCCACTGATTTCTCTGACAGTTTGCTTGAGCTTTTTTACCTAAAGTATTTACTTATTGTCTCTGTTCCTTCTTATGTTGCGGTCTATTCTAGCAGCCTGCGGTCTATTCTAGCAGCAGTATGTGGGCAGCAGAGAGAGATCTACTAGAATCTAATCTTTCAAATGATGGCAGTTATCACTGCCAAAGGACAATTCCAGGAAATATCCTGTTTCTTATAAACAGAGTAAAACACAGCAAGAAAAACAAGAGGGCATCTTGTCCCAGGACGCTGATGTGAGACATCTAGAAAGTGTTACGAGAATCTAGGAATTCACCTAATAGAAGCCTCAGCTTGGGTTAACAAGGAAGAGGGACTTTCTGTACAGAACCTCTTATAAATGGTGCTCCATAGTGCTGACTAAAAAGAAGTGCACCAAATTGCAGCTCAATTAATTGTCTGAATTATTTATCAGTTGTAAAATGTAGATTGCTCGCACATAAAAGGGTTGTGAGTCCAGGAAATGTCTCCCACTAGAGCAGTAGGCCGGGAAGGTTATGAAGAAGATTCTAGGCTTGCTATTAAATTATAGAATTTGTATTTTTCCTTTCTCATTTCAAAGACTGTGTTCTTAAGTTGCATGCAACGCAATAAACCCGTCTTGCAGCAAATCCAGTTCATAACGATTCCTGTGTCAAGCATTTATGAAGATCAAGACTTTCTAAATTGTCAAAAAGCCCTATTTTGGCAAAATCTTTTCAAAGTTCAATATGGTAGTCAAGTGATTCTTGATGCCATATTTCGTATCTAAATGCATGTTGGGCTTTTTGTTTGTTTCTTTGTGGCTTTTAAAAATCCCAGGTAAGGGTTGATCATGCAAGCTGGTATCTCAAAGGTGGGATATGTGTGTATAGATGTAATACTGACATTCTCTTCAGAAAAGGTATTTCTTCACTCTTGCAGAGATGCAAACTGTGATGTCCTCTTCTGGTGAGCGCTGTTGTAGTAGACCTTGCTGAGGTCGCAGTGATGGCAGCCAGAGGAGGAATTACTGCAAGTCTTTGGGGAAGGCTGTGCTATTGTAACATGTGAGCTAGGACCTGTGCTGTTTGGTTTATGTAGGGATGTCAAAGAAGGGCTTGATGCTGCTCTAGTAAACTTTTTTTGGGGTACCTGGTAGGGGTTAGTTGCAGGATCAAGGCTTGATTTATGCTTACTAAGATGTTTTGACTGATTACGGTATGCTTTACTGCGTGCTTTGTGTTTTGAACAGGTCACACTGGTGTGATGCTAGATTTAGCCCTCCCAATATGCTTGGTTTGAAATGTTATGGGGGTACCTTTAAGTAGTGGGTTTACTCTCACTTTCAAGGCCTGATCCAGCTCTGTGCAGATCTGTACGGATGCTAGAGCTTTCCTTGCATACGTTGTTTTATATGCTTAGGAAGTTTGAGGTGAAGTCCTGGCTCCATTACACTAATGGAAAATCTTGTTGAATTATCTCATTTGTACAACAGTTTCACCTTAGCTTTCTGATGTAGGCAGAACTGAAATTAAAGGTTGCATACTAGGGTTTGGGTTTGATTTCTGGGTGTGGATGTTCGGAGTATTGACTGAGTAGCTTTCTGGAAGTCCAGATACAGAAATAAGAGCTTTTATCTAAATGAAGGCAGAAGGTTAGGCCAGACACATCTGTCCAAGTGGCAACTGAAACAGACTGAATTTAACTATCTGGGATATTTTCAAGTTTTTCGGAGTACCGTAAACAGGCAGCTTTGACTTCTGGTTTAGTGTTGGTAGAATCTGGGTCCCAGCACTGTGTGTTCTGTTTGTGTGGATGTACGCGTATGACTCATAATTTAAAAATGCTTACTCTGACATCAGGTACCGAAAGGGTGCATTATTCAACCAGTGAGCTCTTACTGCTATTTTACATTACCATTTGTGATATACTTTGTGGTATCTGCTAGAATAATACCAAAGCCTGTGGTAATCTACTGGAGTGTAACTAAAATCGGAGTTTATAAATGGAAATGCTGACACAACCTTAAAGGGCCAACCTCAAGTGCTATTCACCATCCATTGTTCACATTAGCTTAGCCTGAAAATGCGTTTTTCCTCTTGCAGATTTTGTCCTTTCCCATTTGCCAAACATTGATTTCTCCTCCCCCCCCCCGCCCAGCCCCCGCCACAAGTCCTTCAGTTCTAATGGAGCTTGAAATTAAGGTGGCTTTATTTTTCTGTTGCTTCCTTGTTCACCCTAATCGATGATGCCAGCACAGCTGTGGAGACCTTTTAACCGTTGCAGAGCCAGGACACTGAATGCAAGAGGACAATCTTATCTCCCGTTACCAGTGTGTGCTCGTATCTAACCCTGCTGTCTTCTTTGCCTAGGTGGTGTCATTGATTTTATTCAGGATTTGACCCTTAATGGATACATTTAGGCATGTAAATCAAGAATATAAGTATCCTGGTAATTAAATGTGGCCAGAGGCAGTGTTAACACAATTGAAGAAAGCGGTGATGTGGAATGAGTGAGTTTTTGATGTGCAGCAAATGGAGTTAAGAGATGTGGACCTTAGAAATATAAATTACCAAAACTTCCTCATCTCATCTGCTATGTGTTTGCATGCCTCCCTTCTCTTAGGTAACATGCAACAATTTTACATAAGCCTCTAAAGGAAACCTGCAGCCTGTGGGTGGCTCTCTGCTGGGTGCGGAGACTTGCCAGGGCTTCTGTAGCACGCAGCCTTGGCGAGGCAGCCGGGGTGGCCTGGCTGCCACCTTCCTGACACAGCCTCTAAATGAAGGGGTTGTCCCCAAGTCTCCTAAGGCGTGTGCTGATCAAAGAACGCCCTGGGAAGTGCCAAGGTGTGCGTAGGCTGGGACGTGATGGCATTTAACAGTGCAGCCTTCTCTGTTTCATAGCCAGGGTGGGTTTTTTGTTGGGGGGAGGTGGTGGTGGTGGTGGTTTGGTTTTTTAAGTGAAAAAACGAAACCAAACCAACTCCTTTTAGCATCAGGTAGGTGAGTTAACAGCAGCAGCGTATAAAAATGAAGCGGAGGTAGGGGTGGAGGCACGGACCCAAACCAAAAACAAAATGGAGAAGCCCAAAACATTGGGAATCTCTTTGGGGTTTTGGGGTGTTATTTTTTTGCTTGTCGCTTTTCTTCCTCACGTGCTGAGTTTACATCTAAGCAGCAGTTTTCTCTACTTTCTGTTACTGGTTTAATAGCACGATTTAGTAGTGCAGTTTTAAATTACCCTGGCCTTATTCACCTTAAAAACAAACACATGCACCCCCTGAAAGACCCAAACCATGACATATTTAATGTAGAATGCTCCATGGCATCTTGTTAGCTGGCCAGATTACAGTCACTCAATAAATGCTGTGATACTGAATTATTTCACATTTCTTTTGTGTGCTTGGTTGCATGCTAACTGGAGTAATTCTGTGTTGATCTTCCGGTTCATCATGGTTCTGATTGTGGATTCCTAACCCTAAGGGGTTAGGAACAGGGAGAGAAGAGACATGATCTGCCTTTCTCTTTCAGCATGGGTAAACAAGAGAGTATGAAAGGGACGTTTCAAAACTTTATGCTAATGCAAGGTCATGAGATGGAAAAATTGAGAACTCTTGTTCTAGTAGCTATGTTTATTGATCTATTTAAATTCTGCTATGTCCTGGCACAGTTTATATTTCCTGTCTGCTTAATCCAGATATGCTCTTTGCATCTCAAATAGGTACGACTGTAGACTTCTAATAAACATCTTTGAAGTCTCTATCATAAACATCTTAAAACAGAGACCAGATTTTGAGCTGTAACACTTCATTCCCCCCCCCCCCCTTCCCTTTTTCCCTCTTTATGCTGCATAGCTCTGTCCTTTAAGGAAAATTGTTGCAGTTCCTAGTTGAATCTTAATCCTTACCCCTGTAAAGGGGCAAATACAATATAAAAGACAGTTTGGAGTTTACATATCCAAAATACAGCCTCTCCTGTGCTGAGGCGTAGACAGCTCTGCTTCTCTTAGCATTGCAGGATGCTTTAAAACATCACGTGTAGACGAAACTCTCAAGTGAACCTTGGCTGGTGGGACGTGATTATCTGAGTCAGAATTTCCCCAGGACCCTTCCTGGAGCAATGTTAGTGTTGTAAGAAGTACTGTGGGATTGTTAGTGACTTTTGGGCTCCTCTTACCAGGAGGACGGCACTTCTGGCAACTCGGTACCTCTTCATATCACGTCATCCCATTAATTTAGCGCTTGCTGAGGTCTTGTATTGACTACTGACCTAGACAGTGTGTGCTCAGCATGTGCAAATGAACTATCGGAATTAGTATTTTCGTGGTGCTGGAAAAATTTAGTAGAGCAGTTTCATCTCTGTGGCGATACAGATTGGTGAGAAGAAACAATGCTGAGATGCAAATTCTTGCAGCCTGGCAATTTGCCACCTCCATGTATCATGTGATAGTGCAATTACTTGGGCTAAAGAGATGGGTTTATTTCTTTATTTGAGGCTCAAATGTAGCCTTTGCAAAGCACCGCTCCATTTTGTTTTGTAAAATATTGATATTTCCATTGATTTTGAAACTGTTACAAAGAAAGCGTAGACTTTAGGGGGAGGATTTGGAGATTTCCAGTACCTTTGTTGTAGTTCTGAAAGAAAAGATCTGGAGGGCTGTGCTGGAATTTAACAGTGGAACTGGTTACACACAGAAGTGAACCCAATTCATCTTTGTTTGCGTTTAAGGGGGGCGGGTGGGCATTGTGAAAAATTAACAAGAAGGTAAATTAGGTTTCTAAAATATTAATGGCATCTTAGATAGTAACAGCATAAGACCACAGTTTGAAGTGCTTAGTTTTTTTCATTTTAATGTGTTTATTTTTGAAGTAATCTGATTCTTTCAATACACAGTGGACCATGGTGTGTCCTTCGAGTGCCTCTGTGGAAATTGGAACTGGAGACACTGGGCTTTGGGAAGCCCTGCTCATAGCCACGCAGAGGTCTCGTTGCGGTGACTTTTTGCAGGTGGCAGAAGCTTTCATTCCCAAGGCCGTGTCTGCAGTGGGTTAATAGATTTAAGCTGTAAGTTTGGGATTGAAAAATGAATATTTACCTATTTAAGTCAGCATGGCTTTTCAGTTCTTACTTCTGAAAAGGAGAAGAAAACTTCCCAACTGCAATAGGAAAAAAAGAATTCGCATCTTCAGCAGACTTTTCTGAAATGGGTCGGAGTGGCTTAGAGCTGACCTATACAAAGAGAGGTGGGTTTGTTACCTTTCCTCTGAGCTATAGTTCTTTCAGCGTTTTTTGCTGGTGTCTTTATCACTTAGGCATTGTCTTGAACATCTTTTTCAACTAATCCATCTGTTGCTGTGAGCTGTACAAATCGCTCTTCCACAAGGGAAGTTTGTAACGTGGGTAGGCCAGCCTGTCTCGCTGAACTCCTTTGGTCCCAAACAGCATAAAACCCTGGATACTCTCTTTCCAGCGAGGCTGTTCATCAAATCTATTTAAAAAACCAGCAGCTGCTGCAGCTCTCGACTCCCTCCCCTCCTTTCAAGCCCCTCTAATTTACTCGGGCCTCTTGAAAGTGTTACTCCACTGATGAATTCCACTGGGGTTTATTACTAAACCATTTGTGTAATTTAGCAGTCTGGGAAAGGCCACAGGTATATTGTTGCGCATGCCCTCCTCTCCACTGTAGTAATTAGTCAGTTTGACTCCACATCCAAAATCTTAATCCTAGCCATTATCAAGCTTTGGTTTAAAATAGTCACTAAATAATAAGTGTGTAAACTATTTACCAATGCCTGGGCATCAAACTGGATGGCATTAAGCTTCCCCATGCAAAACAGCAGCCTGAAATTTTGGCAGTTTGCAGAAGAAGTGTTTGGGTTGGGTGCGTGGATGTGTTTTAACTTTCCGTTTTGAAGTCAAAATGAATTCTTGTTCCTGCCAAGATATGCTCCTGAAAGAAAGTTGCAGCCTTTTGAGGTGGAACTAAGGACACATGCATTTGCTTCACTCATTTAGATTTTTGGCACAACTTCTGTTCTCACTGTCTCCTTTCTGTTTTCCTTCCTGTCCTTTATTTCTCATCTTTCTTCCACTCTCATTTTTTTTCCTTACTCCAGTTGTATTTATTCCCTTTGCTTTCCTACTTTGGATTCATTTATTACCTCCTGCCCGGTCTTTACTCAGGTCTGTGCTTGGACAATGTTTTGAGTGAAAGAGGGTTATTGACTTAATTTGAGCTAAATGATTAAACTCCTGTTTAAACAAAAAGCAGTTGTTGCAAAATGTCTCATGTTAGTTTGCTGTGCATGTGAAAATGACCAAAAGAAGCTTAGGGAGATGAGTTGGGAATTTTCTATAGCCCTCCATTATTTGTATCTCAGCAAGCCTGTGAGATGCGTGGTGCTGCCACCAGAAAGGATCTGCTTAGGCAGCAGTTTGAGACACAGCTAACGGATTATTTTTTAGCTTAATTGGAACAGCATGCTTAATTGTCACTTGATAAAAATGGCTTGAGAAGGTTGGAGAGACTTAGGTTTTAAAATAACATTATAGAGAGAGAAATGTCATGTTGAACTATCCTTTTCAAGCACCGATTTCTGGATTACGTGGCACCTTCAGTGTTTATCATGGGATGGAGGTGGGGAAGCGGAGAGAGGTTTTCTGACTCGTGGCATTTTTGAGGGAGAGAGGTTTTCTGACTCGTGGCATTTTTGAGGGAGCGAAGGGAAGGTTTGCCGGTGTTACGGGAGTGCTGCACAAAGGCTGGTGAAGGAGCGAAGACTGGTAAACACGTTAGTGCTTAATTTCAATTTCAGTGGCTTTATTAAACCTTTTTGAATGGTTCAATTTGCCTTCCTAGGCTTGAATCAGAGATGTGGGATTAGCTGAAACTAGATTTGTCATAGTTGATTTATTAGCTCAGATTTGGGACACAACTATTCAGTTACCTTTGTGGGTTTATGACCAGCATTGTATAATTCAGAGGAGAAACACTGACAAAGATGTTCATATGGATATCTGCTTGCTTTATTGGGCTTCACCCTGTTTTCTAGTGGTTAGAAATTGGTTAAAAACCTGCAGGATGAGGGATAATAATTCTTTCCACAATTTTAGTGTTGAACGCAGCTCTAGATACCGTCGATATCCATATACATACTGAGTCAGTTTTTAATCCCATTATGTTTCTGGCCTTGCCATCTTCCTGTGGTACTAAGTTCCACAATTCAATTACAGATTGTGTTTAAAATTTATTTCTTTTTATTGGTTTTGAGCTTGGCATCATTTAAACAGGCATCCTTTCCTTGTTGTTCAGGCCTGTCTGAAATGGATTTCTGCATCTGCCCTTTCTAGATAGCTTATTTCAGACTCTCAAAGCTCTTACTTGGTTCCTTCTTTCTTTTATGCTCTCCATCCTGAAAGTGTTGCCATCTCATGGCACCTGAGAGGGTACATACGCTTTTGCTAATTCCCCAAATCCATCCTGCAGTTTTTCTTTTGAGGGAGGCAGTCCAGCTTACATGGTGTTCTTGATAAAGCCATGTCATTGTTTGGTTTCGCTGATGATAAAGTCCAGGGTAGCCAAACAGGGTGTGAAAGGCAGAAGTAGCAATCTGGGAAGGATTTGATTTTTATCTCAGATAAGTGGGAGTGCACAGGTGGGGATACCGTACAGTATCATGACAAATCCTTATCTCTAAATGTGTTTGCAAGCCGGTAGGATTCTTCAGGCCAGATTCTAATGTATGAGAAAAGACATTTCTGAAGAAAAGTGGGGGAGGAAATGGAGAGGAAAAAAAAACAACCCACATTTCAAACAGATGAGTGGGAACCTGCATGTTATCTCCAGATCCTCTTAGCAGTAATTGATTTTGCCTGCTATGGTTACCATATAGTAACTCTGAAACATTCATTATTTCTTTCCTCTCCTGCCCCGAGGCTTGTAACAGAAAATGGCAGTTTAAATCCTTTTACTTTGTCTGCTAAGTAGATACAAAAACCTAAAGGCTTTAATGAATCTGAAATAAGTGCTAATTTGGTTGTCAAAAGACCCACCATTGTCTTGACTAAAAGAGACCCTGCCCATCTTGAGGTCCTAGTGGAAACTAAATGGTGGAAGCCGTATGCAAAGACCCACCTCGCTGTGGAATTACAAATTTGGACACTCTATTGCTTCTTTTCATAGAGCTAACACAGCTATATTTCTCTTCTTAGTTCCTGTCTAGCTTGATGTAATTTTTCCGAGGCTAAAGATGGCCTGTCCAGAAAATTTGCAGCTCATTTCTAATGGTAAGAAGCTTGATTACTCAACAGAGTGAATCAATATCCCTTCTTTTATTTTTGTTTTGCTATTTGACTTGAGGTTAATGTTTTGGCTTCATATTTGCTGGTAGGATGATAGTGCTGTATATAATTAGTTAATGTGCTATGCTAAATGTTTTGATGTTTGTCTGTGGTTTTGTACCCTTAGATGCCTTATTCTCTACCTCTTCTCAGGTCATCTCGTTGGGATCTTTTTTTCTCTTCCAAGCAAAAACTTTGCGTCTTCTCAGTGGTTTCTGTTTTTAATAAACTTATGATTCAGTGAATTATGGAAATAGGTACTCAAGGTTTACACCTCTGGCTTGTTGCTGGAACTGGGGGGAGCTGAGCTGGGAAGGGATCGCCATCAACTTGTGTAAAATCTTTGGCTAAGAGTTGGTCTGCCACTTGTCACTCAGTTATATTCCTGTTCGTCACCATCACAGAGCTGTTAACTCCTTTCATTCTTTCCTCTGGGTATTGTATGTATTCGCTTGCTTTTTCCTTGCTTTGTCTGAGCCTTTAGCATTTTCTTTCAGAGGAATCTCTCTAGCACATAGGGTGTGTTATGCTGTGCCATTTGACAGCTCTCGGAAGGCGGCTGGGGACCTCTAGGCTGTCTCCTGCCCCCTTGTTTATGGTAGGTCCACCGAGTCAGCAGGATGGTCCTCTGTGTGAAAAGAATCTGGGGCTTGTTTTGATGGTTCTTGCTGACATTAGGGGTGCTGGATTCTGGGGGGAAACATTACACGTGAGTCCATCCCTCTTCATAAACACCAGCAATGGCATGCCTTTTGTAAAGCATCACCAGGAAAAACGAAGTCTTGCTTCTCAGTCAGAAGTTATCCCTATAATAAATACCCAAAGCTAAACTCTGTGGAGAAATAACGTCCTTTTGCAGTAGAATAGCAGAACAGATCTCCTTCCAGCAGTAAAATGAGCATCGGGGGATTGAATGTGCAGTCTGACTTAAAGGGCAGGATTTAGTTTGCCTCAATAGATCTATCTCCTCGTGGTTATAGGTTTGCTCTGTTTGTCTCAGAAGACTTCTTCCTCAAACTCTTCTGCGTTCATTGCCTCTTAAAAAGCACCCGTAACATTTCCTCTCTTTGAGATGAAATACTAATTTCCAGCCAATATATTATGTATTAGCAATGCATCCAGGCAACAAACCTTGCTTAAAACCGCATGTTCTGGGAGGAAGGTGGGAAGCGCAATTCAAAGACTTAATGTCGTTGCAGAGACAGCTCAGCAGAACATGTTGCATGTGGGAAGTGCCCCTGTGGATCCAGAGAAGGTTCATCTTGCCATCTCGGAGGAGTTTCTAAATCCATTGATTTTATGCAGATCTTTGAGGTGGATCCTTCTGCCTTCAGCACCCTGGGTTGCTGTCATCTACAGGAAAGAAGGCACCTTGGTCCTGTGAGATGCAAAGCCAGTGTTTTGTCGCAGGCATGCTGGATGGTTATGGCCGTCTCACACCAAGGAAGGTGGTGTCAGCTTTTCCCCTGCTTTTCTAAAGCCCATACCCTTGACGTGAATATACTGCACAGAAGACATTCTTTGTCTGGTCCATGGCCACATGTATCTCAGTTTGTAGGAGCAAGTGTTTAACTGATTTTTTGAAACAGAATTCTTCTCTGATAGTTTGTATGAACCTTACCCTGGAAACTTTGAAATTAGAAGGGGTCAAACGCTGAAGCAGGGGAAGGGTGGCCACCACTTACAAGGGAAATTTTTTTTTTTTTACTGGCACTATTTTATGTGCTGATTAGTTGACTTTAAGCAAGTTAAACAGGCAAAAGCTCACTTTTGCGCAGTATCTGGTGCAAGAGTTATAATCGGGCTGTACATGCCACTGAGGGCTGTGCCTTCGTGTTAGTGAGTGAGGCTCTTGTTCTAGTCTCAAAGGCAACGGCTTGCTTGATTTCATCCTTTCTCTAACTGAAGATCCAGAATGATAAATGGGAAACTGTCATGGCCAGTGTCCTGTACCTCTCTGCCTTATGTAAAATGCAGGCAGCAGACAGTGAAATTGAATCGCTGTCACGTGTGACTAAAGAAAAAGGCTTTTTGTTTCTTCCACGATTTATTTTTCAGCAAGTGTTGCAATTTATTTTTGTAAGCTGAATGTGTAGGTAATGCAATTCCTTGGGAAGCTGAGGAAGTTAAATGTATGAATTTGTGGATGATTTTTTTCTTGGGCAGGGTAGGTGGGACCTCAGAGTTTAAACATAACTCCCGAGCTTACTGATCTAGTTTACTCCCACTTTTTTCCCCATCTTGAAACAACCCTTTGCTACAGTTAAAACACCGTCTTTGATCTTGCTGTGTAGTATTGACGAATTATCTTAAAAAAATGAACTTGGAGCTTTCAGAACAAATCAGGAGTGACACCATATCAGCACCAGCAGTGGCAACCTCTTCCTCTAGAGAGGCCTCCTCGTGGCCGCGCAGTAATGCTGCTTGGAGTAAGGCTGATGACACTGAAAAGTGCCAGATTGGAAAGGCTGAAGTATTAACCTTTCTAGTACTATTTGTGAAAGCAGTGCAGTGTAGTAATACATTGAGCTTTCCTTGATAGGCAGTTTAAGTCGTGTTTACTCTGGCTGACAGTCTCTCAGCTGATTCCTGTGGACTCTTTCTTTTCCAGGCCCATCATGAGCATAAATGCATTAAGCGCAGCGCTGCCCTTCAGAGTGCTGGTATGAAAGCGGTGCCTGTTGGTACACCATGGTACATTCTGGCAGGGTCATCTTCTGTGCGGGAGCATCAAAGCTGCCTTTGCGTTAATAATAAAGATTTAGTTGCTTGTTACTTCTGATAGCCCAGCGAAACTAAAACTGTGAAGGAAGAGTGGTCTTTCATTCCTGTTTTTTTGGATTTGGTTTGGTTTTGGGGTTTTGTTTGTTTTTACTATTAATCTCTTGAAGGACTTGCATAAGTGCTACTAGGAGCATCTGCTGAACAAGCTATTGCTACCAATAGAAGTAAAACTCTGCGGATGTCGGGTGCTATGTTGAATTTCTGTGGTCAGTAGTTAGATGTGCTCATTCAAAAAACCAACAAATAGTGATTCTTAAAATGTGTTATTGAAATATCTTTTTAACTGAGTTTTTAACTTTGTTTTCAAGAGAACGTCGGCTGTTTTGGAGCACAATTGCATTGATAGGCCTGGGATATAGAAGCACAGGGAAATGAAGGCTGAAATAGGAGCAGTTTCTGCTCATCAGTATTGAGTGTAACTGTGGAGATGTCAGGACTGGAATATCCTGCAGCGCTGCGATTCAATGGATTGAGTTGTTAGAGTGTGCAGCCAGGCAGGGTATTGGCAGCACACATCTGCATAGCTTCCACCTCCTCTCACAGTGACTTCTGTCTCATTGACTGTTGCAGAGTTTAAAAGTAGGGGCTGAGCTGGACAGCACAGGTAATGACTAATAATAGGAAGATGTTTCCCTACAGTCTCAAAATCATAACTTACATTAATGGCTGGCATGATATTTCTTCTATGTCAAGCTAAAACAGTTAAGAGACTCAATTGCACATGGAATATCAAAATGCATTTGTCACTGTGCTCCGAGTTCTTGATATTTATATTCAGATCTAAGTAAACATTATGTGTCTTCCATAGTTTCGAAATGTCTAATGCCGAATTGCATCTTACGTTATTTTACAGCCCACGCTGTGAGAACAGCTAAAACGGAGCCTAAGCATTTACATTCTGAAGCCAGAGGTTGAAAATTAGTTAAAAAAAATTGAGTGTTCTGGAGTTTGGGTTTTGGGTTTTTTGGTTTTGTGGGTTCTTTTTGTTGAGGGGAATTTAGAACAAGGCCTCATAAAGAGGCAAGGATACAGGATTTTGGCACTTTAGATTTATCTGTTTGTACGTGCTGACTGAAAGCAGCACATTCAAACCAGAGCAGCAAAGCGCTGTCAGATGTGCTGGGGATGAGCAGGGAATGTTTTTTTTTTTTTCAGAGGTTCCACAGGACAGAAGGAAGAAGGGAATGTCTGTTAGAAACTTTGAAAGCAAGCGGCTGAAATATGTTCCAAGAGTATTTTGGAGCAGAAGTGCCAGTTTAAATATTTATGCAGTGTTTTATTGCACTGATTCAAATATTGAATAGTGCCTGACCCTTGAATTTTTGGATCCTTGCCTGACTGGCACCCCATGATGGGTATATTTACTTAGAAAACAGCCTTCTGCGGCAGCTGTTTTTCAGCACAGGAAACTAGGAAAGCTGGATTTTGGTCCAATTCTTGTCTTGATTTTCATGCTTGACTTTGAGTTCAAGAAATACCTTCTCATGCATCAATTTTTTCACCTGAGAAATGAAAGTTGCATTTACCACTGGCTCTCATGAGGTTGTGAGGTTCTGTAGTGGAAGCTTAAAATGATGTTTTCCTTTTTACAGTTTCCTCCAACCTCCTCATTGTTCACGGTCCTAATCAGTATCCAGCAGCATTTCACTGACCTCTACCTTCCCTCTCTTGGATACCAGACCTTGTGAAAAAAATACGGTGGTTTGGGGTTTGGCGGTGCTGAGAAGCACAGCTCCTGGCCGCCCCTGTGGTGCAGTGCCCGTCAGCAGAGCTCCTTTCCCCACCCGAAACCAGAAACTGAAGCCGTGCTGCAAACACCGTCCACTACCAGCTCTGCTGAAACCACCCTTTTTATTGTGAAGACACCTCTGGTGGCTGTCACCGGTCTGGGCTAGAGATCTTCAGCTTCCCTGAGCTGCAAGTATGCTAAAACTGCTGCCCTGAGCTGCAGTTGTGGCCACGCAAAACCCCTTTGATTAAACCGGCAGTTGATTAGAGTCATAGGCTAAAACCTGAGTCAATACAGCTACTGCCTGCTACCCAATATAATCATATTATGCAGCAGTCTTTCGTCATGTGGCGACTTGAGATGGATTATTTAGGATGTGCCTGACTGTAGAAAGAGTGAGGAAGCAGTAGCAAAACCCAACGATCGGGGGTCTGGTCCAGCCGATAGCTGGACATTTACCCAGCTGCCAAGCGTGGATCACGCACATGTGAGCTGCTCTGTGCTCTATGAGGACTTGTACATTCCCGTTCTTTGGCTGCTGGGCTCGCAGCCTTTGGCAGAGCTCAACCTCAAGGTGAAGATGCACCAGCTTCAAAATGGGAGCAAAAAGTCTTTCCAGATTCCCAGCCTTACTGCACGCTTGTTTATAACTGAAACCCCAGGGATGCAAGATGGTTTTAGCAAATAAACGTAAGGGATCTGTGGAGGGATTGCTGAAACAATCATTCTCTGTTTCCCTCTGTGTATTTGCAGACTCGGAGAAGAAAATGGAGAATTCGGTTGGCTTGTTTACCCAAGCTATTACGCTGGCTTAACCGTTCCATGATGAAGTTCCATTTCAGTACTGAGCTTACTAGACTGTGGAGATAAAAATGATCGATTTGATTGTTTTTGTCCTCCTGTTTTTACATTCAGGTTTCACAGGATTGGATCAATGGCTGCCACCCCTTTTTCTGGAAAAACAGGCTTACCCTGAAACCTTCCGTGGACATACAGCGCTGCTCCAAGCGTCTATAAACCGTGGGTTTTTTCCACTGTTCGGAAATAGAGCACTGGCTCAGCATTATGGCCATGGCTTAGAACGGGAAGCCAGAGTTAACTAAATTTTAAAGGATTTGTTCTATTGCAGAGCAACGCTGCCTGATGCTCGCACTTTCCAGAGGGTGCCCAAGTCTCATCCTCTGCAGAGCTTGCCTTTGGCTTCATTTGATCAAAGTGATAGAATGCCTTGACAGGGGACATACAGGACTGATGCTGTGCAGGCAATTAAAATCTATGAATTGGATTAAAACCCAAATGTTAGTATACTTTGATGCAATTCTTTTTTGTTTTCTTTTGACTGAGATGCTTTTTGGAGATAAAGTTGGAACCAGGCTCCTAATTGCAGTTGCTTGGGGCTTAGCTGTTAGAGGTTTCTTTATTTTGCTGCTCTTACCTATTGACCTGCTCGATTAATTTTTGTGTCTGAACTTCTGTCCTTTTTATTCCTGACTTTTCTGCCCTGTCAGTACACAGCTGAAAAAAACCTGTGCAGTCCAGAGGACCAATTAGGTCTAGACTTTAAGAAAAATGTTTGGTGGCTGTGAAATAATACATACTTCATTTCTTGCTTCAAGATTCTCTTTATTTTTTTTATTTGTAGCTGAGCTTGACAAAGAAGGATGAGGCCCAAGGCAGTTATAAAGGGCGCATTGAATTTTTACTGTAATACTGAAGTATTGATTGTTGACTTATTGGTAGGCTTAATGCGCAACCATTTCCTTAGTTAGTGTTTGAATGCCCATTAAAACGTGGGCTTGGTGCCAGAATGTTGAAATCCTGCATTTTATAATACAATTTGGCTATCCAAAAGTACTAATGTGGTTTGGATTTAAAAAAAAAAAAAGAAAAGATAGGCAAGTCTTGAGTTTCCTTGGGTTTTTTGTCCGTGTTAACCTTTACATACTGAAATGAACCTCTGAAGCAGGAGACGCTGAAAAGAAGACAGGAGGCAGCAGGCAGGAATCCTGATCATCTGAGGTTTGTGCCTCTTAACATTTTCCACCTTTTTATCTTTGAGATGCCCAGTGCTTGCTGAGCAGGATGGTCGTTCAGGGCGGCAGAGTAATATTACTGACTCGTACATTTATTAGTTTAAAACAGTTGTTGCTTTTTCTAAAGAAAAGTTGTGCTTATATTGCTTCACAAGCGTGTTGCACGTTGGTAGCACTGCCCATAAAAACCTGCCCGTTTTCATCTTGTAATTCTCCTCAGATGTGAGGTAGGGTGTGCTCACTCCCCAGCAGCACCATCCGTGAGCTGCGCTTCCCTGGGTTGTTCAATGGTGCGTGTTCCACTTGGTCCCTCCGCTCCAGTCTCTGGGCCGTGTCGCCAACTGGATGGCTTTCTGGCTCGTAGAAAAGACTGTGTCAGGTTTTGAAGAGACGGGTATGGAAGGCCTGATGCTATTGCTCTCGTACAGGAGCGATGTTTGTGCAAAGCAGCTGTCCTGATTGCAGTGGTGGCTCTTTTTGTATCGGGGTGGAAGTTTTAATTGCTATGAATCATTTGCTGCTGCAGTTGCCCAGCAGTTGCCCCACACCTTTCCAACTGCTCACAGCAACAGGTGCCCAGCGCTCCTTCAGGTACATCTCAAGTTTTTTGTCTGCCGTTTCTCCGTCCTCTTCTCTTTCCCCTTTATAAAAACACTTTCACAAAACAAAGAGGATTCAGCTTGCTTTGTTCTACGCACATCTCTGCATTTGGGTGGTGCCATGAATGCACTTTTGGTGGTAATGGACATTTCGGTGCTCTGGTTCTATCAGGTAGCATTGCTGCTTGTTCCAACCTGCCACGAAGAACAATAATTACACAAAGCCTAAATACTTCATTAAAGCTAGAAACCGGAAATTAAGGGAGACTGAAACAGCTTTCTGTTCTACCAAACAGGAGGGGAAACACTTGACAAAAGTTGAAGATCAGGAGTTTGCCTTCTGGCTACTGGCTGGAGTGTTATTTAATCTTTCTCACTCAGACTTGTAGCCAAGACTTGCTGCTGTCCCGTTCCTGTCATTTCAGCTCTCCATTAGATAATAAGATTTTGTAAGGTAAGGTTATTGCCTGTTAGCCTACGTTTTTAAAAGAAATTAATATGATACTTTTGCCAAAAAAATAGATGGTTTTCTCTCACTGGGAAGTAGTAGCAGTTCTCCATCTCTGAAGCAAGTACCAGTGCGAGTGGTACAATTACCCAAATGAAGCTTGTGTTGGTAGTTGTGTTAAAATTGACTTTTTCTGCCATGCAATATTTTGGGGTTAGTGTTTGTTTCCCCACCCCTCTGACCTTCTCCATTCCCCTCTTTCAGCAGTCTGCCAAATGTCATCATTCTCTGCTAAGGCAGCCATCGTCATTGCTTCATCTGTCTTTCCAAAAGCCACAAAGATGCCAGAGAAAAACTTCCAGAGAATTTTTTTTTTCCCCTATGCTGTTCATATCCATTCAACTGCTGTGGTTGGTCTGTGGAATTTTATGGTGACTTTTAAATATTTTGAGTTTGGGTGACAGATGATGAAGCCATTTGGAAACGAGTCTCTTCTCTTTCGTACTAAGTGAGAATGAGACAGCCTAACGAGCTACTTCAGATTTTCAGCTCATTTTTGTGGAGAGTACAACGCAATTTCTGAGGACTCGTGTTGACTTTCCATGGACTCTTGTAGAGCATGGTCTCTGCTTACCTGACTTAATCAGAGTTTAGCTTTAAAAGGTAGAAAAGAGAGGACGTTACCGTCTAGCGATTTAATTTACACTGTGGCAACAACTATTTATAGGCTTTAAATAATTGCAATGCCAATTTAAGTTGCCCTGTTCCACTTCTTTAGATACTAGCAATTGCACAAGATGATAAACTCCCTCTCTACAGGAGGGTGAATTAATAGGTGTCCCAGTAGGCCTGGAAGGGGCAGGATTTGATTGCATTCCTCAAACGCTTAACACCTAAGGCTCTCAAATTAGATAGCAAAGAGAATCTGTTGAAAGAACATGTGGACTTTCAAGAAAGGCCCTTACTGATAATGGAGGACCCTAGGGAAAGCGTATTAAACTTCAGCTGAAAGATCTCGGTTGGAGCAAATATTATTAAAGTTTTCTTTAAACAGGGAAATCAAGCATTCTTTATCCGTGCTTCCAGCATGTCCCTACTTTGAATAAATATACACAGTAATTAATGTTGCAAGACTGTAGTTCAGTAGTGAATAATAGGTCACATCATAATTGATTAGCAACTAATATTTTTATGTAAAAAGATGCATTGGTGTGGTTTATCAACGCCATGCTACTGGAACTGCTGGTCCACAAGGAAGTGCTTGCTTAGTGAGTAGTATACGGAGAGTGGCTTGACCCAAACTCTGAGTAAATACATCTGTAGCCTTTGAAATTGTGCCCAATAATAGTGAGAAGGCAATTCCTCCACCAGGGGTGTCTATTATACAGCACACTGCTGTAGTAGAGCTAAAATTCCCTGTGAAGGCGGATGGGAAACACTTCAGTTTTGCTTGATGACCAAAGTTAAGGCAGCAGCATTACTGTGTGTACCTCCTGAGTGCTAAACACTGTGTGTCTACTGCTTTTCATTAGGGAAATGTATGGTTTAGAATCCTGTCTGCCCTCTTTAGGCACCTTCTGGAAGGATCTTCTGCAGTAAGGCATCTCATAACGTACATGTCTGAGCCTGCAGCGTTGCAAGATCTCCAGTGGTAACTGGAGCCTCCTCTGATCAGTGCTGGGGAAAAAGATAAATGATGTTTGGTGGGTCTATTTTCCGTGAGCATGTAAGTTTTATATGATGTTAATGAATCGTCAAAGTAATTTTACACGAAAATTCATTTGACAAAATAATGCCTTCAGCCCTGCAATGTGATCTTTATGCTTGCTTATAGATGCTAAGTGGGTATCTTTAAGCATATTAGCTGATCACATGTATCCAGCAACAAACAGGGGAGCACACTGAGGACAAGAGTCATTACAGAAAGAAATCACTTCCCATTTTGAGCAGACGGAGCAGTGCAGCCTTTGTGCCTCTGCAGTGACTGTGGGGACAGGCGCTTGATCTCTGGGTACCCACCGGAGCCCTGGCCGTTCCTGCAGGGCCGGGACAGAAAGTAGGGTCTGTGTCACTTCCTGCAGTGAACTTGCAATACGGGCACTTGTGTAGCGGAAGCTGAAGGAATATTAATAACACGTTTTTGTTTAAACTACTAATCAGGCTTTAGATCCTTTAGTCTTGGCCATTACTGATCTAGTTCATGTTTGAACTAGTGACCTCTATTTGAAAGTCACTTTGTCCTTTTAATAGTTTTCTGAGTCAGCCTCTGTCCCTTCCTGAGAGTCTCTTTATCTATACACTTGAAAAGGTTGTTCTTTTTTTGTGAAAGACTAATCCTCATTTTGTATGGCTACACACATTGCATTAAATGAAAGCTATGTGTATTCCCCTCACTCGCCTTGAATGAGTCCTTGCTGCTCTTCTAATGTAACAGTTTGGAACTCGGTTTTTGGTGGGCTTATATTACATTCAGTTTGGGAGGCTTTGGATGGACAAACAGGGAGAGGGTGGTGGTGAGGGTCTCCCCCCCTGCAGCCTGTTGCTTCCAAATCTTTACCAAGTTTATGTTCTTGAGTTTGACCTTTCTTCTTTGCGTTTGACCTTTCTCCTTTGTGTCTACTAGAAGTGTCTGTCTAATCACAGCTAGCTGACCTTAAGACGTGTGGTGTTGTGTGCTCGTCATCTTGATTGAGCTCTTAGGTTTGATCCCTCCCAGTTCTTTTCCTTCTAGCCCTTCCCATTCTCTATTTGTTTCAACACTCACAACTCTCTTTACAAAGAATTACGGGGTGATAACTCAGAAGCAAGGTGATGTAAGTACTTTTCAACATTAAAAAGCACGGAGATGTCCAGATGGAGGATCATTGGGAAAGGTGAAAGGCATGTGAGCACCAAGGAAACAAAATCACTGATTTCAGTCTTCTAGTTTCGATGCTCCGGGTGAAACCTCTGTAGCTTTAAGATGTGGTGTGTTTTGGGAGGGATTTAAGGGCAGGATAAGCTGCTCATGGCTCTGACTTCCTTTTCAGTCAAACCCAAGAAATGAATGCTTTTATTTCCTCTGCTGGAAGCTGTATCCTCAGTATTGTCTAGTGTAAGATGACAAGGGAAGGAGAGTCAGGCAGAGATATGAAGTGATAAAACTCCAAATGATTTGATTTGGTCTGCAAAGGACAGATTTTTGTTTGTCTTCCAATTCTGTCAATCCTGCATAGAAATGTTACTGGTAGGAGACTTGGTGCTAACCCACCTTTTAATATGTGCAGCTTCTTAATCATTATGGTGATGATGATAATATGAAGCCGTTAACGGAGCAGGCATGGCCAGCGCATGCTGTGTGTGAGGAGGCTGAGCCAGGGCTGGAGGAATCTCCCTCCCCAGTTGTTGGCTGTGCCATGATCCCCTTGAACATAGTGTTTCCACTCCCCCAGGAAAGGGAGAAGAGAACAAACAACATGTGACAGATGTTAGTCATGTCACTTAATGCAGGACTGGAAGGCACTCGGATATTAATGTAATGAGAACAGTATAAAGACCTGAATAGAGTAGACCTGACTTCTAATTAAGCCTGCCGAGATGCCAACACTGATTTCAGTTGTACTTTCACTATGAAAAATACAAGGATGGTTTGACGAAGCAGGCGTGCACTGCTGGGCTTGATTTTTAACCATGGTCCTTGTGGGTGTTCATTTCCCACGCAGGCCAGTAGTTCTAATGCCACTATCTTCAGAACTGGCAGCTGTAATTAAACAGAGAAGGGCTATGAAGCTGATGAGGGGTCTGGA
>VXBO01007137.1:0-36621 GCA_013400135.1 Rhinoptilus africanus
ACATCATAATTATCCTGCTGTATAATGGCTTTCAACTCCTCCTGTTTGTTGCCCATGCTACGTGCATTAGTGTATAAGCACTTCAGCTGGGCTATTGGTCCTTTCTCCTGTTTAGTGGAGGGAGCCAAAATTCTGCCACCCCCAGACTTATTCTTAAGGAGCCAGGTTACACTTCCTATCTTTTCCAAGTCTAGTGCCAGCATGCCGCTTTCAGGCTTTTTGCTATCAAGCTGGGATCTATCCCTATCCCCCTTTGAACCTAGTTTATTTTGGTTTGGTTTTGCATTGTGTGCAGTTCCCTCAAGTCAGACTAAAATGAAAAAAATATAGAGGAATAAAAAAACCGGAGTGTTACTCCATTTGTTTGTATCATTTCTATTTTCTCTACTATTTATAACATATGTAGGCCTTTGTGATTGTTTGCATGAGGTGGTTTCAAGTTGCATTTACTGTTTCAGTTTATACATCATGGGTCTGACTCAAAGCAATGAGGATTTTTATATCTTGTTTTGAGTGGACACCTGCTGAGGCAGTGGCACTTCATCTTTCTGTTTACTGCAGCATTTACAACCCTGCTTCCTCTCCTTCCCCTATTCCTGTGACAGTAGATACATTCCAGAAAGGAGAAATGATTGTAGTTTGAGCCCTAGGTTCAGTCAACAAAACCTTTTTATACTCTTCTTCTATCATAAAAAAAAATTGTCTTATGTCTATCTCTGCCCTGTTTCTTCACATCTTCCTTGTCACCACAAAAAATTGCTGCTTTACACAAAGATACGTTGTGGAGGCCCAGAGGAATTAGTTCTTTATTGTGGCATTCGTCCACACTTCTGCTTTGGTGCCACTATCTGCGGAACTTGTTATAGAGTTCTGTGTTGATCTGAAATGCTGACTGGAATTTTTCTCATTCTCAGGGCCTTCTCTCCCTCATTTCATGTCAGTAACTGTTGGAGGAGGAATCCCAGATTTCTCAGAAATGAAGACACAAGTGAGGAATAATTTTCACACAAAGACATGGCTTGAAGTTTTTATGCATTTCAACTATGCAGAACTGCATGGGTGGAAAACATGTAAAGTTAATTACAGAGATTAAAAATATATTTCTGAATTTATGAAGGTAAAACTCTTAACGGGAAAAGAAGAAAAAGGAAAACCAGTTTCAACATAGTGGAAATACTGAGATTTTGAAAATGATGTGGCTTGAATTGACAGGATGGGCAGAAATGGTGTTTCTACTCTTCACTACTCTTTGCTATATTTTTACCTTCCTCCATAAAAGGGATGGAAAAACTGGAAAGACAGCAACAGAGCAGAAATGGTGTCTGTCTTAAGCAGCAAGAGCTCTACAGTCACCATAAAATGCTTTATAAAATGACCCACCATTGATGCAATGAGCACACTGTCAGATAAAAAGGCGATGTTATTTTTCACAAAGTAATAAATTGCTCTTCATTGCATCATATTAACTTACTGCATCTTTTACATGGGACATTTCCAGGGCCATTGAAGTTTTTTTCTGTTCTTGGAAAGCAAACACCACTGCCCACACCAGCGCGTCCTCTACAATAGGGTAAAACCTGAAACTTCAGGGATTTCAGTATGAGCTACCGCAGAGGGCTCTGCTGGGGGATGGCAGTGGGGGAGCTAGGGCACAGGGCAGTAGCAGCAGCTCTGGCTGGAGGCAGCGTTGTCCCTGCCACTGGTGAGCTGCCCTCCCGGGCACACATTGCTGCTGCTTGAAGGAGGCAAGAGCTCCCAAGCCTGTTAGTGTCATTTTCATGCTGTTATTTTATTAATGACCCCTCTAAATTTGAGCTCCATTGCTGCTGCCTGGTGCAAGGGTTGCTTTCAGCCTGCAGGAGGTGAACGGGGTCCTCTTTTTGTCTTGTGAATTAATCTCATTGTTCCATTGCCTGAATAATTCAGAACAACTGACCTTGGTTTTAAATCTGTGTAAATAGCATCACTATGCAGCCAAAACAGACGAAGGAGAAAAAAACAACAACCAGTAGGTGAGATTGATGGTCAGACAAGTCTTAAAAAATAAGCATCTGGTGTCTTAAAATGACATGCTGCCTTATGCTGACCACCGTGGTGTAGGAAGCTGCTCTCGCGTGTGGAGGCTCCTGCTTTGCATCCAGCACCTGGCATGGGTGGGAGGCACTGGTGCCGGCAGCACTGCCACCCCACAGCTTTCTCAGGCTCTTCCACCAAAAACTGGAACTGCCCAGGAAGGTTGGAAATGTTTGCCCAGCTCCGAGGTTGCACAGCATCTCCACAGAACTTAAAGAGGCTGCTCTGTCAGAGGGTACAGGCCAAATAAACCCACAAGAAGCAGCTCAGGACGCTGGGGGATAAACAACAGTTTTCCTACCTGGGTAAGCTGGTGAGAAGCCCTGATAGTTGGAGGCTCACTTCAAGATGAGGGAGTCAACATTTGTTCTTCCCAGACGGTGGTAAGAGCATTGTGCTAATCAGAGATATTTCGGTACAAATTCTAGGTAAGAGGAGGAAGATAGTACAGGGAGAAATCTGGGTAGCCACAGCACTCTGTGGTGCAGCAGCGTAAGACTGGCTCCTGCTCTCGTCTCTCTGCTGTGGCCAAGGCGTTTTTATCTTCAGTGATTTCCACAAAAGGTTCAGGGGCCATGTTTCTTGAAAATGGGAGGCTATTTCTTTGTAGGCAGGAACATGAGGAAAAGGGAAGAGACCTGGGAAAGGGTAGGAGTAGCGGTATGTCCCTGCACCCAGATTATTTTGGCATCTGGGATTGTTGCACAGAAAGCATGTGCTAGGAGCAGCTGGAAATTAATTCAGATACTCATGCAAAGTGTGTATGCTCCTGTTATTAGAGTTGAAATTTACAGTGCTGGCATGCTTGGAGGCATTTTGCAACTTGCTCCATTTCTGAACTGGTATTTCCAGAAATTACGCTGCTAGCCAGCAGTGTGGTGTCTCTCCCAGCAATGCTTTTAAGAGTAATGCAAAAACCATCACAGCCTAGTGGCATTGCAGAGTACTACTTGGCAACCTGCAGCATCAAATTTGAGCTCTCAGTCTATTGTTATCAGTGACCAATATCCAAAAATAAACACGACTAAGCATTGCTACTCACAGTGCATCCCATTCAACAGTACTTGCAGCTCCAGCCTCCAAATGTAATATTTGGGAGGACACTGGTTCATTTTCTTCAGACAGGAAAAACATATTTCCTAACATTTTTTAGGCCAGCTTGTCTGCCCTGAATAGATTTCCAGAAAAGCTGCATCATAACATTTCGTCCTGGACCCAAAGCAAAAGCTATACACTCGTAATGTTTCCTCTCTTGGAAGGAAACGCTCTAGAACAGGGACAGGTGCAATATGAACTGTATAGCAGAGTTTTGCTTCTACTTTCCTGAGAAATACCTACAATGGTGACACAGAGGGGAAAAAATAAATCACTCTTAAAAGCCATATGATATTTGTCTTTCAATATCAGCACGAAAAAAGTGGAAAACTACTTTCAAAAGTACATACACTGAAATGCTTCTGTTATTCCTAGCCCTCGTGCATGGGATATGCAGAAAAATCCCTCACAAGTGTATCATTTCAACACCATGAATAGCTAGATAACTGTCTTTCCTTGAAATTAATGCTAATATTAAAGTAGAACAAGGTAGAGTTTTTTACAAGTATTAGATTAAAAGGGAACAAGATTATTATTACATAATCAGATTAATTAGTGGATTTTATATCAAATGCCTCAGATACCAGTGAAAACACCTGGCTTCAGGGGCAGGGGCTTTTTCAGGTGACTTGCTGCTCTGATGAAATATGGACATTTTGTGCTCCGCTACTGCTGCTTGATGGAAGTATACAGATGACTCATTTCCTAAAGAGGTTTAAGGCCCTGGAGAAGCTTACTTGGGAAGCCTGGAATTCTGAGGAATTATTTTATTCTGTTTTCAGTAAAAGTACACCAGAACAGGAGTCTTTGAGTTACACAGTGAAAAGGGGGTTATATAATTGTGGCAAAACATAATGAAGGCCAATCTCCAATATTTCTTTCATAGGAATTCAAAATGGGTAAATCAGTGTCAGTAACTCTAGAAAAAAGTACTTTGATTTATTTGGTTTTTTGCTTTATAAAAGGGTGCCTATGCTTTTGTTGCTTTCTAAATAGCATGAAATATATACAGTTAAGTATGTGCAAATGATGTATGCTTTCTTCAATTTAGCAGCTATAGCATTTTAAGAAATTAAAGAATCGTCTTAGGTGCTGCAAGGGATAGAACACAGACAAAACAGAGATAAAGTTGTGGAGGAGAGGGAAGGGCCAAGATCATCACTTCACACTTTCTATAAACCCAACAACAATAATCAGTCTCTTTTTAAAAGAAAGATGTACCTGTAAAGATATTCCATTAGGCAAGATCATTTATATTTTAATGAAATAACAAAATGGCACATTAGCTTGGTTGTCCCTACTCAGGGGCCTCTGACAATATTCCATTGTGTGGTATGGGCACACCCATTACTTTGCACTCTCATATCATTGATAGCTTTTAAGCCACTTGATAACTGATCTGCTCTGCCATATTTTGTCTTAACTTGAAAGAGAAAATACTAAAAATACTAGGGAAGTTGTTCAAGAAATATGTGATTTATACTATGTTCTTTGTAGATTATTAGTCTGTATATAACCATTGTAGCAGCAGAAATAAAGAAAAAACATCCACTTTCCAGTAATTAATTTGATAGTTATATATAGGTATACTGCATATAGGATGTCATTCATCTAGGATATCCTTTGGTCTCTATACTCAAAGCTATAATCTCTTCCAATCTGTCAACCTATAGCAAGAGCCAATGCCTGGAAAGGACATTTAGAGAGAAAATTGGAGAGGAAATATCATTGGCAGTTCAATATATATCAATCACCCTTCCAAGTCAGGGCTATAATGTTACCCTTTAGTATAGTTTTAAGGGAAATGGTGCTAGTAGAGTGTCTGAGTAATATCCCCAAGTCTGTTCCAGTATCTTTCTACCGAGTAGAAGGCTGAAGATACATAAGGTATTCTCAAAGTCTGCTTCCTCTTGGAAGAAAATTGCCTTGGCATAAGATCTCTGCAAGACAGCTGCAGCCTGCTCCCTGGAGAATCCCTTCTAGGCTCCAGCACACCAAACGGAGAGTGGAGCCAAGGAAGAAGGCTGGAGGAACATGCTAAGAGCACAGCTTTTGCATTATCACAGTGCAGATGTTTGGAGTGGCACTATAGTCCGCTTGCACATGCAAATATGGCACAGGCTTTTGAACTGTCTAAATTACATTTCAGTTGTGAGACAAAGATAATCAGGTGGTCGTGAGAACAGTTCAGTGTTAGCTCTAGCTACTTCGCCCCCACTGCCTCCCCTGACTCCATGGGCTCCATGTAGAATCTGTGTGCTGTGAATTCATGGGCTCTCTTCACAACAGAAAGCTGGGCAGAGATCTCCAGGTTGAAGATGACTAAAAATGCTCAAGATACATGGTTGTGTTGCTGCTTTAAAGGTAATCATCTTTGCTGAAAAGCACCTGTGTTTAGTTTTGCATCACCTTTCTTCAAAGAAGCTGTGTTTGGGAACCTACATGGGTACGTCTCCATTCTTGTTGTGCTGCATGGTTGATATTAGCTGATTTGGGGGATTTTCTTTTGCTTTGGTTTTTGTTTGTTTGCTTTTTTTTTTTTTTAACCTATGAATTCTCTCAGTAGGGGTCTAATTCTAAGGCAGTATTCCCAATTCTCATGCTTAATATTCTGTGCCTTACACCTCTCACATCATGTGCTCTCCAGCATCAGGCATTGAATTGGACTTCTGCATCAGAGCATTGCGATCCTGAAAGTTACCACCAATTCAGTAGAGTTTGGAGTCCTTTTACAAATCAGAAGCAGTTCTTTGGCACATCCTTGAAAACTTTGTTCTCATCTGCTGAGGTAGACTTCCTTGTTCACCTAAAATGAGGCAAAAAAATGATTAATAATTAGCATGCATTGAGAAAAGCTTCAACTAATTGGAAGGAATCCAAAGAATGTCCAGTCATGATGCCATTTTAAAAATAATGTTTGTCACATATATTTGGACAGGGAAAAACAGGATCACTTTTTATGAATATGCTCATTCAAATGCATATTCAAAGTGGAGAAACTGGAACAATTTTTGTGCATCATTTCTGCAGGCATTTTGCATCACTTCCACTAAACTGAGCTGGAGACCAGGCAGATCTGTATTAGCTCACACTCAGGTACAAGTGGAAAGGGGAAGAAAAGCACAAATGTGCCTATTAGGAATGTGAAGGAATTGTTCATTCTAGTTGCTTACTATGAAATTATTTGTAAATTTGGTCATTCCATTGCCTACAGCTGACAATTGTGTACATCAAGAAGGTAAAGAGGGGAGAGCTGGGTTTAAGCTTCCTAAGAACAGTTTACTGTAAATTAGTTTTGAAGAACCCACTGAATGTGCATGAGGTTATTGAATAAAGAGGAAGCATGAAAGCAGCAATGGAAGTTACATTTTGGGTAGTTAAGAAGCTAAGAGACATTCTACAGTTTGGAACTTAAATGTCCAGTGGAAGTTGCTCTACAGAATTTTTATTTTATATTTTATTTACTCAAAGGAAGACATTAGTATTTGGCATGTGAATGCTATCTCTCTAACCAACTCATAATATAATTTTTTTTTTTTTTTGCTGTAAGCCTTATGGCAATCATATATATGATGGAAAAGACAGAAATGTCATCAACTAATTTACTCAATTTCAAAGAAAACATGGAAAGTTGGAGTGTTCAGCAGCGATAAAAGTAAGGATTGGAAAGCTTTACAACTTACTTGCTAAAAGTGGAAAAAAACCTGGAAAGGCTAGAAAAAGAAGTCTTTAGGATATCTGTTCTGGAACTAGAGCCTCTGTATAGAATAATCAGACCACATTAGATCCTGCTCTAAGGATCAGATTTTGTTGCAAACTTGTGTCTAAATTGAAAGTTGTCTTCATTCAGGCAAGTAGTTTGGTAGCAGAGGTAAATAATAACAGAGTTGCACTTCTTTTGATCTGAAGATGTTAATTTTTGACACTCAATAAAAAATAGTCCTGGGACTCCTGATTTTGTGACTACCCACTTGGGAATTGATTGTTGTCTTTTATCCTCTAACGAGAAGACCAAACCTTGACTCAGAGTAAAAACCAGAGAATAGAATAGAAAATCCAAGTGGAATCCAAACTTAAAAGAACCATCAAAAAGATAATGTTCATTTTGGTGGAAAAATTAGAAAGCAAGATTAAGTTTGTGGCTGAAAAAAGATCAAGTCTTCATATTCAAAGAAATTAAATATCCTTGGTCCTAAATATACCTGTGCATAGAATAGAATAGAATAGAATAGAATAGAATAGAATAGAATAGAATAGAATAGAATAGAATAGAATAGAATAGAATAGAATAGAATCGAATCTTTAGGCCTGAATGCTGGGTTTTTTCCCCCCAGAAAAAAATATTGCATGAAATCCAATGAATTCAATACAATTCTCAGAAACCTGCACTAAGCCAACCAGGAAGACTTGTGTTGCTCAAGTAAATCCCCAAGAACAAAATGTGTATAATTCTCAAACAACTGAGTGCCTGGCCAAGTTCTAATATGCATGACTGCTGAACATAGAGGGTTTATGTCACGAAAGCCAACAATACTATGTGAAAAGGAGTTCTATAATGTACCACATTATGCCTTTCTTCTGTGAAACTGTAAGTATAGTACTCCTGAAACTGAACATATTTTGGAAGTATGAGTCTTTTTCATTACTGGATGCAGAAGTTTAATTGTTTGGAAACCTGTCTACTCAACTCCAAAGACTACTAATAGCAGCATCAAGCTTTCTACAAGGAAAACCTTCTTTCCCTTTCCAAAACCCCATAATCCTTGGAAGCAGGGAGACAAGCCAGAAGTCAATAATCTGAAGGTGAAGAGATCCATAGAGAAAGATACAACTTTAATTTTTGTGTTCTCAGAGAAAGAAGTGGTCTGCTTAAAGATCTCATTAACCATTATTGTTGCTTGATAATGCTAAAATCTGTATGTGGGGTTCTAGCCTGAGTTATCCTAATAAAAGTTGACTAATCCTAGTCACTAAGAAATAAAACCTTAACACCAAGTATTAAATATTGTAAATTACTTATGATAGTTTTAGGAAAAGGAAAGGTTTTGTGCATTGATCCTTTTTATTGAGAAGTCACTATTTAAATCTTGCATCACTACAGCTGTATTTTAGCTTATTTTGAAGTCTTCTAGATGCAGAAAGGAGCAGTTTTGATGTAGAAGTAAGGTTCCCGACATAAAAAGAACTAGTTTACAGAAGAGACATAATACTGAAGTACATGGCTCTCAGGCAGAAAATGTTAATATTCATGGTCTTAGTTTGTATCTTTGAGCTTCAATGGAATTAATGATAAACTCATCAACTTAGTAACAGAGAGTTTATACCTTGTATCATTTCGGGAGAAACACCAGGAGAAAAATGTGACTTGAACACAACTCTTTCGCTGTTTCTCAGTTATCGGAACAACAGAGTAATTTATTCCAGCTCTCTTGTAAATTTAGCACGCTTTCCATCATAAATCTGGCCACATCTGTTGGCTGATGCAAGGGGACTCAGTGCCAACCTGAAAAAAAGTCAGCTTCTTTTACGCAGGTATATGAAGTGCATGGTTGGTTCTCTCCACTGCTGTGCCTGTAGCCGCAACCCAGAGGGGTCAGCAAAATGGACTGTATTTCCTGCTGCTTTTATGCATGAACATGTGGCTTGAAGACACAATTGAAACTTCACAATACCTTAATAGCAAAATATCCCGGTGTCTTTTCATGTCTTTAAATACTGTGATTTGGGAAACTACACTGTCATCTGTCTTCCTTAATTTAAAAGAGAAAACACATTTATAACTATAAAGTTATACTTGCAAAGAGGAAAGGTTCCTGTTCTATGTAGGAGACAGCTACAGTACTCATTCCTGTGCTTAAAGTGGGAGATGCATTATTCTCCAGGTTGTGACTGAATTTCAGTTCGTATCGTCAGTGATTTCAGCTTCTGAAGCATGATCTTTTCCAGGAGAAAACTTCATTTGCTGAATCAATTAGTAATGCTATATATCTACAGGTGCTTCTACCTGGAGTTGTGCAAAGCATTTGGCACTGTTCCACACAACAGCCTTGTTTTTAAATTGGAGAGACATGGATCTGATGGATATACCACCTGGTGGACAAGGAATTAGCTTGATCACTGCACTCAAAATGTTTCAGTCAACAGCTCAATGTCCAAGTGGTGACCAGCAATGAGTGGTGTCCCTCAAGGGTCAGTACTGGGACTGGTGGTGTTTAACATCCTTGATGACATGGACAGTGTGATTGAGTACATTCTCATTGAGTTTGCCAATTACACCAAGCTGTGTGGTGCGATCAACACACTGGAGGGAAGAGAAGCCATTCAGAGGGACCTGGACAGACTTGAGAGGTGGGCTGGTGTAAACCTCATGAAGTTCAGCAAGGCCAAGTGCAAGGTCCTACATATTATTTGGGGCAATCCCATGCACAAATANTTGTCCAGAGAGGTGGTAGATGCCCCATCCCTGGAAGTGTTCAAGGCCAGGCTGGATGGGTCTTTGAGCAACGTGTTCTAGTGGGAGGTGTCCCTGCCCATGGCAGGGGAGTTGGATCAAGATGATCTTTAAGGTCCCTTTCAACTCTAACCATTCTATGATTCTATCTACGTTGAATATTATCCAAATGGGCATCATTTTTATATATATTCCAATTGCTATATATATAGCAATCACATGGAGGCTATCACATTTAAAAGAAAAGATTCCTGCAATTTCTCTTAGATAAATAATGGATTAATTACAAATAATATATCTTTACTTCTCTAAATAATGAAGGAGCATCATGATGTTTCTCTGGGTTTTATGATCTACATGTGTACATACACCCGATCTTTAAAAGAGAATAATGATCTATCAGTTACCAAAGGAGTAATTTTAAAATTACATGCTGCATGCTGAAAGTATATTAGAATGAAGTTGTGAGGTGGCAAAGTCAAGGGTTTAAATTACAGGTGAAGTAGTTGCCTTTCCAGTTCTCATTTTGTTCTTTCTGTATGTACGTTATAGTATTGCCTCTAATTACATTATACTTGATTTCTGTTTCACTCAGTGTAGAGGATTGAGATTGCTCATTAAAAACCAATTTCCCAAGTGTGACCTGTACCTTATTTGCTGTGAACTTGTCAGATACTAACTAAAATAAGGAATTACTAAGGTATCTGTTGACCGCCAATGGAATGCAGAAATACTACCCAGACTTCCAGCAATTAACTAAACTGTTTAACATCCAAGCACCTAATTGCCTCAGAAGGTGCAGAGTTTTTTTCAAAGCATGGATCTGTGTTTTCAAAGTATAGCTTTCAGCAACACTAGGTTCAGCTGTGGCTTGCCTGCAGTTCTGCACAGTTGATATGCTCGTGCCCTAATTGGACACCTGGGATAAGATGACTACAGGATCATCCACAGATGCTAACCATTCAGTAACAGGGAGTCTTATATTATCTTTCAAGGCAGCCTTGTACTGCCTTAACTGACACCATCCTTTCTGGTTTTTATCCAGGAGATAGGTAATCTTATGCTTCATTCACTAGATGCCATACAGCTTCTGCCAGGGAGGGTGAAACAAGCGCAAAATAACAAATCACATTTACCTTGTGGGTTTCACAGAACATGAAATGCAAGAGTTCTCTGGGGGCAGAAGGAAAAATAAACCAAATGTGCCATGTTCATAAAAGTTTTTTATTGCAATATAGGAATGAAAGGTAGGCTAGCACCAGAAAAATAAATTATGAGATTTCTAGCCTCTTGAAGTTTGATTTTGAAACTGTAATAAGACAACCTTTGTAGGCCTCACTGGAAAAGAAAGGATTCTTGAGCAGATGTCTATTACAGGAACAGAATATAATATGAAACGTCACTGCCAACGTATTGTTTTATATACCAACAGAGATGCTTTTTGCATGGCTTTTTTTAAAGGCACAATACAACATGACATCATTGACCAGTCTTGATGCCTTGTCTTTAACTACATTTTAGATAAAGCTGATTTCTGCAGGCAATAACTAAAATAACAGTGACATTTCTGTCTAAGGCGGACAGCATATGCCATATAAGACACACATTTTCTCAAACAATGCAAATGTATGCAGCAGTATTTTTTACTATTTGTATTTTTCATGTTCATGAGAGCTTAGTTCTGCCAGCTGATAAATGTTGTCTCGTCCTTTTCTCTCAAACATTCCTGCTGAGCTCCTCTGGAATATGTAACTAGAGTCTCTGCTACACCATAAAGGTAGAGTCCTTCCGTGCAACTTCATACTCCTGGGGACATACTAGAGTTTCCTGAACAGCATAGGCACAATATCTTAAATAGATTTCTGAAGTGCACGTACTCATTCATGTGCAAGAATCACATAGGACGGGATTTTCTGCAACTTGCCAAGTTCATTGGGCAGAGAAAAGCAACAAGCCAAGGTGACTTGGAAGGATCTCTGGTCTTCAAGGCAGACTGGTCATTCTGTATTTCATAAGATGTACACAGCTATCCAGCCAAATCAGGCAGGTGCTGAAACATTTGCAATATCCATTTGGAGAGAGTGGGAACACAACTAGCTTCTGTACTTTGGTTTTATGTTCCATTTTAATACTCAACACATATCCAAGGCCTCTTTGTCAAAAATAGTAACTCTACCTATGAAAATCTGAACTCTCAGGAGCAGATTTGGTATGGAGCAAAAGGAAATTTGTTTTTAATTATTTGTTTTTTGTGATTAGGAGTAACAAAGGGCAAATGTAGTTTCATCCTGTACAGACTTAATATTTTCAAGTACCTCTGAAATGCACTGTCTTTTCTTTTCTTCTCTCTCTGTCTTTAGGACATTTTGTCCAGAATCTGGGTCTCGAATCAGAAAATAATCTAATCTCGAATCAGAACATTATGGGGCAGTGATGTTCTATAGTACAGCAGAGTAGAAGGCAATAGGAACAAGTGAAGAAACAAATCTCTTGTGGAAGAAGAGAACAGGTCATCCCAGAAAAAAAAATTGCATGAAAGCTTAGATATGAATATGTGTTTTGGTGTCATTGCAAGATTTAATCCAAAATCCCATTGAATTAGTGGAAAGCTCGTGCTTGTTTTTTGCAAAAGGAAGCACAGTGATTCTTTTAGATCAACTAATACAGCAAAGGGTTAATCATGAATCTGCAGGTTCCAGGGCTTTACTTAGTCTCAATTTGAAAGTAGTATGCCATGTGGCTTTTTTCCTGAAGCCACCTTTTCTGCTGAAATGGGACAGATATTAGGGAGGCTGAGGTGGAGGGGTAGAAAGAATTTCTATGCCTTCACAGAATCACAAGATCTTCTGCAGTAAACCATATGCTAGGTTTAAATTAAATTGTGCTGGGATAACGTGATTGCTTTTAAAACACATAAAAATTTACAGTATTACTAGATGAAGAAACATTAAATAAATGAGCTAATTACATGCCCACTTACCTCTGTGCTGAGCATGATACATCAAAATGAATTTATGTGTGCTTATTGTAGGCCAAATATAGCACTATGGAATACATTACAGAGTTAATTATTTTGAAGTCGATTTGATATTGCACCTTTTAAAATTCTATTCACAGTCCAAATTGTCTGGATTATAAATATGACAAAAGCAAGACATAATAATAAATAGGACAAAATTAGAATGTGTGTTTGGAAGTAATAGAGTTCAGGAGAAAAAACCAGTTAATATTATGCCTCCATTAACAGCTTCATGCATTGTCTGAAACTGGAAGTTAGCAGCCTCTTAACATTGAGATGCAAAAATGATATTGACGTAGAAAATTTGGAGTACTGCAGACAGTAACACACTGAGAATGTAAAACATAAAAATATGATCAGAAAATAACAGGTAGTTTGTGATTGCTGGCCTATGTGACATACTTGTACATACATTTTGAAATTACCAACTTCTGAATATGGTATATAATGAAATCACCAGTCATAAGATATCTCTAGGGTGCCTAGTTATCATTTGATCCCCTAGAAATCAGTCAGCATCACTGATTAATCCTAGCAGGGGCTCTGCCTCCCTCCCATGGACTTTGGTAATTTCTCAAGCTGGATTTCAAGTTTGAAAAGGTTTGAAAATAAGCCTAGCACCCAAACCTATATGAAATATCAGTTTCTGTATTACAATGACATAGTATTTCCTTGCATGGCTGCAGTACTCTTAACAGCACCCACATACGAAGAGTTCACTCGTTGCCCTTGGTAGTGAAGAGTATGTCGTGCTGAGACTCTAATTTCACTGATTCCTTGTTGATTTACAGAATTTTGATTTAAAGTTTAAAAAAAAATTCTTATCTGACTTAAATCCTGAAATAGATGGCTTGCTTTCTTCTGTTTGTTATAGAAATTATATTCGTCTGAAGTGCTTGAACTGAGTTACTAAGCATGATCATCTCACAATTTGTATCAAATACTATATTATGAAAAGCAGAGATATACTAAGTCCAGAGTTACACTGAGAAAACGTCCTTTAAGGAAACTTAAGATTTCCACTTGTCATTTTTTCCCATGATATGACATAGTACACTGAAATTCCTGTAATGTCCTGCCAGAAAGAGAACTTCTGTATTTCTGCAGTACTGTGGGCTTTCACTGCATGCTCTGTCTATCCCAGTGACAGATCATTTGGACCGTGTACTACACTTTGTTTTAAACCAACATAAAAATTAATGAAAAAGGTGGTAGCTTTTCATTTTCAGGAGGTTGGTGTAGTTTCTGGAATATCCCTGTAAGTAAACAAAGGTTTTATTTTGCAAAGCCCTGTGATACAGCTGTTTCTCATTTTCATCTTGCAGATGCTATCTTGCGTACAGGACAGCTTAGTTAAAAAGCTGTGTTGACTCATAAGACCAAGATGTACAATATTCAGTTTAGATTGAAAAGTGCATAACTCCTTTATCATCCACAAGGCAGAAAGCTTGATGTAAACCCATGTTTTACTGGCAGCAGAAGTCTGTAGGTTCAGAAGTTGTGTCAAATCTCCCTTTTTCCGTGAAGCATAGTCGACTGTAAAAGTCTAAAAAAATGTGCTTATTCATCTTATTATTATGGAAAGTCCTGGTGACTCACTACATTGGCGAGAGAAGATGGTTTAGTTTAGTTACTACTGTTTTTAACTGAGTTTTCTGTTAAGATGGAAACAAAACAGAAACAATATGAAAGATTCCCTGAGTGCGTGTGACCATGCCTGCTGTCTTTTAGTGGTCACATGCCTCGGAGCTAAGGAGCAGGGGAGCATTCTTCAGGTACACCACTGAACCAATCAGTTGTTAACAGTGAATAAGTGTGCGTAAGACAAGAAGAAGGGGAAAAAAAAGAAGAAGAAAAAAGAGGAAGTCTTAGTCTTCCCCCAGAGCCAGGACTTGGAGTGATGGAATTTCCCTAGTGGGGAAACAAAGACATAATGTCTAATTGCTAGGCCATAAAGGCTCAGAGGGAGAGCTCACAGTGGCCAGGAGTGCGGAAGAGCGCTGACCTCAAAGGTCAGAAAGATAGAGAGAAAAAGAAACTCAGAGTTTTGCACATTCAGAGTATGTGCAAAAAGTTCAAGTACCCAACCACAGCCAAAAGAAGGCTCGGGAGTATTGAGGCAAAGGAAGCAGAGAAGTAGATGTTAGCCTGTTTTTTATATATTTGTCTATCTGAATGCACACATACCAACAGAGATATTCTCCAAGTAACTAATGAAAGACAAAACTCATGAATCTGTTTTCCTTTTGTGTTAAACTAATAAGTACTCCTAGAAATACGGCGGCTAAAGATATCTGAGGACAGATTTGCTTAAGCTTCTGGGGAATGGCAGAACTAGCATGGGTAATGCAAATCGAGGACAGGGGATGCAATTCCAATGACTGTAACAAACAGGGAACTCATTCCCCTCAGTGTGTGCTACAGGAAAAGTAGGAGCTGAAACCTATTATTAAGAAAGCACTTGGCTGTTGTACTGGCTTCTATACATAACAAACTCACGTGTCCAGCCAGTGGGAACTCTACTGAGATTTTGAAAGAGAACAGCGTTTGTATTAGGAGATGAGAAAAGGAGTTATTCTCAGTAAAGACCTCACTGCAACTTATCTTTTTCTGTGGTACCAAACTTGCCTTTTCAGAAACTTGAGAGCTATTGATTCAAGCTAATAATCTCTAAATCAGTTGCCAGTTCCTTCTTGAGGAATGCAAGTGAGTTCTCAGGGAGTTGAAAACATCATGCTATCAGCATTTTCACTTCATATCACTTAATCCAGGTTTCTTTTCTCAATAAATGTCTGTTGTGCACATGACTAGAGTGCAGATTCTTTTTTTTTCCCTCTGAACACCCCGATATGTAGACTTCAGCATTTGAAGGAATAATGCAGGTTGTAACCTTAATTTTCAGTTTTTACAGGCTAGTATACAGTATAGCATGGAGAATAAAGCTGAGAGAATAAACCTGAGGTACTCAACAACGTTTTTGCCTCAGTCTTCACTGGCAAGCTCTCTCCCCACACCTCTTGAGTGGATGGACTGCAAGGCAGGGTCTGGGGGAGAAAAGTCTCTCCCACTGTAGGAGATCAGGTTAGTGACCACCTGAGGAACCTGAACATACACAAGTCTATGGATCCTGACGAGATGCACCCCGGAGTCCTGAGGGAATGGGCTGATGTAGTTGCCAAGCCACTCTCCATGATATTTGAAAAGTCATGGCAGTCAGGTGAAGTCCCTGGTGACTGGATAAAAGGAAATATTGCACCCATTTTTAAACAGGGTAGAAAGGAGGACCCTGGGAACTACCGCCCTTTCACCCTCACCTCTGTGCCTGGGAAGATCATGGAACAGATCCTCCTAGAATCTATGCTAAGGCACATAGACAGCAGGGAGGTTATTTGAGACAGCCAGCATGGCTTCACCAAGGGCAAGTCCTGCCTGACCAAACTACTGGTCTGTTATGGTGGAGTGACATCAGTGGGATGAGCTATGGATGTCATCTGTCTGGACCTCTGGAATACTTTTGGCACGGTCCCCCACAACAGCCTTCTCTCTAAATTGAAGAGATACAGATTTGTTGGGTGGACTGTTCAGTGGAAGAGGAACTGGTTGGATAGTTACATCCAGAGGGTAGTGGTCAAAGAGTCAATGTCTACATGGTGACAAGTGAAGTCCCCCAGGGGTCCATGATGGGACTAGTACTGTTCAAGATACTCATCAATGAAAGAGGCAGTGGGAAAGAGTACACCCTCCACAAGTTTGTGGACAACACCAAGCTGAGTGGTGCAGTTGACACACCTGAGGGATCGATGCCATCCAGAAGGACCTGGACAGGCTCACGAAGTGGACCTGTATGAGCCTCATGAGATCCAACAAGGGCAAGTGCAGGGTCCTGCACCTGGGTCAGGGCAACTCCTGGTACCAATACAGGCTGGGGGATGAAGGCATTGAGAGCAGCCCTAATGAGAAGGACTTGGGGATACTGGGGGGTGAAAAGCTGGATATGAGCTGACAATGTGCACTCGCAGCCCAGAAGGCCAATCGTATCCTGGGCCACATCAAAAGAAGTATGGCTAGCAGGTCGAGGGAGGTGATTCTGCCCCTCTGCTCTGCACTGGTGAGACCCCACCTGGAGTACTGCATCCAGCTCTGGAGTCCTCAGCACAGGAAAGACATGGACACGTTGGAGCAGGTCCAGAGGAGGGCCACAAAGATGATCAGAGGGCTATAGCACCTCTNAAGGGTGCCTACAGGAAAGATGGGGACAAGCTTTTTAGCAGGGCCTGTTGTGATAGGACAAGGGGTAATGTCTTTAAACTAAAAAAGGGAAGATTTAGTCCAGCTAGAAGGAAGAGATTTGTTATAATGAGGGTGGTAAAACACTCAAACAGGTTGCCCAGAGAGGTGGCAGGTGCGCCATCCCTGGAAACATTCAAGGTCAGGCTGGATGGGGTTCTGAGCAACCTGATCTAGTTGAAGATGTCCCTGCTCATTGCTGAAGAGGTTGGACTGGATGACCTTTAAAGGTTCCTTCCAACCCAAACTATTCCATGATTCTATAATTGTATGAATACCAAACCTCAGAGAAAGCAGAGGACTAAAAGTGTTCAGTAAAGCAACAATATGTCTTCCAGAAATGTTAACAAGAAGCCCTTGAGTTAGGAGGATGCACAAAGGTACTGGTGAAGTACAGAGTCAAAAAAATCATACCGCCTTTTAATGAAGAATTTATTACATTTTTTTTCAGAGTGCTTTATAAACACTAATTATGTCTTGCTCCTTAATTTTCCAGATGAATAAACAGAACTAGAAATAGATTAAGCAGCTTGCTAACTTCCCTGAGTGAGTCAGCCGCAAGCTTAGCAGCATGTCTTTTGAGTTTTGAATCTTTATTGATTATTACCCTGCTTAAAACTTTATTCTTTGTGGACAAGGTTGACTACCTACATCCACATGAAATGGGTCAAAGAAAAATTACATAAAGAGATTTATTGGAAAGGTACTGACCAGTTGAGATAAGAGTGCAAGCCTTCTTAACATGTTTGGTTTTTTTTTTTTTTTAATTTCCCCTTCACTCTCCTGAAGCAAAAATGATGTTGGATTCAACTTTATTGGAAAACTAGAGATCTCTTTGATATGTTTACATGTCATTAGTCATTGCATCTGGGAGGTAAGTTGCCCTTGGCTTTCTGCATCTGTCCCCAGTGTAAATTGATAAAGACAAATGTTTTCCCAATGCCAGGATTCCACAATCACACGGTCCAGCCCTCCACTCCTCTTACATTTCTCCCTTCCTTGCTATATCTTCAAAAGATCCTGTGTGTTAAAAGAGCCAAGTTAATTATTTTAAAGGTTCCAATAGTTTATTTTTCAGTAAGATTCTCAGACATATGAATCACCAGGAATAACCGTAATTCAGGAAAAATTTCTGGGAGTTGGATGTAACTGCTAACACTTGGTCAGAATCAATTATATGGGACCTGGAGGCAAAGGGGAAAGGAAAAGCAAAGATTTGCAGTGCCCTTTGAGCACACAGGGAAGCCAAGGAGGCATTTTAACTCAGTTTAGTGTCACAAATGAAAAAAGAAAAACCCAACAAAATAAGGTAAAAGTTTCTGCCCCTGATTTAATTAATCCCTTTGTATTAAAACAGAGTACTGACATGCACTTATGATGACCTCTGCTTTGAACAGTAAGAGCTTTGCTGAAAGGGGAAACAAGTTTGGTTATTTTGTTGCATTTTTGTCTTTCTATTCAATATTCCTCAAATATCTTCCAAATTAATGGGTGCACCCTCAAATGACCAGTGTCTTCCAAAGTTTCTTAAAAAGTGGCAGGCAGTTCATAAAACCGAGTTCATATCTCTTTTTCAAACTGAAGAAAAACTGAGCAGACAAAAATTACAAGGGAGCTGCGGTGATTTTCTCAGGCTTTTATAGTGGTACAAATTAAGCCTTCATATTAGTCATATAAACCCTATGCCTCTAATAGAAGTCCAAGCGACAAAGAGTAGTTTTAATATTGAGTACAACCAGCAAAACTAGAACACAAAATATCTGTGCCAGCAAAGTATGTTTCTACACAGAACAGAGTATTCACAGGATTTGTGGTAACAGTATATGGAATCAATTTATGCCTGGCAAGGAAAATAAAAGTATAACATTTCTTATGCGAAGTTTTTTCCACATTCACTCCAACAGTGTGTGTCATTAGTTACATCTGTGACAAAAACATCACTTAAAGAGAAACCTTGGCTGGCTTACCCTATTACTTCATCTCTAGGGTTTGCCCTGGTGCACTTTTCCAGTAACACGATATTTGGATAGGCTCTGTATTGTCTTATATAAAAGAAGTTACTCTAATAGCCATGTCCCTTTACTCTATGAAATATCTATAATTCTTTCATTTGGCTTAAAAAGTTATATCCAGTAATTTTATAATACTATAGAGGTTAGCCCATGTAAAGTCAGTCACACTTGTTTATATATCAGATTAATTAGCAACTTTTCTTGGTTTAGGCTGTGAACTGTGACTTGTCATTGTCTTTGTGGACTGAAGATTCTGTGCTGAGAGTTGTCATATGAAGTTTTATGGTAAATTATAAATTAATTTCTGGTGTGGCTATATACTTTCATTTATGATTTTTCAGTGAAAACTCAAGTTGCAACTGTGACTATAAATTGCAATGTGACTATAAAATTTTAACCGCTATAATATTATTTCATATTCTGGTCAAATCTTAAGGTTTTTTTTTTTTTAAAGTTATTTTCATGTATTCACAAAACACAAAATGATTTGTCCCTAACACCCCCCATTCCAATGTTATCTCCCAAAGACTCAGCAGCAGCCAGTGCCGTATGTCATTGAAATACATAACATACCTATGAGTTATTTGATGTTGTATTTAATTCAGTGAGGCGAAAATGCAAAATCAAATTTGAGAGAGGGACTAGATATCCAAGTATCTTGTACAGAAATTGATAGTTTCATGTTAGGCGTCACCCTTGAGAAGCCTCTCATCCGTGAATCTTTATTGAGAGGAGGAACTTTGAAAAGAGTAGGATTTAAGACATTCAGTATTTCCTGTGCTTATTTTTATGTAACTCTGTGCTCAGGATGTGAGTCCTATTCTTACATGCCTTTCTTCATCTCGTTTTGTTTTTCTGAATTCTGTAATGTAATAGAGGAGAAAATACCAAAGTGTGCAGAACCCTTAACCTTCAGGGAGATCAGGCTCTTGCAGCAGGCATGACTCAAGTTCAGTTGGAGAAGAGTTAAACGGCCTCTAAAATTCTATACTCTCAAAGTGACAAGGTTATTTTAGCTTATTTCACATATAGTAAGTTGGGTGCTTTTTTTTCCACCTGTTCCTCGTTCTTGTTTGCATTCTGTGGCAATAGCTGATTTTTTTTCCCTCAGAATTCCTGCTGCAGGAAATAACTTATTGCCATGCACATTTCCTTATTTTCAAATGAAACCTTACAGTTCAAGATGCCACTTTTTAGCCGACACCAATGCTTACTGTAGTAAGCTATATAACTAGATGTTCATAATACTATAATGTAATAAGAGCTGCTCCAATAAATCCGAGTACTCTGAAACTTCCTTGCCCTACAAAATGCAGACCAATATTTCAGATAACATCTTTGAAATCCCTATTGAAAGTAAAAGTCTGTTGGCCTTGGGTCAGGGTAAAACTAGACGTTTTGACTCCATATGCCTGTATAACTTGCTACCAGAGCAAAAAGGGAAAAAAGGCACAATTTTAATCCAACTTTTATAATAACAGATAACATAATATCAGGACATATTAATAGAAAAGAAATAAACCACAAATAAAAACCAGTAAAATTCAAAGATAGTTACATTCATAGTTTTGTAGTAGGCACTTGAACTTCTAAGCCTGTCCCATTGCCATGTATGTAACCATCCATAGCTACATTTTACTACGTTAGACAGGAGAGTTGATCTACCAGATTTTTTACTTGTAAGCACAAATTCTTATATGTCATATGCTGAGGGAACATTAGAAATATGCTACCAAACACCTGATCTTTGAGATGTCATGACCATTTAAATGCAAAGTTTATCATCTTTAAAAATCTTGCCATTTCCTGATAACTATCCTTCCCAGTGAAAATACTCACCTCTCTGGGGTTGCCTCCAGAAATGAACACCTGGTATAAAAGGATCTTTCAGCTTGGAAAGGAATTTGTGAAAATAGTTTCTATGCTTCCAAATTTCAAAGGAAAAAATGGCATAGAATAAAAATTGGAGAGATGAAATGCCAGCATTTCTGCATGGATTTTCCAGCACAGCACCGAGCACCTCCTCAGTGATTTAGAATCATAGAATCATAGAATTGCCTAGGTTGGAAGGGTGAAAGTTTCAGATCACCTAGTCCAACCATCAACCTAACTCTGTCAAAACCCATCACTAAACCATATCTCTAAAGCACTATGTCTACCTGTCTTTTAAATACTTCCAGGTATGGTGCCTCAACCACTTCCCTGGGCAGCCTGTCCCAATCCTTAATAACCCTTTCAGTGTAAAAATTTTTCCTAATATCCAGTCTAAACCTCCCCTGGCGCATCTTGAGGCCAATTCCTCTTGTCCTATAGCCTGATACTTGGGATAAGAGACTGACCCTCATCTCACTACACCCTCCTTTCAGGTAGTTGTAGAGAGTGATGAGGTCTCCCCTCAGTCTCCTTTTCTCCAGGCAAAACAACCCCAGCTCCCTCAGCTGCTCCTCATAGAACTTGTTCTCTAGACCCCTCACCAGTTTTGTTGCCCTTCTCTGGACCCACTCCAGCACCTCAATGTCTTTTTTGTAATGAGGAGCCCAAAATTGGACAGAGTACTTGAGGTGGGGCCTCACCAGCGTTAAACACAGGGGGATGATCACTTCCCCAGTCCTACTCACCACACTGTTCCTGATACAGGCCAGGATGCCATTGGCCTTTCTACCCTCAAGCAGGTGAACACTCTCACCTAACTTGGTGTCATCTGCAAAATTACTGAGGGTGCATTCGATCCCCTCATTCAGATCATTGATAAAGATACTAAAGAGAACTGGCCCCAGTACCGAGCCCTAGGGAACACCACTTGTGACTGGCGGCCAACTGGATTTAACTCCATTCACCATCACTCTCTGGGCCCAGCCCTCCAGGCAGTTTTTAACCCAGTGAAGAGTACTCCCATCCAAGCCATGGGCAGCCTGATTCTCCAGGAGGATGTGGGAAACTGTATCAAAGGCCTTTATAAAGTCCAGGTAAACAATATCCACAGCCTTTCCCTCATCCACCAAGCAGGTCATTTTGTCACAGAATGAGATCAGGTTAGTCAAGCAGGACCTGCCTTTCATGAACTCATGCTGACTGGGCCTGATTGCCTGGTTGTCCTTCATGTGCTGCATAATGGCACTCAGGATGATCTGTTCCATGACCTTCCCAGGCTCTGAGGTCAGACTGGCATGCCTGTGGTTCTCCAGATCATCCTTCCGGCCCTTCTTGTGGATGGGTATCACATATGCTAGATGCCAGTCAACTGGGACCTTCCCAGTTACCCAGGGTTGCTGGTAAATGATGGAAAGTGGCTCAGTGAGCACTTCTGCCAGCTCCCTCGGCACCCTCGGGTGGATCCCATCTGGGTCCATAGACTTGTGTATGTCCAGCTGTTGGAGCAGCTCGCTCACCATCTCCCTTTGGATAACGGGGGCTTCATTCTGTCCCCTGCCCCTATCTGCTAGCTCATGGGTCTGGGTACTCAGGGAACAACCGACTCTACTACTAAAGACTGAGGCAAAGAAGGCATTAAGTACCTCAGCTTTCTCCTCATCCTTTGTCACTATGTTACCTCCTTCATCCGATACAGAATGGAGATTCTCCTGAGTCTTCCTTTTGTTACTAATGTATTTATAGAAACTTTTCTTATTGTTCTTAACATCCAAAACCAGGTTAAGTTCTAGTTGGGCTTTGGCCTTTCTAATTTTCTCCCTACATAGCCTTACAACATCTTTATAGCCTTCCTGAGTGGCCTGTGCCTTCTTCCAAAGGCCATAAACTCTCCTTTTTTCCCCGAGTTTTATCCATATCTCTCTGTTCAGCCAGGCCGGTCTTTTCCCCTGATGGCTCATTTTATGGCACATGGGGACAGCCTGCTCCTACAACTTTAAGACTTCCTTCTTGAAAAACATCCAGTCTTCCTGGACTCCTTTGCCCTTCAGGACTGCCTCCCAAGGGACTCTGTCAAGCAAGCTCCTGAAAAGACACAGGTCTGCCCTTTGGAATTCCATGGTGGCAGTTCTGCTGCCTTTCCTTCTTGCGTCTCTGAGAATCAAAACTTAGTCATTTCATGGTCACTGTGCCCGAGAAGGCCCCACAGGTCTTTCTCTATTTACAAACAACAGCTCCAGCATGTCTCCTTCCCTAGTCGCCCACTCACCAGCTGTGTCAGGAAGTTAACCCCAACATACTCCAGGAACCTCCTAACCGGTTCCCTCTCAGCTGTATTTTGTTCCCAGCTGATATCTGGTAGGTTAAAGTCTCCCACCAGGACAAGCACCAGCAATTGTGAGATTTCTCCCAGATGCTTGTAGAATATTTCATCTGTCTCTGCATCCTGGTTGGGCGGTCTATAACAGACTCCTACAACAATATTAGCCTTGTTGGCCCTCCCTCTGATTCTTACCCTTAAATGCTGAACCCTATTGCTACCATCATTAAGTTCTTGACATTCATAACACCCCCTAACATCCAGAGACACGCCACCTCCTCTCCTTCCTTGCCTGTCCCTTATGAAGAATTTGTAGCCATCTAATGCAGCACTCCAGTCATGCCAGTCATCCTACCACATTACCGTGATGGTGACTACATCATAGCTTTCCTGCTGCACAATGGCTTCCAGCTCCTCCTGTTTGTTGCTCATGCTGCAGGCATTAGTGTAGAAGCACTTCAGATGGGCTATTACATTTGTGTAATAATGAGGCTTGTTCAAATCATTCTTCTCAGGCAGCAGCAGAACTAGAACTGCCAAAAGCTGGTGTAATTAGTACCATGCTTGTGCCCCAATAGCTGTTTTTCAACTCTGTGTAACCCCAGTGTAGTCAATAGGACTGTATAACACATAGTTCTGCAGTCAATAGGTAATGCTGACTGTGATACAGACTTCTTCATCCTGAGGAAAATAATCCACTGGTGTATCCAAATCGGCTAGAAGGTAATTTGATTAATGTTCTGCCTCTCCACATGACACGCACTGCAGCAACTTTTGTCTTAATTCCAGAGTCTAAGTTAGTTAGCGTGTGTAATTATTTCTTGTTTTTCACCTGTTTATGTTGCTCTGAATCTCAAACTACCTGTTAAGCCACGAAAACAGAAACAGGAAAATCCTCCCCCTGCCTTTTGCCTCTCTCTGTATCTCTCTCACAATTGCCAGAGGAGGGACAGTGAAGCAAGAAGTGAGCTAGACAAGGCATGTCTGCTATTAATAATAATGCTAAGGAGTCTGGGGAAACAAAAGGGAAAATAGCTGCTCTAGAAACTTCTGACTGATAAATTAAGCCAATGTGTGCTCCCTCTATCCATATCTATGTAAAATGCTGCTTTTCAGAGATTTTTGACCTCTCAGAGTTTAGAGGGGTCCAATTACACTAAAATATTCTGAAAGTTTCCCTGTATTCTTTTGCTACAACATTTATTTATCTTCTGCTTATTAAAAGGGTACTTAAAACCAGTTTTGTCAGATATGTGAATAGCAAACCCTCCCCATTTGTGTCATTACTACTGCAGTACTGGGGAGGAATGAGTTAAAAGGAGAGGAGATCAAAGCAGCTGGGATCTATCAAGCAATGAGGGCCTACTGCCAAGGGAAGAGAAGGAACTGGGGCTAAGACAATGGCTTTGATCCCAGGAAGAGAGGGCTGTGGGTCAGGAAGGATGAAGTAAGGCTGAAATTGTTTATTTTGGCTCTGGTTTTGGGTGGGCTCCTCACCCTTATAGGCAATGTTTTTATTTTAACTGATTTTATAACTTGCAATGTGTTTTTGTTGTGGTCTTGATTCAAATTTACCTGTGTGACAGCAAACACGGAGGTGACTGAAAGAGAAGCTGTGATGCGAAGTGGTGCCTGAGCAATGTAGACTGATGTTATGTAGGCTGCAGGTTTGTGCTAGGCTGAGTGCTGGGCTACGCTCAGTGAGAGTTTGGCTAGTTTGAGTTAAAAGTCAGGAGTTAAGATTTTGTGTGGGTTGCTAGATGCTTGAAATATGTCACTGGTTAATCTTCAGTAAAGATGAGTACTTAAATGCTAATGCTTTCTTTTGAATTTTGTAGGTTTAAATCCTTGGAGCTTCACTCTACCATCATTAAGCTCTTAAAATATGTTGATTTTCTGCCTTTGGATGTGAGCAAGCCACTTAGTTTGGCTAGCAGAAGATTTTTCTGTTTGGGTTTTTTTTTTCAGTTCTGTTCCAGGATAGCATTGTTGGGGTCTTCCGTATGGCAAGCTACTTAATGGGTGAGGCATCAACATCAGTCATCTCCAGTGATGTAGCTCTGGGTTCAATATATTGTAGTTGAGGTATTTTAGATAGACAAAGTTCTAATAGGCAGGTTACAGTATTTTTTAATACTTGTGTAGGATTCTGGCTCCTTGATGTTACTGTTTGTCTTGATTCTTCCACAGTTATAAGAAGCTGTAGGTGCTGGATTAAGTTTGAGTAATAGCTCTAATGAACAGTTGTAATTAAAACTTTTCTTTATCAGCTATGCATAACTCATCTGGGCTCATAGTATAGGAAATCAGTCCTTAATAATGGAAGAAATAGTTGTGCTGTAGGGCAAAAAATCCACCTATGCTGTGATTTTAGTGAAGGGGTCTACCTTGACAGCATCATAAATGCAGATGATAAACCCTGTATTTCTTAATTTGCTGTCTTTCACCTTGATAAAAGTGGAGTTTACTTTTGAAGAAACACCTCCAAGCATTATGCATTTTTAATATTTCCTTTATCTCTGTTTAAACATGGAATAGTTACTAATGCAAGTTTACTCCCTACCTATGATAACTCCATGAAAATAAATAAATTTCTTGTTACATAACCCCACGAGTAATTCAAAGCCACCCTTTTTTCAATTACTTCATCTCCAGAGTCTGTATTTCTAGTTTGTTTCGATCACATGTTTCACTCATGTTTTTCTATTGGATGGTTTTCTTTTGGATAACTTGAGGAGAAAAAAACAGGAAGGATTTTTGTTCAGTGAAATGTATGTGTAAGTGTCCTGACACCACTGCAGATATTTGCACCAATGGAGCTGCAAAGAGGAGTTTTGTTCTATCAGGCTGAATATAAGGTGGATTTTACAGTCTTTTTGCAATTAAGTCAGATTCTTGTAACAGAGGATTAACTTTTTTATAGTTTTCCTTCCTTCTTAATATCTTCATGTGGGAAAAAACCAATAAATTCATTCGCGTATGGGAGTTTTACTGCTGTTAGTGTATCCTAGAATAAGAGTTTTCTCCTAGAGAGCAGTGTAAGCTCTGATGACATAAAATATTATCTTGACCTTTGCCTTGAACAAACGCTATTCTGCATCACAGCATTCACAGAGATTAAAAAGCACAAGTGATTTCTCTCTCCAGCACTTCTCACTTCAGGCTTCCACTGCATTGCTGCTTGATAGAGGTGGAATCCAGACTCCTTGCTACAACTTTTCTGTGTAAAAATTGCATGCACATTTCTGGCATAGCCTGGATTCTGTAAGCCTCTCAGCTACTTAAGAGTCTTCTATCAAAAACTTCATCCTCTGGAATTAGGAAGTTTTGTCTGTGTACAACTAAGTCTTTACGTTGTATCGTAGAATCATAATATCAAGTTACACAATGTCCTCCTATGCAGAAAAAAAGTAACTGTAGCTTTTAAATCATATTGATGATTCCTACTTATGGCAAGACAACAATCTTGTAATACTTATTGTGGTCTCTATAGACATTTGTATCTCTGTTGATGCTCAGAGCTATGTGGTTTGAACCAAAGCTCAAGAATGCTAGGTGTGAGACAGGCATTCTGGGAGTGTGTATGCGTGAGGGCAAGTTAGTGCAGAAGTTAGTGTTGTAGCATATGCCACAATCCCCAGCAGAATATTTTGGCACAGGGATGACTATTCATCTGTTGAGCATAACACTGGGACAGTCATTAGTGGGAATCAGCATAGAGGCAATGAAGTCAAAAGCAAAATGATAAACTCTGCACTTAGGGCTCTGAGCTCTGGAATCTAACAGGCTTTCTGTTTCTTCATAAGAATACTCTGGGATCAATCATGGATGACTTTTTCCCTTGAGTTGTCAATTTTCTAATATTTTCTAAATCATCTTGCTATATATAAAAAAGAAGAACAGCTTTGTGTGGTTTTGGGGTTTTTTTCCTCTTTTTTAATTTTTCGTGATGTAGAGTCAGATAAGGCTTTAAGCCAGAAGCGGTGAATATGATGCTTACTGTACTGCTTGTTAACAGTTTTCAATCCTTCATGCAATGAGAAAAAAATATTAATGAATAGGACCCCTGCACACAGAATTAAAAAGGGCTTTAAGCATAACGAGAGCTTTGAAAATTATTGTATTTCCTGGTCAATCAAAAATGAATGGCTTTTCATGTCAGTGGAAGAAATAATTTTCTGGTTTTATCCCAACCATTCTCTCTGTACACTCAGTAGTGTCTGTAAAATTGACACCTGAGACGGGAAATAGAGGACTGAGTCCACATTGCAAACCTAGTCTATTTGAAGACCTGATAAGGAGGGGTGGGGGAAAGGAAATTTGCTTCATTAATAAGTAAGGAGGAGGCTAATGCCTTGTCTGGAAACAGAGACTTATTTATCACAAATATTTGAGAATACGTGAAAATTACAGATGATGTTGAAGTTGACTTCAACTCTGGAGTAACTATCAAGTGAAGAATACATCGTCTTCAAAATCTGCAGTTGGCACCGACTCATCCTGGAATGAAGAAGGATTTACCCAGAATCAGCTGTGAATTGATGTTTTCTCATCAATAGAGGATCAGAGATCAAAATGTGAGGGAAGAACTAAATTAATTTGGAATATATTTTGTTACAGATCTGGGACATTTCTAAGTGAAGTCAGCCTTACTAGCTAAGGAGATTTCCTCAAAGGGGAAAATCATCCTTTATTTGTTTGTACAGACATATGATTTTAAAAATGCTTCCTTAATTTGAATAGAGATAGAAATGCTTTGCTAAATTCCTGGGGGGATATAGTGGTAGATAACGTAGTCTACATAACACCTCACTGGTAGGAAAAAAAAAAAAAGTAGTTCAATTTGTGTCATTGTATGCCATCTGTAAAACTAAAGTAACATCTTTCACTCTCACTGTTATGACACTGGTGCGTGCTGTTAAGAACTATAGAACAAATAATTTCTTTTTCTGAAAACAATATGAAACTGAATGCTGCTTAATATGTTTATTACTGCAGCCAAAGTACACATAGTGGTGTTTGAGATGGACGTAAAATTAACTATTTTGCTCTTCAAATTTAATGAAAGAATAGCATTTTATAATGCTGTCATTGAAATAGACAGAGATTTTTCGTTCTTCTGTGATGCCAGCTTAAGGATTTCATTCTCCAATTAACTTGGTCAAGTTGCAGCACTGGGAGGTTAATATTACAGGCTAAAGTACTTTCTGATGCAAGGAGATAAAATTCCAGAACTGTATTTGAGTCGTGAGAAGTTTAGTTTAGTTGCAGACTTGAGATACTGACTTTTCTTACCTCTCTCCCTTAAGATTGCACCTGCATTGGGCTATTTGTGTTACTTAAGTTGCAAAATCTAATAGTTCTTTCTCAACACTGTCTCAATGGGGTAAAAATGACTGATAGACTGTAAGTGAAGGAAAGGAATTACAGATAAGTTACTTTACTAGACATAGATTTGCACTAAAAATTTCCAGACACTATGCACCGTTTACATTAAAAATCCTAATTTTTAGATCAAAATGTATTCCTTTTATCCATGTTTCCTATTTTTCCCAATGTTTCCATGTTTCCACATTTTTCCCATATTTCCCAATGGTGTGTGGGGTAAATTTTGTGCTTTACCTCCTTTTGGGACTTAGGGGGCAAAGAGTATCTCTGCTTCAAAAAAATCCAGCAACTTAATATCAAGCCTCTGCTACTTATAGGACGCGTAGTGCCAGGCTGATGTGAGACTTGCTGGTTAGATGTCCAATATTTTGTCTTCTTGGATACAGGGTTTGCAATCCTATGTCCTCATCACAGACATATATAGTAAAATTAAGTCTTGACACATTTGTAAGTGAACTAAACCAAATACGAGTTAGCCTAAAAATATACAAAGGAAATCCCCATCTGTTATCAAAGCAAAATGGCTGTTGATGAGCGGACTGGAACATCTCTCTAATGAAGAAAGGCTGAGGGATTTGCGTCTCTTCAGTCTGTAAAAAGATAACTGAGAGGGGACCTTATCAATGCTTATAAATACTTAAAGGGTGAGTGTCAGGAGGATGGGGACAGGCTCTTTTCAGTGGTGCCCAGGGACAGGAAAAGAGGTAACGGGCACAAACTTGGAAGTATCTAGTTCCACCTAAACATGAGGAGGAACTTCTTTACTTTGAGGGTGGCAGAGCACTGGAACAGGCTGACCAGAGAGGTGCTGGGGTCTCCATCTCTGGAGACATTAAAAACCTGCCGGATAGGTTCCTGTGCAACCTGCTCTAGGTGAATCTGCTTTGGCAGGGAGGTTGGTCTAGATATCTCCAGAGATCCCTTCCAACCCCTGTCTTTCTTTGATTCTATTTCTAAAAAGTCTCTATAGCTTGTTTAGAAGCCATAATGTAATGATTTGCAAAAGGCCTAGTGACTTTCAGCTTTAAAAGTCAGCATGATTCTTCTTCTAGATTTCATTCTTAAAAACACATGGAATTGCTTATAGAATCATAGAATCGGTGAGGTTGGAAGGGACCTTTAAGATCATCAAGTCCAACCATTAACCTACCCTGACAAAAACCACTTCTAAACCANAGCCCCTCCGCCCCGAGCCTGTAGCGCTGCTTGGGGTTGTTGTGACCCAAGTGCAGGACCCGGCACTTGGCCTTGTTGAACCTCATGCCATTGGCCTCGGCCCATCGATCCAGCCTGTCCAGATCCCTCTGCATATAGCCTCTGTTATAGCCTCTGTTCATCCCAAAGCAGAATTTTTTTTCCACAACACTTTAAACTAGTGCCTTTTTGCAGGACTCCTATGAGACTTCCTACTCTTCTGTAATCTCCTTAAACTCCTTTGGTGATAGGTAATTCTCTTTCTCAGTGCAGCCAAATCCCACCACCTAATTCCATTTTGCTATTCAGTTTTCAGTGTGATATTTCTAATTTTCAACACAATTTAGGAGAACTGGCTAGACGAAGAATCCAAGAGTAGTAAGGAGGTTTCCATGTCCTCGCTGAAGAAGATATTTTCCAGTGCCTTTCTCCATAATGGGGCCAGCTCCAAACAGTGTTGAAGAGATTACAGAAAATATTTAGCTCTTGATATCCTGTAGAACCAATCAATTTATGGTTGGAAGACTCTAGCACTAAGGAATAAGAGTAGTATAGTCTGTATGTTGAACAAATACAATTTACTGTAGACTGACTGGTGTGGTTTTAGAATCTGCTTACAGTTTGCTAGCATTTGACATATTTTTCAATATGTTTAAAGGGGAAAAAGAAAACCCTTGCAGGTTTGTTGGCATATATATAGAGAGAAACTTTTAATACACTGAGGTTTTGTTGTTGCGATATTTCTGTCGTCTCTGTTTTAGTAGTTAAATAAATCCAACAGGAAAAGTACTGAAGTACTTTTTGGTATTACAGGTTTATGTACTCATCCAGGTTAATTAACTTATAAAGTGTGATTAGGTAGTCTCCAACACACCTCAGAATCCCAGAAAAAGAAATGAAAGACACTTTACAGATCACCTAACTTTCCTGAGCCAAAGTATATTTATGTCATTATGTTTTGTTTTGGTTTTCCCACTATCTTTGCAAAGAATTTTGGTGTTGAAGAATACATAATCTTTCCAAGCAATCTGTTCCATGACCTTACTATCTTTATTGTTAGGAAACGTTGTCTAGTCCAATTTTTTCACCCTTTTCCTACTTTAGGCTTGCCATTTTTTGCTCTATCCACAGTGAACATGGAGAACATACTCTGCTTTCTGTTCTTGTATTTGAAGATCATTTCTATATGTTCTGCCCTTTAAAAAAAAAATTTATCTCCTTTAAACATCTCCATTTCTTTCAGCCTTTATTTTCTAAGTTGTGGAGTACTGTGGAAGTATAGTTCCTGTCATGATGCTCTGTTGTGTTTTAACCCTAGCTGGCAACTAGGTACCACACAGCTGCTTGCTCACTTCCCCCTTTGTGGGATGAGGGAGACAACCAGAAAACTTGAAGTGAGAAAAATCATGTGCAGAGATAAAGACAGTTTAATGAGTAAAGAAAAAGCCATGCACGCAAGCAAAGCAAAATGAAGAATTAATTCACTACTTCCCAGCAGCAGCGAGGTGTCCAGCCATTTCCAGGAAAGCAGGGCTTTATCACACACAAGTTACTTACAAAGAAAATAAAATGTAACTCCAAACATCCCCCCCCACCTCCTTCATCTTACACCAGCTTTATATACTGAGCATGACATCATTTGGCATGGGATATCCCTTTGGTCAGTTGGGGTCAGCTGTCCCACCTGTGCCTCCTCCCAACTTTTTGTCCACTCCCAGCCTATTCACTGGTGGAGTGGTATAAGAAGAAAAGGCCTTGACTGCTTAGCAACAACCAAAACCGCTGGTGTCCTACCAACTCTAGTCCCATCCCAAATCCAAAACCTAGCACTATACCAGCCGCTAGTAAGANTTCCCCCTTTGTGGGATGAGGGAGACAACCAGAAAACTTGAAGTGAGAAAAATCATGTGCAGAGATAAAGACAGTTTAATGAGTAAAGAAAAAGCCATGCACGCAAGCAAAGCAAAATGAAGAATTAATTCACTACTTCCCAGCAGCAGCGAGGTGTCCAGCCATTTCCAGGAAAGCAGGGCTTTATCACACACAAGTTACTTACAAAGAAAATAAAATGTAACTCCAAACATCCCCCCCCACCTCCTTCATCTTACACCAGCTTTATATACTGAGCGTGACATCATTTGGCATGGGATATCCCTTTGGTCAGTTGGGGTCAGCTGTCCCACCTGTGCCTCCTCCCAACTTTTTGTCCACTCCCAGCCTATTCACTGGTGGAGTGGTATAAGAAGAAAAGGCCTTGACTGCTTAGCAACAACCAAAACCGCTGGTGTCCTACCAACTCTAGTCCCATCCCAAATCCAAAACCTAGCACTATACCAGCCGCTAGTAAGAAAGTCAACTCTATCACAGCTGAAACCATGACATACTCTTAAGCCATTGCTTAAAAATCTACTTATATTTCATCTCAAATAATTTATACTGCTTCCCTTTGAACTTTTTCCAAATGATCTACAAATTTCTTGAAATATAGTGCTAAGAATTCAAATACTGTTCTGTCTCAGGTGAAATAATTCTTATGCTCTTATAAGCTAGACTTTTGTTTCTCTATAAGTATAATGCGTGTCTTTTCCTTGTAGTATGACACTAATGAGTCACATTCTGATTGTGATGCAAAGTAACACCCATACATCCCTTCTTCAGAGGACAGAGCTCATACATGACTGTCTGGAACAAGTGTGACTTCCTTGGTGCAGCACTTTGCACTTCTTCCTGTTGAATGGGATTCTGCTTTTCCAGTCCCTATCTCCAGTTTCTCAGATCATTTTTAATTCTTACCTTGTCCTCCAACACAGTAGACTCATGAAAATCTGATAAATGTGGTCTCAATTCTGCCACCTAGATTGCTAACTGAATTACAGAGAAGTACTGACTCCAGAACAGAAAGAGGAACCTCATGTCCTACATGTAGTCTTGCTTTCATTTTGACAGAGACTCAATAATAAAACCTCTGAGTTTTCTACTGTTTGCTAGTTTTGTCAAAGACTTGTTTCCCCAGTTTGTCAGACTGTCATGTGAAATAAAGACAAGCCTTATTAAAATCAGGGTTTCTCCATTACCCACAAGGCTTCTAATGCTGTCCCCAAAAGACATTGGATTGGTTATAACTCATTTGTTCTCAGCAAATCCAGATTGGATATTACTCAGATCCTCTTGTCCTTATAGGCTTTAAAAGAACCCCTATTTTTCCTGGAACTGAATTCTCACATGCACCAAGTTAAATGTTTGGTGCTGTATTTACTCTTTTCCAGTCTTCTATAATTTCTACCAGTTCTCAAAGATTAATGGGTCTGAGATAAAAAGAGACAATTTTCTAAATACGTGAGATTTCCATTTTGAAAATACGTACTGTAACCTGTAAGCAATTAATTCCGTTCTTAGCTCAAAATAGTACCTTCTCACTACCAGGATTAATTTTTAGCTACCTGCTTGCTCTTGACCTTTTATTTTAAATTATTTTATTTGTTTGTTTTCAAGAGAAGATTTACTAGGGAAGATGAAACATTGGACCAGGCTAAAATGGTCTTCCTGTAATTGATTCCTGGAAGGTTTAATCCCAGTTTGTTACTTGGCTTCTCAGTTACCTTAACCTCCTGTCTTCTTATCTACCTTACCATGGAGAAATATCCATTTTTGTTTCTTTCTGGTTTTGTGTTTACTTTTTATGAGAGCTCACATGCTGATTCTCTTGGCTTACCGACACCTAACTCCTGGAGATCCATGATATTTATTTTGGTGCTTCTCTTTTCACTTTTCCCTTTTTTAATTTTGCAACTTGTGACCATTATCGTCCATGATGCCATCCATTAAAATTCTCCAAAAATTTATCACCAAGATGTTCTGAGAATGTGTAGGCCAGTCACGGCTCAAATTTCAGGTCTGGCTCCCTTTAATTTCTGGATGTTTGGATAAGCGTATATGGTTTTGTAGCATACAAAAAGATTGCCTTTTCATTCATGCTCTCTTCTCTGGAAAAGATTTATACTTGAAATTACACATCCGAGATAAGAATATGCTACAAATCAGAACTACATCAGGCTCCGTAATGAGCCTCCCTCCTTTGGAGAACAGTGAAGCATGCAAACAGGGAATATTGTTCTTAAATAACTCCTAGAAACAATTCCATACAATGCAAGGCATTGTTGTCAGGGTGCGTTTTTCTCTTGTGTGGAGTCTTACACCCCTGCCCTCTGTTGCAACTCAAGTCCCTAAAATCTTTACTAACCTTGGCTTTACACTAGGTGCATGTCCAAAACACCCCTGCCATGTCTTGTTCTGTCCAAAACTTGAAATGGGAGGCATCAATTTGCAGAGAAGGAACAGGCTAAAACTTCAGAGGGCTTTTTGACTGTTGTACTAGTTTGGGAAGCAGAAAAATATTTGAATCTTGCTTAATTCGGCTTTTGGCCTCAGAGTCAGAACATCAACAAAATTCTAACAGTTTTGCCAAAAAGCTCCTGATATACACAGTAAATGAGAAGTTTTTCTTCATAACCATGTTAGATAAAATTTGTAACAAACCTTAAGAAATTTCCCACCAAAATGTTATATTTGCAATTTTATGTCTTTTCCATTCAACGTTTTGTTGTGGTTTTAGTTACAGCAAATCCTTTAGAAACCTATTTTGTCTTCTGGCATACCAGTTCTGAAAAGCAGTTGATTCAAATCATCTCTGTTCTGGAAGGAAAAAAAAAAACAACCCGACCCAAATCTTGTTCTTTACATGAACATATTTGACACATTCTTATTTTTGAGAAAAGAATGTCTTGCTAGGTTGTTTAGGGTAATCTGTTGAATCAAGAGTCTGTTCTGAATTAGGGCTAAGTAGACGTCCCAAGAGATGGATCTTTTTTTGGAAATAAGTACTTTTTTTTTTTTTTTCCCCCTGCTTTTACTTCTAAACACATGGGCCATGACCAAAAGTACATGCTGACTTAAATTTGTTGTAGCTCAACATCCTTCAGCTAACAGAAACTAAAGGCGACTTACCTTCTGAACTAGTGTCTCCACAGTAGTGTTGAACAGACTTAAACAACACTTGTTTAACTTTGACCACTTAGCAGTTCACTTGAAGTTTGCAAGTGCTCCTATTTAGGCAAGGTCTGAATGTAAGAGACATGACGTTGGTAATGGTGATTCAGAAGAATCATAGCAAGCTACGCCTGTGCTAGGGAGTGTCCACCATTTCAAACACTTTTATAGAGTGATATAATTCAATGCAGACTTTTAGATGAAATACATGCTTAAAGATGCAGTCTCTGGACTTACTGAAGTTGACAATAAAATTTCTAATGAATTGAAATGAAAATATGACTTCACCCATGTACTTTGTTCGTACTTTAAAGGTCTGCTTTATCCCTTTGAGAAACTCCTGTGACAAAATGTACAGAACTCAGTACAAAGCTTCAAAGCTCAGTTGTCTCCATACTAATGTGGCTTTAAGGAATAACTGCTTGCATTTATCATCTATCATGCATATGCCCTTTGGTCTAGAATATATGGTAAGGGCAATTAGTAGCATAAGATTAGTATAAGTGGCATTTGCTTGGAAAGCAGGAAGCTAATACTAGAGTATCTGCACATAAAGTATAGTCCTTCTAGAGCTATAATGCAAGATTAAGATGATATAATGGAAACGCTTTACCTACAATTTTTTCTTTACAAGAACACAAAAATACCTCACTCCTTCAATTTTAAACAAAGTGCATGCACTATTTTAGGAGTACCATACTTGTCTTTTTTTTTTTTTTAAGAACATCGGCTAGTGTGCATAAGTTTATTTTTTGTTTGTTTGTCTTGTTTTGGTTTGGTTTGTTGGTTGTTGTTTTTTTGAAAAATTTTATTTTATCTTTCATATTTATCCAGTATAAGGAATGTGTAAGGCAAAAGAATTTCAAAAACCTACATACCTTATTAGTGCTTGTAACTTCTTTGTAAAATAATTTTATGTGCCACTACAAACTAGTAATTGTATTGGTGAAATTTTATTAGGTCTATAGTATTAAAGGCATCTCGAGATCCACACAATAACAAGAAGCCAAAGATAGACTTAATTCCTCATGACAAACAGAAGCTATTTTGTATGAAATCTCCACTGTCTTGCTATATGCATTAAGAAGAACTTATCAGCTATTTCTACCTGATCAAGTTTTTTCACGTAGAACTATTTTATATGGACTTGACCCTCTCAGAAAGATTTTTGTTAAGGACTTTGTGGCTTAAAACTGTGGGAAGCTTATGTCAGGCATCAAGGTATATGCACCTCATGCTGTATAATTCCTGTTCCAGATGGCGTAAGACCATATTGAGAAATGGGCATTTGATATACTGGGCAAATAAAAAAAGGTTTTGTGAATGAAAAAAGGTGTGCTATTGAGATAGGAAGAAGTGGATGATCTTTGAGGCAAGTATAATAGAAACAGAAGTATAAAAGGATGAAGTACAGCATCGTGGATTTGGGGAACAGTTGCAAGCTGTTCCAGCTGAAAGAGTAGTTCAGAAGGACTTGGTTTATTAATGATTCCTGTGACATCTGTAAGCTACAAACATAGAAATCTGCTGTGAAAAGGCTAATAGCATTCTACCCTGATGATGTGCCATTCCTGTGTTATGGTGCTGATATTCTGACGTTCAGTGTGCCCTGCAGGCACTGTGAATTCTTGTGTGAGGTCTTGGCTGTGCCAGGTTCAATTTACAGTTTTTTGTTTAAGCATAAACATATGTTTACTCTCAAGTTGGAGGAGACTCATAAGAATGGACTATCTGAAATGAAACTGTCAAGCTTTTGACACCGTTTCCCACAGCATTCTCCTGGAGAAACTGTCTGCTCATGGCCTGGACAGGTGTACTCTTCGCTGGGTAAAGAACTGGCTGGATGGCCGTGCCCAGAGAGTGGTGG